>OX346715.1:16071483-16671483 GCA_947063395.1 Hemistola chrysoprasaria
CCCGGCCTGCATTTCGTACAGGTTCTTATTATATAAGGAATACATCTTTGTTGTGATTTGTGATTAATTATGGTTTAGGAATCCATTTATGTTCGGGATTTCATAGATTTCCTACGTTACGTGTTAGTTGATCGGTTAGGAAATTAGTTGATTTTTCGTATTTAGTCGTGTAGGGAGCTATATTTTATAGATTTACTTTAGGAAATAGTAATTTCATGTAGGGGTAATAATTATTTATCGGGGATGACAAACATTTTTTTTTGCATAAAAATGAAGAAATTGAATTCAAAAATTACAAGCAAAATGATATTCGCAGTATGCGAATATCATTTTTTTCAGGATTTTTGGGAGAAAAACTTGGTACTTACAGGCATGCAATTTCAACAGAATAAAATACAAACTGAAATGTACTTTTTTGAGAACAATTAGAACTTTAGTGTGTGTGAAAGGGTGTGAGTGTGTGTGTGGATACTTGTAACCGGCGCGGCGTGGAGTTAGTCGCGTGACGTCACGCGCCGGCTCGACGTAACATAATCCGCACTATACAAGGCGCGCGCGCAGCACCGCAGTCTAATAATAACTAGGCTCTGCCGGAGACAGGTTCACATCACACGACGACACTGCACTATGCACTTACGTCGCACCGGTAGAAGACGGTCACTCAGTCACTGGTTCCTCGAACTGCACAGCGACGTTGGAATGTGGAGTCCGCGGCGACCAAGGCGGCTCTGAACCCGAGGAGCGCGCGCGCCGCCGCTCTCCCCACTCGACGGATGCGGATATATTTAGCTTGGAACATTTTTGAGCCGCGGATAGCGAGCCAGCTCCGATTTCTGGCCGTCGGCGACGCCTGCAGGTCCACATCGGGGACGGACTTAGGTATTGTTAGTAATTGTGATCTCTACGAGAGCCCCCCCTGTTCTGTGAGCGAAGAATGCGCAGCGGAGGCACGTAAGATTATCGCAAAATATTTAAAGTCTGACGAAACAGTATTTTTTGAATAAAATTCTAACATGAGGTAAATTTGGACTGCGATAAAGGACGGGTTATTCATGATATTTTGGCCTCATGCAGGGCCAGTCGGTGGCCCAGCTCGCCCCTCCTGAGACCGTCTCTGCAGATCGCAGTCACAGGTGCAATGATCTCGAGGAAACTCCGCTAACCTACTTCACTCGCCACCTTCCCGATCGTTATTTAATTTGGGATGATGAGAGCCTCACAGACATACCTAAGTTAGAACTAATCCTAATTAAGTAGGATATTTATCTGAAGTCTGTCTGGGCCCCGTTTGTACTGATATTCTTACAAGTGTTAAGAAATACAAATTCTGAAATACCAAAAGTTAGTTTTCGATCATTCTTCAAACATATGAACTCAAAGTTCATATGTTTGAGGAATCTGAGAAATTTATCATGACATCACGCCTTTTTCCCAAAGGGGTAGGCAGAAGTGTACCCAGGACCCAGTCCCATAGTAGGTACACCCACACTGTTTGTTATGTTTTTGTGTTGTATTTCTGTGCGAGATACTTATAAAGGAACAATTATCGGTAAGCATCTATTTTATGTAAGTGTAAACATAGCGGCTTTGCCCGCTCGTAATAACGAAACATGGGAGATTTATACCTAAATTTTGACTTCTTTTTGGACCCCATAGAATGTGAATTTTCAAAAATCCTTTCTTAGCACACGTCCAGACACGAAAAGAACCTACATTCCACGTTTGAAGTCTCTAGGATCAGTGGTTTGGGCTCTGCATTGCATCAGTCAGTGAGTCATTTAGGATTTTATAATATATGTATAGTGATTATTGCTTATAATTAAAACAAGACATTTTTACATCAAAAAATATAATTTTATTGCAAACAAATAACAATTGCATCATTAAGTATTTCAGTTATCCTTAATTAATGAGGTTTAATATCATTGATGTTATTTAATTATTCTCTTGATCGTATATATAATACATATTATAATTAATTCATAGATTATTATAATTAATTACACTTTCAGTTCTTCCATGACATCTTCGGCTTCGGCGCGAAGGTTTTCCACCTTCTCTATTAGCATCATCTGAAAAGGATTTATTATCTAAATAACTAAAAAACATCAGCAATATAGGTATAAACTGTGATTCACTTGAAAGATTAAAAAAACGTTCTAACACCAGATGGTGTTTGAAGTCCAGCGGAGGTTTATGTACTTAGTTACGTGTTCAAGGACAATACTTGTGTAAGGTACTGTGCTAAGTATGGAATTTCTCACCGCGTTCTTAGCGGCAGCTAATTGTATTCCAATTTGATTGATCGACCCTATGCGTTCGGACCATAGTATTCTTTTTAGAGGACTCAGTCCCATAGGTCCGGTCTTCCCCAGGCGGTCCCCTGTAAAAGAGGCCTACCACTACAAAAAAGTGGGTAGTAAGTAATGAGTGTCACCCTGGCGGCGCTGATGAGATGGTCGGCGGCGGTGGGCGACAGGTGCGGGATGTTGGCGAGTAGGCGGCCGCGGTCAGCCTTGGCGATGTCCTCCACTCGCTTGTAGCCCGCGCGGACCAGTTGTAGCGCTCGGGACTGCAACGATTCATTATCACTATACGCAGAGCCCGAACCACTGAACCCAGAGACGTGAAACTTGGAATGTACTTAGATTATTTTCGTTTTCTAGACGTGTGCTAAGAAAATTCACATTCTAAGGGGTCCAAAAAGAGCGTCAATGTTTGGTACAAAACTCCCATGTTTCGTAATTGCGAGCGGGCAAAGTCGCTGAGCTTACACTAGTATTATATAACCCTCTATATACATTAAAACCAATAATATTCTCATAAATAAAATTCTAGAATATTCAGTCAAAATAATTGTATTACTTCATGATATGTAAAAACGTTACATTCTATTTTGCCCATATTCCATTAGTTATTAATAAAAATCCAAATGTCAAAAAAACCAAATTTTTGCATGATCTGGGAATCGAATCCAGGACTTCACGCTCTGCAATGGCGCTTGGAAAGAAGTAGTCCAAAGTTAGAAGAGCAAACAAAATGGCACCACCGTGATATCACAGTAGGTACATATATATATACTGTGAGTATAATAAGTGTAGAGTACCTTACGTACCTTACGTACTATACTGACGAGAATAAGAGACTTGGAACTTTTTTTTTTAAATGACCTATGCTGTTGGCCTCAGATGGCCTCTACAGCTTTACCGGGCAGAGACTTGGAACAACTGAGCAATCCTTTATATAGCCTTTCCTCTCTACTATCCCCTCCTGTCAGTACAATTCGATTAGAGACTATTATCAATAATTCTTACGTATTAAAATATAATAAATATACATTTGACCTCTATATTATTAATAATAATAATTTATAACAGTATATTATATGTATCCACATAACATAGTTCTCATTGTAATAAGTCACTATATACTACATTTACATCGTTGAGAGTCCATTTAAGCAGATTTAGATTTGTAACATAAATATTATTGTCATAACATTAATTTGTAACAACCTCTAATAATTTACGAATCTATCACGTGCGACTAAAAAAAAAATCTCATTGGTAACAGACAAAAGTTAAAAAGAAATTTTCTTTATCCCCTAGAGCTTGAAAAGTTATTTTGGCCCCGCTAGGATACGCAACAATGACGGTCTTATTGAGCAAGAAAACTGAAAACTTTTATTGAAGTATAAGCTAGTATACCTTTTTAACGGCGGGCAGTTCCATGAGCACGTGCAGTTCAGGAGCTGCACAGTGTTGCAGTTTAACTGCCAGCTCGGAGAAGAGGGCCCGGAACGGCCACAACTGCTCCAACTGCTCCGAGAACTTCTCGGCGGCGGAGGAGAACGCCGCGGATGACGTCATCACTGCCTGAACTGTCCCGCGCGGGATCATGTATCTACGGAATATTAAATTGTTAGCTATCAATACCTAGAAGAGGGGATAGAAAGCCCGAAAGATATAAAAGCAGGCGGTTTCCGGCACTCGAGCTCACTTTGCCATCGGCTGTTGTCGAGTGAACGTCATCCGATATTTTTTCACATTGTATTTTGTTGTCAAAACTCTGCCCGAATTACTGTCGAACTCATTTTAAATGTGTTTTATTTTTATTTTATAATTTGTGATAATTTATATTTTTTTAATTAAATTTAATTGAGTTTGACAAAAATATATACTTGTATAGATTAAGCGGCCCGGTCTATTTGCTTAATATACTATATGAACACATTTATGTTTGCACATTTCTGTTTGGTGGATGACAAACTGGCAAAGGTTTGGTACTTCCCCAGGCGGGCCCCTGCAAAAGAGACCTACCACTACAGCTTTTGAGTTTGAGTTTGTTTAGGTATCTAGTTATGGAACCCTTCTTAGCATACTTAAATGTATGTATGTATGCCTTAATAATTGATTTCCTTATAATATTAAAAGTTTAGTTTATTTACACTAACTTCTCAGCGACGACAGAGAAGGGCACCTGGTTCCACAGATCACGTAACATCAGCGCCAGATAGAACCTGCACAACACTATCTCCGGAACAGTCTGCAACAAATATACCTTAAAAACACCGGCAACCCCGAAGGACCAGGCAGCCAACATCATAAATAACAACATTTGTTCTAAGAGTTTCGACTTATCTCAATAAATTAAACAAAAAATATTTTTCAAGTTTTTCACTATACTGTCGTGACATTTGTGAGTATGTTTCATTCACAAACTAAAAGACACTTTCTTCGCCAGAGACTCAGGATTTGTAGCATATTTTTATTTCGATATCCCAAGGGAGCAATGTGTACGCGAGTGAAACCGCGGCGCACAGCTAGTAACATAATACAAAAGCCAAAAAGTTAAACTCACAGTGATAGGTTTCCCCGTCATCATTCTGATGGCGTTCATTTCCGTGATGCCCAATGCTTTGGCCGTGTGCATACCTTCCTCGTCCAAGTTGCAATACTGAAATGACAGATTATATATTAACGGTGTTTTTACAAAAATATGCTTGGTTTTCGACGTGCAAGATGTGAAAAACCTCAAAAATCCAAATGTTACCAGAGAGTAGTAATGCCTGTAGTCAGGATGGACCCGGGCGGCGTCCCGCGGCGTCACCAGGTGCAGCAGGTGCAGGCCGCCCGCGCCCAGCACCAGCCCGCCCGCGGCCGCGCGCAGCTCCTGCACCAGCTGCTGCGCCGCGCCCAGCTCCAGGCTCCCTGGGGGAGGGCGGCCAAAGTGACGCTGGCTTGACGTAGTGAGGGATGACATGAGTGCCGATGAACTCACCGTGGAGGATGCACGAGACCGAGCAAAGTGGGGGAGAAATAGCCAGAAAGCGGACCCTGGCTGTAACCGGGATAATTACTAAGGAGAAGAAGAAGAGATAGTTTTGACCCTGAAATAACATATAGGGTACTCTTTATCCCAATATTCTTATGGGAACGAAGAATACGCGGGTTGAACCGCGGGGCACGGCTAGTCCTACTTCCTCCTAATATTAGATATGTGGGAGTTTGTAAAGATGGATGGATGTTCGTTACTCTTTCACGCCGAAACTACTGAACCGATTGGGCTGAAATTTGGTATTTGTTGGCTTAAAGCATGGAATAAAACAGTGGTGAAACCGCGGGGCACAGCTAAGTAACATTATGAATTTAATAATAACGCCAAAACAACAGAACCGAATGGCCTGAAAGGTGATTTCAGATTAATACAAAGCATGTTAAAATATGGTGAAACCTTTAATAGCAGCGCCGCCGAGTTTGCTGACACGCAGCTTGGTATCATTGTTTATGTGAAGATCTGCATCGGACCCGACACACTGTCCTACCAGCTCTATGGCTCCCGAGCGGAGGAGGGACGAGATGGACGACTCGCACACTGATCTTATATCTACTGCCCTACAATATAACAATCAATTAAATTAGGAACAAAGATATACCTATGTGGTTACTGCGTAATTAGCCAACAGCGATGGTGCGGGGTCTTGAAAGAGCACATTTTTTGACTGAGTTAGTTATTACAAGCCCAGCAAAACTAACTAAGAAGCACCTTAACGTTTTATCTTTGCACGCAATTTTTAAGCCGGAATGACGCATAGGCGTATTTCACAAGTTCAAGGTATCCACATAGCAAGTCCCGAGGTTTAATTCACAGGTCAGGCAGTGTTATTGGATTTTTCCATTAGGAATTATCTCAATGATCGCCTGGAGTCTGGAACTGTGCCTAGTAAATGGCAATAGGCTCACCCACTGTCATATGGGACCAATAAGATACTTCTGACGAAATGTGGGTATATGTGTATACCTACTATGAGAGTGAGTCCTGGACACCTTAACCTATCTCTTCGGGAAAAGGGTGTGATTGTATGTTATTTATGTTCATCAACATAGAAGACAAAGATGCCTAGAAACTTCTATATATCTGGACTTTTTTAAAAATACAAAAGATAAAATTAAAAATCGTTCGAGCTTCTCGTTCATTCTCTTTGATAGCGGGTTCGCATTTTCATACGGACCGACATTAATATGTCAATATTTGTTGTCCAACAATAAATTGAAAACAAATTGGATGTTTGTGGAATTGGAAGAAAAAATACCGAGTCTGTTCAGACGGCTCGTATCGTATGCGATTTTGCAGTTGATTAACTAAATCAAACCGTGTGAACTCGCTATTACCGGCAAAAATATTGATGCTACCGGTCATTTTGGGTGCGTTTAAGTCCCGTTTTGTTTGATTTTCTATCTCGGATTTGGCAGGTAGCTATTTATGATTATCTATGGTGCTTGAGTACCGCAGATGCTCCTGTCATACAAAGCCCTCAAACTCAAACAGATTTATTCAAATAGGTCATAATCTGACACTTTTGCACGTCAATGAAGATTAACAATACTGAGTCTACCGTGCGTTCGGAAAGATACCTCTACAAGAAGAACGCACAAGAAACTTGTAGGGCTTAATTTATTCAACAGATAGTTTCCACATATTTGGTTTGGTTACATTCGTTTTCTTTGAAGGTGCCGCGAGGCGGCTATGCAGAAGTTTCCAGGCATCTTTGTCCTCTATGTACTGGTTGACTTTATAATAAGCCTTCTTTAGTAAAGTAGATTTTATATAGGTTTTGAATTTACCCTCTGAGAGCCCAGTTATCTCTTTTTGGATTTTATTATAGAAACGTACACTATTTCCTAAGAATGTATTTTTATTTGTTTTAGATAATCTAAAGCTATTTAATTTTAATTTATGTAAATTTTTACGCACATACATGATGTTCTCATAAATATATAAGGATTGTAGGGTCAGAATGTTTATTTCTTTAAATAATTCCCTCCCTCGTCACAACTGCTATATTAGTGCACAAACTTCAAAGATAGTAATAGATGTTAATATAATAAACTCACCCTTCCTCGGTCCCAGTGACAGCCATCAGGGTACAAGCGAGCAACTCCCGCAAGCTCCTCCTGTCCGAGGCCAGCTGGAGAAATATGGAGCTCAACATGAGCTCGGCCGGGGCGAGGCTGGAGCGCGCCGCGCCCAGCCCGCCCGATAGTATCGACTTTACTGATAACCATTCCGTGGGACTGCATAATATTATGCTTTCACCTGTCAGAGGAAAACACATTGTTACTAGCTTAAGCCCCGCCCTGCCCACCATCTGTCTGTAGTAAGCTGTAGTGATTATTTGTCTCCTCACCAGTATCACAGACCCCAGCTCGCCCCGCTCTGCCCGTTATCTGTCTGTAGTGAGCTGTAGTGATCATATGTCTCCTCACCAGTATCACAGACCCCCCGCTCGCCCCGCCCTGCCCGCCATCTGTCTGTAGTGAGCTGTAGTGATCATATGTCCCCTCACCAGTATCACAGACCCCCGCTCGCCCCGCCCTGCCCGCCATCTGTCTGTAGTGAGCTGTAGTGATCATATGTCTCCTCACCAGTATCACAGACCCCAGCTCGCCCCGCTCTGCCCGTTATCTGTCTGTAGTGAGCTGTAGTGATCATATGTCTCCTCACCAGTATCACAGACCCCCCGCTCGCCCCGCCCTGCCCGCCATCTGTCTGTAGTGAGCTGTAGTGATCATATGTCCCCTCACCAGTATCACAGACCCCCGCTCGCCCCGCCCTGCCCGCCATCTGTCTGTAGTGAGCTGTAGTGATCATATGTCTCCTCACCAGTATCACAGACCCCCCGCTCGCCCCGCCCTGCCCGCCATCTGTCTGTAGTGAGCTGTAGTGATCATATGTCCCCTCACCAGTATCACAGACCCCCGCTCGCCCCGCCCTGCCCGCCATCTGTCTGTAGTGAGCTGTAGTGATCATATGTCTCCTCACCAGTATCACAGACCCCCCGCTCGCCCCACCCTGCACGCCATCTGTCTGTAGTGAGCTGTAGTGATCATATGTCCCCTCACCAGTATCACAGACCCCCGCTCGCCCCGCCCTGCCCGCCATCTGTCTGTAGTGAGCTGTAGTGATCATATGTCCCCTCACCAGTATCACAGACCCCCGCTCGCCCCGCCCTGCCCGCCATCTGTCTGTAGTGAGCTGTAGTGATCATATGTCCCCTCACCAGTATCACAGACCCCCGCTCGCCCCGCCCTGCCCGCCATCTGTCTGTAGTGAGCTGTAGTGATCATATGTCTCCTCACCAGTATCACAGACCCCCCGCTCGCCCCACCCTGCACGCCATCTGTCTGTAGTGAGCTGTAGTGATCATATGTCCCCTCACCAGTATCACAGACCCCCGCTCGCCCCGCCCTGCCCGCCATCTGTCTGTAGTGAGCTGTAGTGATCATATGTCTCCTCACCAGTATCACAGACCCCCCGCTCGCCCCGCCCTGCACGCCATCTGTCTGTAGTGAGCTGTAGTGATCATATGTCTCCTCACCAGTATCACAGACCCCCGCTCGCCTCGCCCTGCCCGTCATCTGTCTGTAGTGAGCTGTAGTGATCATATGTCTCCTCACCAGTATCACAGACCCCCGCTCGCCCCGCCCTGCCCGCCATCTGTCTGTAGTGAGCTGTAGTGATCATATGTCTCCTCACCAGTATCACAGACCCCCGCTCGCCTCGCCCTGCCCGTCATCTGTCTGCAGTGAGCTGTAGTGATCATATGTCTCCTCACCAGTATCACAGACCCCCGCTCGCCTCGCCCTGCCCGTCATCTGTCTGTAGTGAGCTGTAGTGATCATATGTCTCCTCACCAGTATCACAGACCCCCGCTCGCCCCGCCCTGCCCGTCATCTGTCTGTAGTGAGCTGTAGTGATCATATGCCTCCCCACTCGCGGCGCGCGGATTATAACCCTGGAGGCCGGCAGGTTCACACCCGCCGCTAATGTTGATGTGCAGCAGAGGACTGATATCGTTCCTGATCTGGGAGAAATAACATAATATCACACCTTATTTCCCCGTAGGGTTAAGCAGGGACTCGCCTATTTCCACAGTATACACCCACATTTCGCTTATTGGCATCAACATATACATATGATAAATCTGCCATCTGAGAGAAGACAGGGTCGTTTTACGATGACTATTTGATCAGCCTTTTCATCGAATTTAACATAATACATTGACTTATTTCACAGTGAAATGGCTAGATTACTAAACATGTGTTGTTTAAGCGACTTACTACTTACTACACTAGGTATATGAAATAATAAGTATACGTTTGTAACAGGTAAACAAAACGCTAGCGTGTTCTAATTCGACTCCAGCGCCATTTAGCGCTGTTTTTTGTGTTTATGTTTGTTCCGTTTTCACGCTAAAACTACTGAGTCGATTAAGTTAAAATTTACATACATAACATACATTCACGCCTTTTTCCCGAAGGGGTAGGCAGAGGTGTACCCAAGACTCAGTCCTATAGTAGATACACCCACATTTCGCCAGTATGTTATTGGTCCCATGTAATAGGGGGCGAGCCTATTGCCATCTACCGGGCACAGTTCCAGACTCCAGGCAGTTATTGAGATAATTCCTGATGGAAAAAATCCAATATTTAACACTGCCTGACCTAGGGATCGAACCCGGGACCTCTTGATCGGCAGTCGAGCATGCGCCCACTACGCCACCGAGGCAGTCTACTAGCTACGAGTCTACGAGGCTAGTAAGCTAAAATTTGGTATGTAGATAGCTGAAACCCTGGAATAACACATAGGATACTTTTTATCTCGATAATCTCACGGAAACGAAGGCTACGTGTGAAATCGCGGGACATATCATATTAAACACAAAACTACAACATATCTGACAGCTATCCACCTAACACCTATATATAGAATTCTGTATCTAGAATCGAATTCTATACACAGTTTGTATAAGTTATGAGCAGATTTCAACATTGGATCCGATAAACAAGCAGAATGTATCCCTTGCTCTGTAAAAATGAATCATACATATTAGTCACAGTGCGGTTATTTTATATCGACGAGTCTGAACGTAGGCTCTGCGAACTTTAGTGTATGTAAACTCGTGAAGAAAACTGTTATTATTTAGATTGAACTGAATTAATTAGATAGATATTATATTGTAGACTCTGTAAGCTCGAGAAGAAAACTGTTATTATTTAAATTGAACTGAACTACAGAATACTAAAGGGACCGAAGGGACACTCCACAAAATCATTTAAATAAATAGCGACTCTAGCTCCGACGCAATAAAATGCAATTCAGGTCGCACAGCGCCTAACTCATTTTCGTTATATTAACTTAAAAGCTGCCTCTCTTTCTATCTCTCGTCTCTCTATCTGTTCTCTCTGTCTAGCCCATAGATATTGTACCGTCAAGACGGACGCCCCGGCTACTTGTAGCTTCATATCTCCAATGAGGAGTGTCCCAAGCTTGGCTGAACTCAACATTACATTTACAAACTCTCTCCAGGATATACCTATATCCTGAGACTGATTTGTTTGCGGATGAATGGTACAGGGGTGTGTCAGCGTGTTTGAAGTTTTGCGAGCGTGATGTACGACTGATTGTTTTAATTTGTTACTATTAATTTGTTATTATGTTGTACATAATTTTTTCAGATTTTGCTTCTTTGTTATTTTTCTTTTTGTGTATTTTGAACTTTGATTTTGTAATTTTGTGTTAGTTAACGTAACCGTCACCGTATATACCTACATTAGTTTATCAGGGAATAACAGTTTCGTTAGCTAGTTAACACGCGCTAAAGTTCGCAGAGCCTATGGTCAGACTCGACAAGATAGAACGTCCGTCCCGCGGTGTACCTGAAGGCCTGTTCAACCAGCCCCCGCTCGTCGGGCGCCAGGCCGGCGTGGTGGAAGGCCACGCCGCCGCGCGACACGCGACACAGCTCCGCGCTGGCGCCTTCGGCACGCAACGCTGTGTACAATGCTTCACGTTCTGCACGCTTGTACGACTTCATCTCTCTACATAGTGCAACAATACTTTACATAACATTACTTCTTTTAAGGCTCCGTACCACTATGATGGGTATACCAACGTACTACACCCATACTTCCAGCCAGTTATATTTTAAGTCCTATGTATAGGCCGCGTCACGGTTTAATAGGGTTGACCTTGAATGCGCAGAAGCCGATTTTAGATCTCTTTGGTGACAGGATTGAGGTGCGACGGGAGAGGCGCTGCATTGGTCGCGCGGTCTTCATCCCGTCTTACTTCGTTCATGCGTCTCAAGAGTTCCCTGCGTACAGTCGCGCGGATATTTCGTAGTAGTGTGTGAGCGATCACAGCTCGGATAAAGAAGACAGTCTAGATGAGGATGAAGACTCCGAAATTGTATTATTTAATTTTACATCTTACGAAAAGACGTGTTATTCTGAGTCTATTACTCTCTCGGAATAAAGTACCACATAATTTAATTAAAAATTTAACGTATAAATTCAATTTAGATAATTTGCGCATGTCCCAAACGCTTATTGCACCTTTTTTCATACTTTTATACTACTAACTTGACAAATTAGGTAGTTACTAAAATACTCGCTCAATAATTATATGCGCAACTGTACACTTGCACAAAACACCCCTCCACTATTGCTGAGCGCTAATAAACCGTGACGAAATCCAATAACACGTTTTGTCTGACCTGGAATTTGATTCTATCACTTCATGCTCGGCAGATGAGCTCGCCACTACACCATCGAGGCAGTCTCGTGTGTCAGGAACGCAGCAAGTGAAGAGAAATAAGATTATCTCTTCACTTCTCATAGAGATTGCTACCACAATGCACAAATCTTATCCTACTAATATTATAAATGCGAAAGTTTGTAAGGATGGATGGATGTTTGTTACTCTTTCACGCCAAAATTAGTGAACCGATTGGCCTGTAATTCTGTATGTAAATAGTTTAGACCCTGGAATTACACATAGGGAACTTTTCATCCAGATATTCCCACGGGAACGACGACTACGCGGGTGAAACCGCGGGGCACAGCTCGTTAAATATAAATCAAGCTCGAATCAAATTACTGGACGCGGCTGGTGGTTAAAACTCATAAGTATCTGGACAGTGATGTTTTTGTCGGCAGAGATCCGCGTTCCAACGAGACCATGGATACAGAACAGTCGCATCCGATAATAAGATTCCTTTACATAGTGATTACATAGTGTGCCGTGGAGTTACCGGCTTTAGAATAGTGCTCCACCCTCTCTACCCGTGGTTGCCGTAAGAGCCGGCTAAGGGTTAACAGATCCAGATGACGGGCAGCAGCGTCCTCTGCAAAAAACCATCGAACTGCGCTCGACAACCCGCCTGCCAAGCGTGTCGAGTATTGGCAAAACCCCCCTTTATGGGGGAGGCCTATGTTCAGCAGTGGACTTACAACGGCTGAGATGATGATGATGATGATGATGATGACATAGTGATCTATATACTCAGTGGTCAGGTTGCAGAGCAAGGCGGCGACATTCTCACAGTTCCTCTTGGTGGGACAGAACACGAGGCACGCCCCGCGCGCCCCCACCTCGCTCGCCAGACCACACACCAGGTCCGGGTCCAGCCGGGACGCAAGGGGTGAATACTGTACAACAATGTACGGACTTACTGGATTTAAAAAGACCTGGATGAACTGTGTCAATGAGGATATGCGTGTGCATGGAGTGAGTGCAGAGATGATGGATGATAGACATGCTGTGCTGACCCCACCTAGTATGGGACAAGGGCAGGAAGATGATGATGATAAATGTAGGGACTTACTAAACTACGAGGACCTAAATATTATTAAAAATAAATTGTTAAGGGGATCGCTTGTCCATACAAAGTGAAAATGTTCAAATATGGAGAAACAGGGAATAATTTTCTACTCAATTATTTGTGGTTCATAATCTGGCCTTTATTTGCGACAAAACATTGGTTAATGAAAACAATACAGTTTCTTCGTATTTAAGTAAATTGTAAAAAGTAATGTTTACGTTATGTTAATGATTTTTATAATAAAAAATACTATACCGCTTTCATTATAATTAACTATATATGTTTTCACGCAAATGGGGGCCGGATCCGGAGCCAATCACAAACAAATGAGTGGAAAATTATTAAGTTAACTCTTAAGGCATACCTTAGTATAAAGTACCTATGTTTAGTGTAGGGTGACTGCCCCGCCTGAGTGACTGCCTCGGTGGCGTAGTGGGCGCATGCTCGACTACCAATCAAGAGGTCCCGGGTTCGATCCCCAGGTCAGGCATAGTGTTAAATATTGGATTTTTCCATAAGGAATTATCTCAATAGCTGCCTGGAGTCTGGAACTGTGCCCGGTATATGGCAATAGGCTCGCCCCCTATTACATGGGACCAATAACATACTGGCGAAATGTGGGTGTATCTACTATGGGACTGAGTCCTGGGTACACCTCTGCCTACCCCTTCGGGAAAAAGGCGTGAATGTATGTTATGTTAGTGTAGGGTTCCCTAACTAGATACCTGAACAAAACGATACCGCGTTCTAAGAACATACAGCAACATCTAGTTGCAATCTACTGCTAACATGTTTATAATAACATTTGCAAAGTTAATTTTTCCGAATAATTTGTAATATCAATGTATGAAGCTGAAACATGGATCTCATGATCAATCACGATCAGCAAGAGGGTGTCAGAATCAGGACAGGAGAAAATGCGATATAAATGTTGTACCAAACACCATGTAAAATATAAACTACTCACATCATAAGCAAGCTGCCTCTCCGGTTCAATCTCCAGCTGTCCCTGGTCCCCTGGTACAATCCTGTACAACGTGTCCCCTATCTTCACATACTCCTTCAGCTCCACGGGACGGAAGTGACGTTCGAATATATCCGCTCTGAGGTATTGAGCTACTTGCGGCAGGTTGCCTATCGTTGCGCTCATGCCGATTATTTGGATATTTTCTGAAGGTTTTTGGTTGTTTTTTATTGAGTGTGCAGACAGGGTACGGCAGGGAAGAGCCTTTCAATCTTCGTACGTACGTATTCTAACGTAAATTCATGCGTCTGGTTAGTGGTTACAAAATACAGATTCCAGTTTTTAGAGATCAACTCAGGATTAATATTATAATGATTAATGATGCCTTATAAAGGTGACAGACTGCTAGTCATGTAACATTCTTGCGAAAGGTACAATACAGGAAAAGCTCAGTGTCCCAGAGCATTTCCATGTAAAGTAAAGTTCTTCCGAATGCTCGATGCTTCACTCGGCGAAATGCTCACGGAGAGCGACCAAAACCTCGAGCGTCGTGTTCGATGTTCAGTTCGATTAAATTAAAAAAGGCGAATGCTCGACGTTCTTCTCGAGTAAATGCAAGTCTGTCATCACCTTTAGGGTTCATATCTAAACAGTGGAAATATGTTATTACCACTAGACGTGACATATGAAATGATACGTTCGAAGATTAATGCTCTGCCCTGCGGTCTGCATAGAATCCTAAAATGAAGATTTTCACTATTCGCCATATTTTGCTAACCAAAAGTGAAATATTGTTCTATAGTTCTAACGTGCAGAGTGAGTGTTCGTAACACAGAATGAGGTCCCTGTTATATAACGTACATTACGTAAAGAGCTAACAGTTTTCCCTTCAAAAGTGGCGCAATCGTTAAGGATCTTACGTGAACATTTGGACGACAAAATTTTTGTCGGTGTATAAAACAGACTTTAACAATATGTGTAGGTACTTACGGTTTGTGAATAAGACGGTGGTAAGTAAAGTTTCTAAGGTTCCACCTCTTCCCTTCTCTCCTATAAGATGCAGTTCATCCACCTACAATAAACATTGTTTAAACAAAGTACATATATTTTAAATTACATACATGAGTAAAAAAATATTCATGATCAATATTAAGGCCTAATTTAGGCGCGCGGTTTAAGCTAAACAATTAATATCACCATTGCAAGGAATGCGACTTTTCATGTGAATACTCAAACATGGCAACACATATGAACTTGGCCTAGTATTAAATTACTGAGGGCACAGTGTATGTTTTTAATAAAATAAGAGGCAGTTTTCAAGCTTTGTTTAAGACAAACAATGTCATCTAGTCCTTCCTGTGACCTGTGAAATGTGAATATTCGCGATAAAATCCGTTTAACAAAGCAAAACCTAAGAAATCAGTAATGACCTAATATTCTTACCACAATAAGCCCTATTTCATTCAAACGATCCAACTCAATCAAGCTTCGAACAAGTCCTAATCCTTTCTCAATGGTAGCTATATAAATACTGTTCTTTTTGCGCCGTTTCTTCGGCGGAATGTGTCCTTTGCCAGCTGCATACTCTTCCACTAGGAAATCTAGTTGTACCGCGAAGGGTGATAGTGCTAGAATCTAAAAGGATTTTTGTGTGTGGTATGAATAATGGTATTAGTATGAATGACTAAGTAAGTGTATTGCTGTTTACAATAATCAAGTTATACGTCGCGTCACGGTTTAATAGCGCTGACCTTGGACGCGCAGATTCGAATTTTAGATCTGTTTGGTTTTAAACCATGACGCGACCTACATATAAATTAAAAACAAGTACAATTAATACAATGTTATTTTTTTTCAAAATCAACTTTTTGATTTCCGGTGAGGGTAACAATATTTTAAAAAATGTAAAGATATCCTCACCAAAATCGTTTAACAGTCCTTTCAGCATATTTCGAAATTCGTGTTGGTTTCGGAAATTACTCTAAAGACCTTTTTAAAAAAATTGCTGTATATCTAAAAAACACAGTGCAATTAAGTTCTTATCAATGACCTACCTTCTCCTGAACTATAGCAACAAAAGGCAAGATGAATAGTGCATTCTTCTTCCTGATCATGACCTCCCTCAGCATGAGTACTTCAGCTACAAGGGTCTTGCCTCCACTCGTGGGCAGGGCATAGATTAGGTTCCTGCGCTGTTTTATTGCATCTAGGTTAAGACATTCTTCTTGCCAATCTGGGAGGATAATCAATACAGTTAGGATTGTAAACAACAGACCGGCAGCAGCATCCTTTGCGTAAAAACTAAAAACCATCAAACTGCGTTTCCCAACCCTCCTACCAATAAGTGTGGCGAGTATTGGCAAAACCCACACTTATGTCACATACAACGGACCAGATAAGAGTCTAAGTGCAGGAAAGGAGAGCAGTGGACTTTGGGCGGCTGAGATGTTGATGATGATGTTAATGAGATAAATATTTAACACTTGGTCTGACCTGGGGATTGAACCGGGGACACTGGACCCATTATTTTACTTAACTGTTCTAAAACTTATTACTTATAAGTTATTCTCAATGAGTGATTGTAACTTACCATAAAACTTTTCAATATTTCTATAAGTCTTGAACAATCCTTTAGTTACAATAGGAAGACCATAAAATCCTTCATCTACTGGTCTATGGTCCTTTGGTTTAGCTAATACTTTATTTATTTCATTATCTTTTATTAATTCACTTTCTTTTATATCTAGTAGGAAAGAATCTTTGGTTTCAAATAGTGATGATTGATTACGCTTTTTGGAGTCCATCAATTGACATATTGACTCATTTATCACATCGAAACTCTGCTCAACATCTTCAATAAATTGATTTTCTAATTTGAAGGCACTATGATTAAAATTCGAATGATCTAATTTGGAATGGAACATATCGTCAGAATATTCTTCTATTTCCTCAATTATACTCATTTTAGATGGTTCTTTATTGCATAATTTATCGATTTTATTACTACATACAACTAGAGACTCCCAATTCTCGATATCTTTTAACACAGAGCTGTTTAAAACACCAGGAGAACATGGGATGTCGGAGGTAGAACTGCTGCTGTTACTTTCACATAAATACTCCACTTGATTACACGGTAAATGCGGCGATTCACATCTCTGCGGCGAGTCAACAACTGAGTGTGCAGTTTTTAAATTAATGGGGCTATGATAACTGGGAAATTCACTACATTTTGGTGTCTTTGAACGTAAAATTTTGCCGGTCCCCAGTCTTCGTCGCTTTGGTGTTGAGGTCACATCCTGAAGATTTTTATTAAACGAGAACATAGTTCAATTACAAAAAAATGGCTCTATTGAAACACATGAGCAATTAACTGATTTTTGAGCCTATTTCAATAATTTTATTTGATTTTGATGATTCTGCGCCACTTTTTCAGATTTTGTTTACAAATAAAAATTCTGACCACAGAATAAATAAAAGGAACTTCTGACTTCTGACATTTTGAATTTTGACTGTTCTATGTACTGCTTTGACATTATGGTTATTGAGTAATGGTTTTTTAATTTAAGCATTACCTTACGATTTCTGTATTTGCCAAAGTGTAGTAAGTAACACAAAAAATATATTTCACCCGCGTATTTTTCGTTCCCGTGGGAATATCGGGATAAAAAGTACTTTTCATGTTATTCCAGGGTCTAAACTATCTATATATACCTAATTTCAGCCCAATCGGTTCAGTAGTTTTAGAGTGAAAGAGTAACAAACATCCATCTATCCCAAACTCGCATTTATTATCTAATAACAAGTAGGATATGTTCTTTGATTCTTTGTGTTTTGTGATAGATTGTGATCGATATAGCTGGTTTAATAAAACGTTTGTTGATTAAGCAGTCACACTAAAAAAATGTTAAAGCATACCTAACATAGAATCACGCCTTTTTCCCCAAGGGGTAGGCAGAGGTGTACCTAGAAAACAGTCCCATATAGGTAGGTACACCCACATTTCGCCAGATGTCAGGACCTGTGGTCAGGACATCGAATAGGTATCTCACGGTTCGTCTTGTTCTAGTATCTCACTAAACAGGAACTGAGCTCACACGCCATGCTTGTCCCTTTTGTGTTTTACCTATTCCCACAGATCTAAGGTCACTAATTGTTTCAAGTTCAAGGCGCTTAGCGCCTGTAGTACATTTTACAAAGTACTTTGTGCTGGGTTCTGAATGGGCAGTCGAGAGTGTAACGACAATATTATTACTATATACAAAAGCAATATTATTACTATAATATTTTATTACTTTAGAATAAAAACTTTCAGCTAGACTAGCTTAGTTAACATTTTTAAAGTAACTTTATGATTAGGTACTTTCTATCGTTTTTTATACAAGCAAGGTTTCAAAGTAAGCACAGGCAGTTTATTCTTCTTAGCCGGTGGCTCCCTAATCTTAACAAATTCCATGAAAAAGAACACTTGGTGTTGTTTATCCAACTTTTTCAATTTAAACCCGAGTCTTGTGACCTCCTTTGCAAACTCTTCAACGTTTGTGAAACGACTTTCCACTTCTGCTATTAGGAGATGACCACTGAAAGACAAGTTACTGTTATTATAACATGCATAATAAGTATATTACTCAAAACAAATGTGATCTGTCTCGATACACCCCTTCCACGTTGCTCCCATACCTCAGTACCATAAAAACACCTCTCCCATGCTGCTCTCATACCTCACGAAAAGTTAGGCCTATGCACATTGGGACTCAATGGCATAAGATTTATTTTTTTACCAATGGACATTTAATTGATTCCATGGCATTCTGTGGATTGACAGGTTTCGTTGATGCCATCTAGATGCCATAGAATATTGATTCCATGTAAAATGTGTGTGTTTTTAAATTGTTAAAACATAGGAATTTATGTCGTATTCCTAATAGATAAGTTTGAATGTCCTTTGTTAAAAAATAAAATCTTCCACCGCTATATGTTTCGATAGGTTTTGCGTGTTTTTACGTACGTGTACGCGTACGTAATTTCAACAGATCAAAATGCGGGGCACAACTAGTCAATAAACTCTAAACTCACCCCATCTTCAACACCCGATTAGCTTCAACCAAGTACTGCGTGAGCTCAGTACCCATGAGCGCCAAACAATACACAGCAACATCCATAGAGGCAGCCGGCAATGGAGTATGGCTCATGTCACATATCTCAACACCGGGATCAGTCGAGACCAGGTCGAATGAACGTACTTTATGTGGGACTCGCTTGGAGAGTGCCGCTTCGCCGCATCCCATGTCCACTATTGTGTGGCTTTTTGACCTGATAAAATGTTTGATGGTTTAACTTCCTAAGAGACATAGGCATCATACTGCTTAAAATGCACAGAGAAAAATGACCATTGCATTTTGTGCAGGGTAGAGTGTGAGAGCTTGAAAAGTCTCTCTCACTACCTAATTCATATAGGGTCAATAACCGTTTTTCTCTGCATTTAGAATGGACTGTAGTTGTGATGTTATAGTTACTCAAGGGAGCATAGTTACTATTGTCTACCTAGTATATAGTATATATAATCATATTATTAAGAAGTTTTGACAGCAATTTCATATATTTTTCTGCATTATGTTCTCATTAACCATGTGTTTAGGGCTACATACAACAGATGTATTTCTAGTTATTGATATTATTTTTATATTATTCATTGACATTTAAAAATGAATTTTTAGACTTATCTAAATAAATTACCATTGAGTTTGAGATCTATCTAATTAATATTATATATTAATTGAGTACAAATAACACAGCATACTTTTCAACAGGGTCAAACCACACACTAGTCTATCAGTCTTTAACTTCATGAGCAAATCAGCTTAGGTATCCAGGGGTGGTATTACGAACTTGCAATCGTGTAACAACAGCAGTAAATTTTGCTGTCAAATGTCATTTTTGTATGCCGTTTGACAGCAGGCATTAAGCAATTAAACACTTTCCACACATAACTGCTGTTCGTAATAAGGGGGCAGGTCTCATTCTAAATTGTTTTAGGTAAATTACACATACATTTTCTGTATCCTTTGGACAATAACATCGAGGGGGTTAACAGGCCACTTCTTGACTTGCTGTTGGTACCCTTGATGGTATGTATGGAAAGCTACCGGGTCACTCTGGAACAGCTCCTTGGCTTCAGATCCTGATGATGTGTACAGCTTCTCGTTTATGTACCTGAATTGGGCCGCTGGAAACAGAATTACACTGAAACATTTTTAATTTTGGGAAAGACACCTTGTGATTTTTTTTTAATGCAAATGATGTGCAGCAAATTGTTCTGCCTGTTTCAGGACAGGCTAAATACTCAGGCCCATAATATTCTGTTGAACTTCTTGATTGCCTCTGTGGCGTAGTGCTTGCAAGCGCTACTTCCAATCATAAGGTCCCAGGTTCCCCAGATCATACAAAAAGTGTTATTGGAATATTTTCAATGATAGCTTGGATTCTGGAACAGTGCCCGGTAGACGGCAATAGGCTTGCCACCTATTATTATTAGATTCGACCTGAAGATATATCTGGCAAAGTGTGGCCTACTTTGCGACGGGGCCCTTAGGTATACACTGCCTAGACCCTTATGAAAAAGATGTAATGTTATAAGAAATTGCATGGCACAACTAGAAATTTATATAGGTACCTTTCAATCTATCTAGCATTCTCTCCCTTAACTTATTCCCTCGAACCTTGATTGAATTTCTCTTGCTATTGATTTGAAGCATTGCCTTCAGTTTTTCCTTCTTATTAATTAGACCCCTGTTTATAGTATTGTAACTGTCATCAGAACTTTTTTCATTCTTAACTTGAAATACTTTTTTCGTTGGAATTTCTGGTTCTAATTTAAGTTTCTCCCGTTTGTGCTTTTTGTCATTTTTTATAGTTGTTTCTCTTCTATTCCAGCTTTGTATTTTAGGTTGGGTAAATTTTGTTTCTTCTTTAAAGAGTAAATGTTCTACATCATCTTCTTTCAACGGTTCATAGAATTTTTTCTTCTTAGCATTGAGCAGTACCTCGTCAATTTTGTCCATATCAATATTTGAAACATCAATTTTCTCATTATCCTTCTCTTTCTTAATGGTGGCGCCATTATGCTTTCTTTTCTTAGCAGTACTTTGGATATCATAAATTGATGCTTGTTTTTCTTTACCATTGGTTATCTTCAGTTTCTTTGGAGGTGGTATGGTCGGTTTTAGTTGTTTTTTCTGCAATCATTGATAATTTTATAATTAAGCACGTTGCTTTAATGATTAAGTTTTACTTCTAATAAAACATTTAAGCTGATACCTTTTTAACGTGTGATATTGATGATGGTAGCGTTGAAGTTTTTGAACTTAAGCATATCCTTTTTCCAAGATTTGTGTTGTTTTTTGGAACGTTTTCCCAGTCTGGAACTTGAAACATTTTTGGCACTATTTATTTCGTTTGTAGCTTCCCTTCTTATTTCTTTTATGTATTAATTATTATTTATTTATTTTCTATTTTTAGGTTAGAAATTATATCAAGTAAGCCAAGTAAACCACAGGCTTGTTCTGTGCCACAGGCCACAGAGGAACAAGAAAACACCTGAAATGACTGCTAGGGATTTTTTTTTACAGTTGACAGCTGTCACAGCTGTGACAGTTAATTTTTGTAATAACGCCGCGCGGATACTTTATTCGCGAATATTAATAAAAGGCTACCGGCTAGGCCGTTTACTGCCGTAATCGGCAAGCCAACCATTCACTCACTGCTCTCAGCTTCAAATTGATTTAAGGGTTATCTTTGATATACTTTAAATATGAATTTCAACACAAAGTTTTTATAAGTTATCTAAGATATTATTCTTACAATAATAATCAATATATAAATTAATAATCCCTTGTCGATCAACCTTGGAATTGCTCAAAAACTTTAAATTAAATTTAAATAGGTAGTTTGATAAAATATTATAACTTACTAATAACTGAAGCAAAAGCTAAAATAATATAATGTTATTATGATACTTAGGTAATAAAGGTAAATTAGGTTTAAACATGTAAAACTACGACTCATTCTGCAACTCAGGAACTTATATGTTTTAGGTACCTATATCTAATTTAAAGTTTTTTGAGTAAGTACTTTTAAGTAAATAGCAAACTAAGATGCCTGCCGCCCGCACTTCTCCGGTCCTACGCACCTTAACCCCGCAGGCGAGGACTCAATTGAGTGGTCTACCTTAACGTTAGTATTAGTACCTACGTACATCTACATACATAAATTCACGCCTTTTTCCCGAAGGGGTAGGCAGAGGTGTACCCAGGACTTAGTCCCATAGTAGATACACCCACATTTCGCCAGTATGTTATTGGTCCCATGTTATAGCAGAGCCTATTATTGCCATCTACCGGGCACAGTTCCAGACTCCAGACAGTTATTGAGATAATTCCTAATGGAAAAATCCAATATTTAACACTGCCTGACCTGGGGATCGAACCCGGGACCTCTTGATTGGCAGTCGAGCATGCGCCCTCTACGCCACCGATGCAGTCGTACATCTACCTAGGTAATAACAACTAGAACATAGATTGGTACCTATACCTAACCCTTATTCATCATCACCATCCTAGCCGTTGGTAGCCCACTGCTGGATAAGGCCTCCCTCATAACGGGGGGTTTGCTTGTAGATACTCGTCACCCTTGGCAGGCGGGTTGGCGGGATGGATTTTACGTAGAGGACGGCCGTCTTATAAGGATCTCATTACCCTTAGGCTCTTACGGCAAACACGGGTAGAGAGGGTGGGGTACTTACCAACTATTCTATAGCTTAATAGCCGTTACCGTCGCTTACGTAGCTTTTTTTTATGATATTGAGTGACAAGACGAGCAAATCAGGTGCCTGATGGTAAGCATCATGATTGCCCATATCTTGACACAATGTCACCCAGTGTTTTAAAATTCAAAATTCTGCGCGGCACTGCACTGCGCCGGTCACCCTGAGATATATTAGTTGTTGAATCTCGTCAAGCCCAGTAATTTCGCTGGTAACATTGCCCTTCAGACCGGAACACAGTAATGCATGCAATAAATAAGCAGTAATGTGCAAAACATTACTGCTTGGCGGATGAATAACTGGCAAAGGTGTGGTACTTCCCCAGGCAGCCTCCTGCTAAAGAGCCCTACCACTATACTAGTAGTAACTATTAAGTAATCTGTGCCGTCACGGCGATTACATAGATACCTAAGTATATGTATCATATAATTATTTTATATTGCATACTGATAATTATTATAAAATGCGAAAGTGTGCCTGTCTGTCTATCTGTTACCTTTTCACGCTTAAACCACTGAACCGATTTAGATAAAATTTGTTATAGAGATAGTTTGAGGCCCGGGAAAGGACATAGGATAGTTTTTATCCCAGATATCAGTGTTTAAGGGGATGAAAAGGGGGTGGAAGTTTGTATGGGGAATCAATATCAGCTGAATCGATAGAGCTAAAATTGGTATGTAGCTTTGTAGGTTTGGTTGTAGATAACTAAGACCCTGGAATAACGAATACCATGGGAACCGAAAACTACGCCAAACCGCGGGGCACACTTAGTTAATAAAATACAGCGGCGCATTATTCTCTACCTACTCTTATCAGTCAAGTCGTATAAAACTCGTATATAAAAAAACCTGTATCGATATGGTTCGTGATTACCCAGACACCCTTTATAATAGATAATCCAACAATAGAATAAATAAAGTCTATATTTTATTAGACTATTGTAATTAGGTAATGCGTATGTAATACGTACGTAACCTATCTGTTAGGGATCTATATTATTAAGTTATGAATCTGAATCGACATCAATAAACATCATTACTATAAAGCTTGGTTCATATTATGACCTGCCTTCGTAGTGGGATCACCGGTCAAGTCGGGGGACTTGCCGGTTTACACGATGACCTCACAAGCCTAGGGGATTAACCTGATAACAAAGTTCATCCTCCCCACAGGCGCTGAGGCCCAGTAATCATTCTGGGCCTGCCGCTGGGGCGATATGGTGAATGCAACCGCGACCCCATATCGCCCCACCTCTCGGCGGAAGACTGTTCCCAGGGGGGTTTTAGTGGGTGCAAGTCCCACACTCCCCCTTCTGACACCCCCGTTTCAGAAGGGAAGTGCGAAGGCATTTCCCCCCTTTCAAAAAAAAAAAAAAAGGGTATGTTACCGGATTGCATGATATTAAGTCCACGACGTAACGAACGATCGCCTACGTATTAGATAAGGTATAGGCTCGAATAAAAGGTGGGTTCCCAATGGGGCACACGTCACACCAAACGAAACACACGGAAGAATTTTTTTTCCGCAAAGATTCACCCGTTGCAACATTTTTTTTAAAAGTCCGAGTCACATTGTTATCCGTATCAATATTTATGAACAAATTCTCCATCCATTCCATCCATCCATACATCCTTATGAACAAACCTACACACGGTACATTATTATTTATGTAATATATTCATAACATCACGCCTGTTTCCTGAAGGGTTAGAATTGATCTGGGTCCTGGGGACTCCGTCGCACATGGTATACCATAATATTATATAGGCATACTTCACCAGCTAAATGTTTTAAATCCCATGTAATAGGAGCATAGGTACCTAAGTACTATTTATTATATCCTACTATCCTACTTCCAGGGGAGGTCAAAAAGTTCGCGGAATGGAGGGTTTAGAGAGGGAAGGGGGTAGTTATTTTTACCTGTCGCTACTTGTTGACTCAATACTAGGACGATTTAACCCACTTCGTTCAAGACTCAATACAATTATAAATACTAAGTTTCAGCCCAATCGGTTCATAAACCTTTGAGATATCGCTGGATAAACAAGTCAATCGGGTAGAAAATATCAACTATGGAGAAAATTGAGTATCGTGCCGTGATTAAGTTTCTCACTAAGCAAGGAAAAACACCTCAGAACATTATGGAAGAAATGTCATCAGTTTACGGGGACTCCTGCCCTGGAAAAACAATGATTTACAAGTGGCATAGTCTTTTCAAGCAAGGCAGAGACTCAATTGAAGACGATCAGCGCTCAGGTCGGCCAATTGAAGCAACGTCCTCAGACATTGTTGAAAAAGTTGAAAAACTTGTTCTATAAGATGCACGCCTAAAGAAGAAACAAATCGCAGAGATGACTGGAGTATCATCTACGACCATTTTGAATATTCTCCATGACCATCTTGGCATGTCTAAGGTCAGTGCAAGATGGCTACCGAGAATGCTCACAGCGCTTCAAAAACAGCAGCGCGTCGAGTGTTCGCGCGAGTTTTTGGAGCTGTGTAGTGAAAACAGGGATGAATTTCTGAACCGAATTGTGACTGGAGATGAAACTTGGGTTCATCACTATGAACCTGAGTTGAAGCAAGAGTCAATGCAGTGGCACAAAAAAGGTGCAGCACAACCCAAGAAGTTTAAGGTGTCACAATCGGCCGGAAAGATTATGGCTACAGTTTTATGGGATTCCAAGGGGATTTTATTGATCGATTATAAAGATAAAGGTGTCAATATCACGGGGAAGTACTACGCTACACTACTGGAAAAATTAAAAGTAGCAATTAAAGAAAAGAGAAGGGGAAAAGAGGTGTGTTCCTTTTGCACGACAACGCACCCGTTCACAAGAGTCATGTTGCGATGGCTGCCTTACACAAGTGCGGCTTCGAAACTTTAAACCACCCTCCCTATAGTCCAGATTTGGCCCCTTGTGATTATTATTTGTTCCCAAACATGAAAAAAGAGCTTCGTGGAAAGAAATTTACGGATGACGATGAAGTGAAGTCGGCAATATCTGCTTATTTTGAAGGCCTTGACAAATCATTTTTTTTCGAAGGTATAAACAAATTATTTGAAAGGTCTGAAAAGTGTATTAGGGTTAATGGAGAATATATTGAAAAGGAATAATAATTTCATGTTTAAATTCACCCCCCTTCCCTTTTATTCCGCGAACTTTTTGACCTCCCCGTCGTTACTGTTTCACGCCAAAACTACTGAACAGATTGCGTTGAAATTTGGTATGGAGGTAGATTAGACCCTGGAATAACACATAGGGTACTTTTTATCCAAATATTCCCACGGGAACGAAGACTATGCGGGTGAAACCGCGGGGCACAGCTAGTATTATAAATATGGCTTATGTATTGTGCGCTTAACGCCTGTTATAGGAACCCAGCTTAAAGGGTTCGACTCATCAGTGATTATTTTTATTCCTCTTTAATGGGCTCTCCGGCGCGCATCGCGTGCGACGTCGCTGGACGTCGCGCCATGAATCGCGGCGAGAACTGCGACAGGTACATTGACGACTCTTTCACCACACTATCGCGCGCTAGTGTAGAGCGCCCATAATAATAGCAGCCTTCAAATAATTGTCTAGGTATTCATGACTTTATTATATAAGGTAGGTAATTATTTTAGATGCTCCGGTAGCACCTGCTCTAGTAGTGTTTGACGAATCGTAGTGTCAGAGTGGACAGGCTGCCTAAAAAGTGGCTAAGTACTAAGTCACTGGACATACCTACTATTGCAAAACAACTTTTTATAACTCACTCAGCAACTCGTTACTGTTTCGCGGGGGTAAAGCTCCAAGACGGTTCGCGACTGCGGCGGCCGCGCGCGGTAGCGGCGTAGTTCATACATTTCCATACATTTCCAAACATAAAGTTTTATTATTATTTATTATTATAACAATCATAATAAATACCTATGATATTGTTTATCTTTATTGTAACTCTATTTACGCAGCGCACGTCAGTGAAACTCTCAGTGGTAAGCATGCTTTTTTGCCAACCTCTTGACGAGCGCATTTGGCATGGCTTTACGCAGTGGACGCTGCTGCCCGTCCTCTGGATTTGTTAACCCTTAGCCGGCTCTGACGGCAACCACGGGTGGGTGGAGCACTATTCTAAAGCCGGTACAATTTCATAGTATAAACATATATATAGTTAATAACATAACATAACATATAATACACCGTTTTCGGCGTATTTTTAAAAAGGCCTGGGTACTCCCAGGACTCAGTACAATAGTAGGTAGTAGGTACACCCATATTTCGTCAGTAGGTACCTATGTTATTGGTCCTATGTAATAGGGGGCGAGCCTATTGCAATCTCCCGGGCACAGTTCCAGACTAAAGGCAGTTAATGAAATAATTCCTAATGGAAAAATCCAATATTTACAATACATAAAACACAATAATATTTACATAGTTAATGCCTAACGATATAGGTACGTAACGAGTGCAGTGAAGTAGATCTGGGTCCGGCCGTATGGTCCCATTCCGGTACGCCCCCGGCCGGGACGCACCTACAGTGAAGAATATTTGTTATTCCGCTACGCCCCCGGCCGATACGATCCCACTTTAAAACAACCGTTTTTTGGACAAGATACTTGAGCAAATTCCGATTTAAGTCCTAGGCCTATCTAACACTTCGATAGGAATAGTAACTTAATGTAGTATAAAAAAGCAATTCAACGTCATTGGGCATTAGGTACGTTTAATATCTGGTAGACCGGCGCTCTTTTCGTTCAATTAGACCTTATGTCACTTGCCTAAAGATACATTACTCTTTGCCTCTACATTTCTAATAAGGTTAATGTAAGTGTTTACTGGTAAGTATCCTTTTAAAGAGCCATTAATAGTGTTATCATTATTTGAAAGAACTTTCACTATAGCACCAACTCAGAGCTATAAAAAAAATAAAATAAAAATCATTTAATTCAGGCATATAAAACCCATAATACAAATAAAAGACAAATGATACGGAACAAAATAAAATAAAATAGTATAAAATAAACTTATCAATAAATAAGTTTGTCACTTTTTGTTCCCGTTCAGGTGAATGGACATCCAGAATTGATATATTGGGCTGCTCAGATTGTCCGAAACAGCCCTCAATATCGTGTTGTTAGAACTATAAACAGCTGATTCATAGAAAAGGCTTTTGATATAAAACTGCATTTTTTTTATTTATCAACATAAACTATATAAACAAAAAAATTTACACCACAACTTATAAAGGTACTAATTAAAATTATATGAACGAAATGTATGAAATTGTTTTTATGTGTATGAAATTGGAAATTGTAAGTATGACATTTTTTCGTAATATCCGAGTTGGTTCCAAAAAGTTATTCAATGACACCTGGGAGTTGGGAGGGATGTTAAGATGTGGAAGTTGTCCCATATTTTTTTTATTTTTATATTTATATCCTGAAATTTTTATAGTGAAGTAGCATATTATGACCCTGTCATTTTAATTTTTCTTATAAACTCTTGTTTTATTCATAGTGAACTTCCAACAATAGCAGTTTTACTTGCGTTCACTACAAAAAATGTAGAGTTTATAAACAAAAATAAAATGATAAGGACATACTTTACTGCATCTTTAAAATATCAGGATATAAATACATCAATTAAGTTTACTTTATTCGGAGGAAACAGGGGAACACAAAACATCGATTTAGTAAATTTTACATAGGATTGTGTCAAACTGCTAAGAGGTCCTTTATCCTGTTTAGAAGGTTTCTCGTCCATACAAAATGATATTTCCTAAATTCGGAGAAATAGAGACTAATTTTCCAGCGCAAAAATATGTTTGGTTGATGAAAACTGTATGTTTTTTTTCACATTTATAAAAATTGTTAAGAAATTACTTTGAGGTTATTATTATGTTTTTTGTAAATATTATGTAAAAAACTATATGGTTTTTATAAACCAAATATATGTTTGCGCACATAATGGCCAGATTAAGACAATACACAAAACCAACCATAAACAATTGAGAGGAAAATTTGTCTCTATTTTTCCACATTTGGGAAATTTCTATATGTATATACATTCACGCCTTTTTTCCCGAAGGGGTAGGCAGAGGTGTACCTAGGACTCAGTCCCATAGTAGATACACCTACATTTCGCCAGTATGTTATTGGTCCCATGTAATAGGGGGCGAGCCTATTGCCATCTACCGGGCACAGTTCCAGACTCCAGGCATTTATTGAGATAATTCCTAATGGAAAAATTCAATATTTAACACTTTGCCTGACCTGGGGATAGAACCCGGGACCTCTTGATTGGCAGTCGAGCATGCGCCCTCTACGCCACCGAGGCAGTCTATATGTACGGACGAGAAACCCCTTAAGTGACAGTAGATTGTATAGGTACCTACCTAAATAACTGAAGGTTGGATTAGGATAAATTAGGGGTTCCCTGCGCATGTCAAAACCCCGAACATGCGCACACATAGTTAAACATTTTCTAGACCAGACTTATTGTTATTATCCTGTATATTTGCACAAATAAAATAAATAACATAACACAATAAATAGGTATTCAAAGGAAACAGTGACCGCAAGATAAAATGTGTGCAGTTTTATTTCGATAACAATTCATAACCTCGAAACATTATGCGGATGTAGCTAACATTTTACAACAACATAAATAATTAACTGTATCTTTAAAATATTGCACGTTTTAATATAAAACTATTTCATGCATTAAGTGACTAATTAAGTGAGAGAGTGATAATTTAATTTTGTCGTGTTATCGGTGTTAGCTGGAATTTTATAAATAATAATGAGGTGATATGTAGGTATCCGTATTTTTTCCTGAAATAGTGTTATTTAATAAAGGTACGTGGTCCATTTAAGTCTTAGCTTAAAATAAAACAAAAAATGTTCTGAAAACATTTTATTTACATAAGAAAGTGAGTAGGTATGATAGAGCTTTCTGAAATACTATAAACCTTCTGACTTTATAAAATGTTCATAGAAAACTTTAGCTTCAAGCTTTTACACTAAAGTTTTTAATATTGTTTTCAGGATAATTAATTAGAGGTATATCTTTACCTATGTATTGTAAGAAACATGGTGTTTCGAATTAGATGACGGTGGTGTGCAGACGGTGATTACTATCGAAATCTCATAAACCCATGGCGAAGAGGAAAGAGAAAATAGTAAGTTGAAAGATCTCACACAACATTACCTATATTATTGTTAATTACAACGTCTGGATTCGACCAAATGATCTCTTTAGATACCCTAGTATGATTTTACTTAACTTTTTAGGGTAACATTAGAATAGAATAGAATAGAATAATACATTATTGCATACCAAAAAAAAGAAACAATTTCACAAAAGACACAATACAAAAGACATGGTAAACAACCGGCGGTCTTATCGCGTAAAGCAATTTCTTATAGACAACCTGGGGATGGAACAGGACAGTAAAGATTTAACGACGGTGGTGTGCAATATATAGGTATTTACATAGATAAAGATATAGGTATATTTATTTGGGATAATACACAGAATACAAAGTTATATCTTCGAATAAATGTTTTTGGATTTTATCCTAATGCGGCTGCCATACTTTGTGATATTAGACCCAATCCAAATAACATTGCTGTTAATTATGCCCAATTTTAATGGCCGCCGCATTAGGTTATGTTCAATTTATCAAAAATTTGGTGTAATGCATCCTTTTTTTGTTTTTGTTTTAGTCTAATTTTATATACTTTCTTCCTCAAAATATTCTAAAATACTTATTTTTCCCTCATAGGTGTAAGAAATTAAACGAAAACCAGAACCAAGACTTATATAATATCACATCATGGCTATGGTATTATTTCTACCCTCTTTGTTTGCTTTCCTTGCTTCCTATTTTTTATTGTATATTTTAATTTACTATTCACCTGTTTTATTCACATTCACCGTATTTTTTGAGTTTCTAATGCACCACTTTGCACGTTTTTCACGCGATTCGAGGTTTCTTTTCAAAATATCGACTTGAAGTATAATTCTACGTAAGTAGAGATCATAAACTTCACAAAGTAATAAAACATTACAGGCTCAGGAACTGTTGCAACCTAGGACGATTTAATGCAACGTTAGGATAAAAACGGTTTTTCTAGGTTCTAGTTATATTAGAGACGAGCTTTACATCATATTATCATACTTATTCCTTACTAATATTATAAATGCAAAAGTATGTGAGGATGGATGGATGGATGATTGGTACTCTTTCACGCAAAAACTACTAAACCGATTGGGCTGAAATTCGGTATGTACCTATTGTAAACGTGCCTTTTCCATTAATTAATACTCGAACACTTCAGCATATTTTACATGATTTATTTCAAGGCCACCATCTTCAATCTCGCTCTACAATCATCTGTCGCGCTGGCATCCACCTCCCTGTGTTGCCATCGCGCCCTCGCACATGCCATAGATCTCCGTGAAATCACACGTTGCCATTAATACTTTCCATAAAACCACCAAAACGTTCACAGAATCCGTAGCATGCGCGTCACAAAATAACATCAACCCTACACTATAGATAGTTTAGACCCTGAAATAATACATAGGGTACTTTTTATCCCGATATTTCCACAGGAACGAAGACCCTGCGGGTGAGACCGAGGGGCACAGCTTTATTACAGAACATTAATATTATAATTATGTATTACAATTTCATAGATGATAAGTTTTAAGACCACTGTGTTCCAGAAGAACCCAGTCATATTACTTACTTACTGAGAATTTACACGGAGCGCTCAGTGTGACAAGTTCCCAAGTTCACCAAGTTCACATTTTGAGAAGTGCACGTTCTGTGTTAAACCAGAATAATAATAATAAATTCATTTATTTCAGGCAATAGTGCGTATAATAAATTATACGCATCAGAGGCCCATATTAATAAATACCTTACAGACTAACATACATAGAAATATGAAACACTTAATTATTATAGCTTAGGAATATTATGGATCGGTTTCGCCTCCCTGAAGCGACGGAAAACGATGCCTTCAGGCCAAAAATTCAAGCAATAATTTTATCAATATAATATGTAACTTTTTTAGTGGAGCTGGCGATGCCAATGGAGCGTGATAACCGCAGCGACGATGGCGTTAGTCATATACAACGCGATAGCAAACATGTGGCTGTTACGGCCTCTGAGTTGTCCAGTAATGACCACTCTACCTCCCCCCGAGCCGGTCTCGTGCGAGCCTTGCATAGATGCTGTGATAAACAATGTAGATGATGACCCTATCTCGCACCTTGATCTTCGGCTCGGACGTTGGGACTTCTCACGGTCTTATCGCTTGTTTGACTACGCAGGTAAGAAAATCTCTTATCACGTAGAATGTACAATCTGTCGAAACTTGATATTTCGGTGTTAAACTTGGATGTTCTGTGCCTCAGGTAGGTTTGGATGAAAATGCATGTTTAGCTAAACGTAACGATGAAATCCAATATCTTGGACTGTTCAATAGCGTATAAGTTATTTTACCCTCTGCCCTCTGCCCCTGCCATGTGTAGCCAGTATTGGCAAATCCCTTCATGAGAGAGGCATGTCCAGCATTTGACTTCTAACAGCTGAGATGATGATCACTACAATTTCTTGTTAACTTGCAGCGGTAGGCGACCTATACACGGAGGTATCGTCAAACAGCCGCGTGTGTCTTGCAACCCAGACCTCCATGGAGCGTCTGAGCGAGCTGCTTCGGATAGCAGCTCACTGGACCGGCCCTATATCACTCGCTGTGTTTGTGGCCGGAGATGAGATGAGGCTGTTGAGGGCGTTCGCTACGTGGTTGTACAGGTGCCAGCCTGAAGTGTACTCTCGGTATGATCTATATCAAACAAGTCTCTTTATTGTAAATCATGTGTACAAAATGGTGTTACAATTTTTTTAATGATAGTAAGTGACAAGACGAGCAAATCAGGTGCCTGATGATAAGCATCATGATTGCCCATATCATACACAGTGCCACCCAGTGTTTTAAAATTCTGCGCGGCACTGCGCTGCGCCTGTCACCGTGAGATATGAGTTGTTGAATTTCATCATGCCCAGTAATTTCGCTGGTAACATTGCCCTTCAGACCGGAAAACAGTTATGTTTGCACATTACTGCTTGGCGGATGAATAACTGGCAAAGGTGTGGTACTTCCCCAAGCGGCCCCCTGCAAAAGAGGCCTACCACTACAGATATTATAATTATGGTTTAAAATTTTAGCATAGCAACTTTTGGGCGTGTGGGCCACCCCTTTCTCTTCATCAGCCAGAAGACGTCTACTGCTGAATATAGGCCTCCCCCATAGAACGCCACTATACTATAAATATGAGGGGATTTTGCCGTAATCACCACGCTTGTTGTGCGGCTTGGTGATAGCAGTATTTGGCATACTTGGTGCCGGAGAGCGCTGCTGCCCACTACGAATATATCCCTCTGCCGGATCTCACGGCTCCCACGGGATGAGAGAGGGGTGGCCCTACTATATAGTCGGGAACCACAGGCCACGTCCCTTATATTACATGGGATTTAAAAAACATAACTGTCAAAGTGTGGCTGTAGGTACCACACAGTACGCAGTCACACTTTGCTATGGGACTAGGTCCTTTCAGATAAGATTGATTCATGAGACCATGATGAGTGATGTAATTATTTTGTGGTTGATTTCTAAAATCCCTTTTTTCAAAACGAAATCTGCCGGAATGCTTAGTAAAACTACTAAACAGAATACTCTCTTCAAACAGACTAGCGATCCACATTGTAACACCAGCGGACAAGCCACCGACCTTCGGTTCCATACCGAGCTGGACTCGCGACTGTAACGCGACACCTCTCCCTCCTGAGGAGTACAAACCGGAGCTGATCGCGTGGAAGGCTCGACATCTGTACCCTCAGAACCACTTGAGGAACATGGCTAGGAAGAATTCTCACACGCCTTATGTGTTCCTAGTGGATATTGATATTGTGCCGTGTATTGGGATGACTGAGAAACTGGAGAAGGTGAGAATTATGTTTATGTAAGTTTTTGCGATGGACTGACGAAATCAAAAATGTGATGCGAGGCAAGAGTTAGTGGAAAAAACAAAGGGAGGCCCAGCAGTTGAAAGAAGACTGATGTTGATGACGTTTTTACTTTAAGACTTCATAATATACGTAATATACGTTCGTATATACGTAGAGATGATATCATTCTCGTTGCCAACAACAGTTATTGGACAGCCTCGTTGGTGCAAACGGTAGTAACTCTGCTTTCTGTGCCGCAGGCCCCGGGTTCGATCCCCGGCCAGGTCAAACATTTGTGTGCATGAACATGTCTGTTTGATCTGTGTCTGGGTGTTATAATCGTATTTAAGTATGTATATCAGTCATCTGGTTACCATAGTACAGGCTTCTAGCCTAGTTTGGGACCACGTGACCGTGTGTGGAAGTTGTCCCATATTATTATTATTATTATTATTCTTCTTTTACTGTTTTCACCGAGCCATCTAATTTTCAAATAAATTGAGGGCATCATTTCTTGAAGCAAAATTTAATTAAAAATATATATTTTTAGAAAGAAATAACTAATATGAAGCTATATAAATGACAAATCCATTTTAACATAATAAGATGATAAGCAATGGAACCAGTTTTTGATAGCTCAAAGACTTGAAAATTGATAAACACCTCTGACAATACTGCAGCTCATTATGTATAATTATTTTAAAAGCAAAAACTTGTCACCTTGCTTAAGTGCGTCATCACGATAATTTATTTAGGTAAATTAAATGATGTCTAATTTAATATTCTAGAAGATGATAAGGTAATCTATATTTGCGTGAAAAATTAGTAAAAGCTTTAATTAAAGTAGGATTATTTTCATTGGGCCTAATAATAAATCATCATCATCATTGTTATCAGCCGGAAGACGTCCACTGCTGAACATAGGCCTCCCCCATAGAACGTTACTCATGGCGGTTGCTTGCCGCCCGCATCCACCGGCTCGCCTGCGATTCTGCCCAGGTCGTCGGTCCACCGCGTGAGAGGTCGACCTACGTTTCGCGTTCTGGTCCGTGGTCTCCGCTCGAGAACCTTTCCTCTCCAACGGTTATCAGTTCTGCGAGCGTTGTGACTTGGCCATTGCCACTTCAACTTGCATACTCTGCGAGCTATGTCGGTATCTACCGTTTCTCTGCGGATCCTCATTCCAGATTTATTCCGGATTTTATCTCGCAAAGAAACCCCGAGCATAGCTCGCGTCATAGCTCGTTGAGCAACTCTGAGCTTATTTATGAGGCCAATAGTAAGGGACCACGTCTCGTTGCCATATTATGTCATCACTGGCAACACACACTGGTCGAAGACCTTAGTCTTCAGACTCTGACGTAGTATAAATAGATATAAGGTATATGTAATACGTGATCGTCACAAAACATCAGCTAATAAACGAGAGAGCAAAATATCGCAATATATTACTGTTTTGTCCGATGATTTCTGTCATAAGTCTTCTTAAATTATATATTAGGTAGTTTTCAACGAGTGAATAACACAACAGTGTAATATGACATAGCTAAGACAGCAAGTAAATAATTCTGCAATCATTATATGTAACACTCCCTTCACCTCAGACTGCCTCTGTATAAATCTAAGAGGTATGCCTCTGACTACACCTCAGGTTGTAGTCAGAGGTGCATCACTGACTACACCTCAGGTTGTAGTCAGAGGTGCATCACTGACTACACCTCAGGCTCGGGAAAAGGCTTGATGGTATGATTTATGTAACAGTTTATTTTTTATGAACAATTAATAATTATCCAATGATTTATGACTTAGTTTACAGCAAGTGAATAATTCTACAGCAATCTCCATTATTCCACAGTTTCTCGCAACAACGCCTAGATGTAACCTCTGTGCATACGTAATACCAACGTATGAGTTAGACCAACGAGTGTCTCGGTTCCCAATCAACAAGTCCGAGCTGATCAGACATTCCAAGAATAAGATGGCAGTGCCTTTCCATAGGAAGGTCTTCATTTATAATCAGTTTGCTTCTAACTTCACTAAGTAAGTATTATTCTAATGGCTGGCTTTTGCAGTGCTTAATTTAGTATTAATTTACACACGATACTAAATTACGAATTGGAGGAGTACCACTGGTCAGTTTCCTTACTCGTCAATTTCACTAATTCACCAGTTTACTCATTAGACATTACCTAGCTAGCTCAGCTAGCTTTCTGAATATTACATAATTTAATAGTCGCTTTATGTTTTATATTAATTACGTCTAGCGGAATGAATACGAGACATCCCAAAGAAAATTCACTATTACCTATTAATTTAATTCTAATGAGAAGGCTTATTGAGAATATGGAGCGTATATTATGTTATTTAATCTCAATCGAATGATGCTTTAAAATTTATATGTAAGATTAATTCGAACATACATTAATTCAATTAATATAGGAAGTTATTAATCCCGGCCGGACTCACAAGGTGGACAGACGATCTGAAAAAGACGGCAGGATCACGCTGGAGGTGGGCCGCTTACAACCGGACTGGATGGAAATCTATGGGGAGGCCTATGTTCAGCAGTGGACCTCCTATGTCTGAGATGATGATGATGATGATGATGAGACAGTTATTATAAGGTTTTGAACATATTATCTTAATTTTCGACACACATGAGTCAACCTGTCTCGACACAGTTAGCACGTAAATAAATTTGTGGCAGAACTTAAAAAATATTTTTACTACTTTAAGTGTTTGCCGTTCATCCTTACAATATAACATTATCTCAGATGGGAGGAAACCGGCGGCATCGAGAGCAATGAAACACACATCAGTCATAACGTGACCAACTTCGAGTTACTGTATGAACCGTTCTACGTGGCTCCTGACACCGTGCCACCTCATGATGAGAGGTTCCAAGGGTACGGCTTCACAAGAAATACACAGGTATTACTTAGGTTTTTACCAAAACTTACTAACCATAACCAAAACTTTCGATAGCTGTATACTGTATACCACAATACAGTCACTCAACTTTAACCAGGGATCGAAAAACCGACCCTTATTCATAGTATCAGATTATTTATGGTATCTAAGGAAACCGTACCTGATGAAATTGTAGCTCATGGAAAGGTTCTTGATGAAGTGGCACTTAAAAAAATCGTATCTGACAAAGTAGTAACTGATGAAAAAAAAGCCTGATGCAACAGTTATTTATAAAACGTTACTCCTGGTAAATGGTAACACAACAAATGTGAAGTGTAACAAAGCAATTCAACGTCAATGAGTGTAATCAACTTCAAGTTACTTTATGAAACCTACGTATTAGCTCCCGATGATCAGAAGTACCCCCGTCACAATAGGTTTCAAGAACTCTTTAATTTTAAACTTTACAAGAAATAGGTACACTGATATTTACTTATTATTTTAAGTTATTATCCTAAATTATACCTGATTAACCTTCCTTTGGATGAAACGGTACTTGATAAATATGTCCTGTAATTGTAGATAAATTTAAACCTCTGCGGAAAATATAATGATACTAAACTGGCGATTTGGACATACCCTTAAAAATATTTTATTTAATTTCAGAAGTGGGATAATCTTAAATTTCTTTTGCACATTTTTTGCGCCAAAATTTATGTTATTATGTCCGAATTATAGAATATAACGCGAGCCAGCCTCGTTAAGTTGATATCCAACTTTATAGTTGTTATTATGATTTTTAACTTAATGCATTATCTATACTAATTATTATAAAGAAAGAAACTTTGTTTTTTTGTTTGTAACGAATAGGCTCCGAAACTACTGGACCGATTTTAAAAATTCTTTCATTTATGGATAGCTTAATTCAGTGTGAGTGACATTGGCTATATGAGATTTAAAAAAATAGGGATCCGTAAGAAAACTGCAATATTGTGAACCAAGGTGTCACATAATATAATTACCATATTCATTAATTTGCGTGCGCTGTGAAATCTATTGAGGGTAGAATAAAATAATGTGCTAGGGATTTGTATTACTTATGAATATTTACAAAATAGTCCACGGAAATTTTATCCATCTATTTTGGTTTAGTCACAATAATCGAAACAGACATTATATGCATGCGCTGTGAAAAGTATTGATGGTAGAATAAAGTAATGTACTAGGAGTTTGTAGTATTTACCAATATCTACAAAACAGTCTACATATATTATATCCATCTTTTTTGGTTTAGTCACAATAATAGAAGCACTGATTATATTTCATGCGGTGTGAATAAAGATTAAAGTAGATTAAAGTAATGTACTAGGGGTTTGTAGTATTTACAAATATCTATAAAATAGTGAATGGACATTATATCTATCCATTTTGGTTTAGTCACAATAATCGAAAGTCATTATATGCATGCGCTGTGAAAAGTATTGGTGGTAGAATAAAGTAATGTACTAGGGGTTTGTAGTAATTATCAATACCTACAAAATAGTGAACGGACATTATATTTATCTATTTTGGTAATAATATTACACTACTTGTAATATTATTATACGTAGGCTTAATGTACTTTATGTACTTAAATGTGTAATTTTGGTTTTTCTTTTTATATTTAGAGGCAATAAAGGATTTTCTTTTCTTATCTTATATCTTCAAAATAGCCCACAAGATAAATTTCTACATTGTTAAGGTTTGGTCATTGTAAGACACAGAAATAGTCATTAATTTGCGTGCGCTGCGTAAACCATTAGGGTTATATCTACAAAAATACAATGTCTCACGAATTTACTCCTGTTAAAACGTCCACTATACATATTTCTGCTACCCGTGCGAAGCCTGGGCGGCCGCTAGTAATAAATAAAAGGGACTCGTGAAACTTCAGTCGTGCTTGTGTTTGCACTGTTCCAGGTTACGAGTAAGGTCAAAAGGTCAAGGTATTTGCTTAAGTTTCTGTAATAGGTGTATTCATACTAAGTAAACAAGTACCTTGATGTAATGATTTTGTTTTTTATGATAGTGAAGTAACAAGACGAGCAAATCAGGTGCCTGATGGTAAGCATCACAATTGCCCATATCAGACACAGTGCCATCCAGTGGTTTAACATTCAAAATTCTGCGCCGCACTGCACTGCGCCTGTCTCCCTGAGATATTAGTTGTTAAGCTCGTCATGCCCAGTAATTTCGTTGGTAAAATTGTCCTTCAGACCGTAACACAGTAATATTTGCACATTACTGCTTGGCGGATGAATAAATGGCAAAGGTGTGGGTGGGGTACTTCTCCAGGCTGCCTCCTGCAGAAGAGGCCTATTATACCACTACAAACTGATTAAACGCAGTCAAAATTTTTTGTTAGAGTACCTACTTGTACTTGTACTTGTAAATATAAAAAGCTTTGGGATTCATTTTCGTCACACATGATCATGAACACATATCTTAAAATAAAAGTAAAAATTTTTTTTAATAATTAGTATTCTTGATTGATATTTATCAACTCGGACACCTTTAGTTCTAAGTAATACTTTTGACATTGTTATCAAACACATAACATACATTCACGCCTTTTTCCCGAAGGGGTAGGCAGAGGTACACCTCTGCCTACCTATCCTAGCCTATCTACTATGGGACTGAGTCCTGGGTGTACCCAGGACTCAGTCACATAGTAGATACACCCACATTTCGCCAGTATGTTATTGGTCCCATGTAATAGGGGGCGAGCCTATTGCCATATACCGGGCACAGTTCCAGACTCCAGGCAGCTATTGAGATAATTCCTAATGGAAAAATCCAATATTTAGCACTATGCCTGACCTGGGGATCGAACCCGGGACCTCTTGATTGGCAGTCGAGCATCCGCCCACTACGCCACCGAGGCAGTCAAACTTCTAGAATTTATTCAGTATATCAGTTTCCTAATGCTACTTAATACTATTTTATCATTTACTCCAACAATAGGGAATATGCGTGTAGTTTAAATTTGGTTCAAATATTTTTTTTCCGAATCTATATCGACCGGACATTATATCTAAAACATAATTCTTTCATTTAATTCCTTTTTATTAGCATAAAATAATAAATAAAAAGTGAAAAATATGCGAGGGAAATTCAAAATTGCCAAACGCATCGCCATTGGTTGAAGCGAAATGTGACGTCAAATGCTATGTCAACATATATAAGTTTGTGTGTTATTTGTATAGCGTATGAAATAAAAATAGTTTAAAATCGTTTTCCCGCAGCCTTTTCCATAGCTAGTACATATTTTAGCATCCTAGTGAGATTAGGAATTATCACAATGATGACTGAAATTGGTTTTGTAAAAGCACAATCCGATAATCTGCCGAGAATTATTGATATTGCTTGATATTCAATCCAAAACTCACTTCTGATTAACTGAGATCATAATAGGTATACATATAATATACTTACATTAAAGTGATCTTCACAACAATGCAAGCAAGTTGTTGGAGATACCATAGTTCTTCTCATAACCTTACACCATTGTTGTCGTACTTTCGCATCTCTCAGGACAGGGAAAAACACTTTATCAGGTGCACTTCTAATAGTATTTTTGCACATAGGCACAAGACAATACTTATAAACTTGTTTATGAGCTTCTTCCATGGCTTAAACGGCTATTAAATTGAAATTCTGTGTAAAGTATTTAGAACACCTACAGTAAACAAACACCGGGCATAGCATGTGACGTCATACAAAGCGCGCGAAAATGGCGGTGTTCAAACAGCTCAAATTTTAACTCGGTTTAAATTTATTTTTTTAAATTTTTTTCTTTCATTTCCAATGAAATTTATATTTTTTACTATGCTATGACGATGTGAACTATTAATTAAAAATATAAAAAAAACACATGCATATACCCTATTAATACTCATTTTCATTGGTCGTTAGAAGTTTGGTTCAATATAATTAAAAACGGCGATTACTCGATGTTCTGTTACAAGTAAATGCTTAGGTGTCATGCTTAGGTCTTATGATTTAGACAATCGTATGAATTAAAATTGTATGCGAATTCCCAACATTAGGCTACAAGTACCGTTTTAATTGTTTCTTAGCGATATCATCCAAACAACTGAGTGTAAACTAACACATTTTTCAACTCGCTTCCCGAACGGAAGCGATGTTTAGTAATTCAAAGCAATATTACTCGCGTTAACAACCAGCTGGTCTATAAAGTTATTTTGGTTGTTACGCAAACGAATGACCTCGAAGATTTCCTTGGATCTTGAACGTTGCAGATTAATTGATTTTATGTAACTAAAATAATTAATTATGGTTGTTTGGAGGTGAAGATTGTCAAGGTTGGAATAAAAGAAAACGTTTATCTATATCCAATCATTTAAATGTTCCATTCATTCAACCTAAGTCAAGGTGACAAATCAGCTCCAGAATAAATAATTTCATACTGTACTCTTTCTTCTCTTGTATAACAATAATGCATATATCTGTACTTAATTTTTTTTTAATTAACCAAACAGAAAATGCAATAAATTATGAGAACATTAAGTATTGTACAACATTAAAATTTACTGGCATAATTACCCTTTAATACATGAATGTAGCGTGTATATAAAATATCTAACTTCTTAGCTAATATATGCAACAATGAGCCGTAATTATTAATTTTAGTATTAACTATGACCATAGCATTATTAGTGAGGCAATATAGGCCCAGTAATCGCAGTAACACATGTAGTGCCGCCCTGCGCCACCCGCAATCGTTCCGTTGATAGATTCATCTAGTTGGCTGCCAAATTGTGCGCTTTGGCATAACGCCATCCTCGCCTCCGCTTCGCGACTGTTTATCTATTCTACTGCATACACGGTTTGGAATGGTTACCGTTTGTTGAACCACATCCTTGAAGAAGTCGGGTTTATCGCCTTATACAATGTCTTACAAAAAGGTGTGGAAATTTGCAACAAAATATTTCATCTTCCCACACATATTTGCCAATCAGCTGATCTATTTTGAATTGAAAGTGTTTTTTTCTGCAAATTTCCCCATTCAAGATTCATTTCAAAAGTTACAACGAACAAGTATAAGCTACCTTAGTTCAATAGTTTTACCCTGAAAATGTAACTTACACTCAAATATATCCATACTATATACTGCTGCTGGAGGTTGCTCCACACTTTCGCATATCAATAATTACTAATGGTAAATTTCGAGTTTATGCTTTAAGAAAACAGACCATATAGCTAGGAAAAGTATGCGCTTGACTCCAATCATCAAGTCCCCGACCGTAGCTCTCGAGCCGGGGGATGGGGGGGGGGGGGGGTGGGGGGTTTGAAGGTCCCATTTTTAGGTTTTTCGCTTATATCTCAGAAACTATGCGTCCTAGTAAAAAGACCACTGTATACAAATGAAAGCTTATTAAATTTGACTCGGGCAAGTTTTACAATATCTTTTGTAGTTTTCGAGATATCTGCTCTTGAAAATCAATATCATCATTATTAAATATTATAATGACTGACTGGCTGACATGCAACGCCGTAAACAGCTGATCCAAGAAACTTGAAATTTGTGCTAACGAACCAAAAAACGTGTGGACGGGTCCGTAAAAGGGGTTATAGCTAAATATGCCCCCAATCCTGAAACCCTATATGTAAGCCTGTTCAAATTTAACATGTATATACCTAAGATATAATATACGAACACGTGTTTCAGGTTTTTCTTAATTCACTTATAAGGGGTTCAAAATCGGTGTCGAAATATTAGAAAAACTTTAAATAATTAGTACTTCTGTTTAGGTATAACTATGCAGTTGAAAGGTTACCACGATTAGGAGTGTTTTAAAGCATGTTTCATGAAAAACGCTTCTGAGACTAATTTCTCATTCCAGAACGTCCCTTCAAAATGACATTTGCGTGTAGAGTAATAGAAAGATTTGGTAACTGTCGTAGCTAGTTCTACGAGCACCGTAGACCCTCCACAAGTTTTCGGAGAAAACAAAATAAACGAAACAAATTTCGACCGATAGTAATATGCCTAACAACTATTCTTTAAAAACGAAAGCCTATCTCTTATGATCCATACATAGATTTCCGTGAACTTTTGCAGCTCAGTAATAAGCTTTCGGGGCAGAATGGACGATCCCGATGATTCTCATTAATAACACGTTGTTTCAATAACGCCATCGGTTGCATCTATAAATTTGCCTCGAGCAATTACGGCACTGTCCGGCGCAGGCAAAAAACCAGATTATTTATCACGATCACATTGCTCGCACCGAAAAAGCGATGCTGCAAAATGTACGGCTCGGAAAATTACCATCGTGCTTGCAGACAAGAATGCAATTTTGTTTTCGACGGGTGTACGAGATTTATTGAAGACCAATCTCTATCTGTACAATTTTTTTGGAGTAAAATCTACAGTTTTAATTTATTTAATGCCATTTGTGCCCCTCGGTTTGCCCCGTTCGCGCTGAAGAACATATTTCAAGGTCAATCGATCAGAAGTTTTTAGCGTGAAGAGGTACTTAACTTAAATGTGAATTGGTTATATTGATTGATATTTGTTTTAAAAAGTTAAGATGCTTATTTTGAGTATTTTATGAAATTGTCATATATGCCAACGTCCCTTTGGAACGAGTTAATTATACAAAAGTACATACAATACATACGTAGACTGCAGTTATTGTAACCCTTCCGTCCTGGCTTTGCTGTAGCAGGGCAATAGTAAATATTAAACACACAGTAATTACAATAACAATCTCGTATATTATCATTTTAGTATTATCATTTTAATTCTAAAAACATAAACTTATTTTTATGTACTTAATTACTTTTTCTTTTATAAGAACAGGTTTTTTGGTTACTAATTTGTTGACAGTTACATTTCAAAATGCTATCGCCGTTAAGTGAAATTGCACAATATTAAATTTCGCCCGAGTTTCAGCGAGTAAATAAGTAAAATCAAGTAAAATGAAAACAATGCAATAACTAAAGTGAAAGTTACAATCCAATACCGATTATTTCCCGTTAATTAACTAACAATCTGGCACGAGCTGAGAGATATTTGTTAGGTATTCTAAGCCGCAACACTGTCTAGTCTGAAATTTCTAGTTAAAAGGATAAATCTGAAACCGTAAAAGTTCTCTTGCCACTTTCAATATTTTAAGATAACTTTTTATTGATACCAAAATACAGAAAATATTATCATAAATAAAATTAAAACTAGAAAACGTGTAACAATTCGCGGTCTTATCGCTCAGAGCAATCTTTCCAGACAATTATACAGTAACAAGAATTACAAATAGTGGAAGAACATAACATAACATACATTCACGCCTTTTTCCCGAAGGGGTAGGCAGAGGTGTACCCAGGACTCAGTCCCATAGTAGATACACCCACATTTCGCCAGTATGTTATTGTTCCCATGTAATAGGGGGCAAGCCTATTGCCATCTACCGGGCACAGTTCCAGGCTCCAGGCAGTTATTGAGATAATTCCTAATGGAAAAATCCAATATTTAAGACTTTGCCTGACCTGGGGATCGAACCCGGGACCTCTTGCTTGGCAGTCGAGCATGCGCCCTCTACACCACCGAGGCAGTCGTGGTAGTCGAGGGAGTGGAAGGACAATTGACATTAAATTGAATTGGTAGAATGTTGGAACGTTTAATTAATAATTACTTTTTTAGAGTTCAAAACTTCAGTTTACGATCAGTAGTGGGCCAGTAAATATGCGCGTAGTAAATATATGACTTGAACATAGGTTCATGTCTCGCAAATAAACGCGAAAATAGAACACGTCGCGTCGTATCTCATACCTATATATTAAATACTAGCTGTGCCCCGCGGTTTCATCCAAGTAGACATCATTCCCGTGGGAATATCGGGGAAAAAACTACCCCATGTGATATTTCAGGGTCTAAACTATCTAAATACCCAATTTCAGCCTAATTGGTCTAGTTGTTTTGGCGTGTAATAATTACAAACATCCATCCATCAATCCTCGCAAATTTTCACATATATAATATTAGTAAGATTATAAGATCAGCTCATCATACATAACAAATTCATGGGTTTTGGTCTAACTTTGATTCATAAATATGGACTTGAAAGATGTTGATATGACAAAAGGTTATTTCAGTCAATAATTGCAGACATTTAACAAAAATAATATTTTTGATAAATGTCTGCTTAAAATCTGTTTAAAAGATATTACTATGTAGCAAAAAAGTAAAAGTTTAAACGTAAAAGCTTGGCTAATAGTATTAGTGTGTTAGTATCTATCTAAAGAAATTGAAAAATTTCAAATTTTGCTGGCTCGATTCGATGTTTACTCGATAAAAGTCAGAAGTTTATCAAAGAAATGAAAATTATAGGGACATGGTTTGCTTATCTTAAGATTATAACGATAAATCATCGAATGGGTTAATTAGAATTATTTTCAGAGGAGAATACAGACATTAATTTGGTAAATTTTTCATATGCTTGTGTCAAATTCCTAAAAGGTCCTAAAACCTATCTTCTTAGTACTATCGACCGTATTAGTCACTTTTATAAAAGAGAAGAAAAATATGGGAATATTTTTCTTTATACCTTTCGTATGCTGGAACGCGGATCCATGCGAGAGGCAATTCAATTTTCCAAAGCAAATTCTATTCTGTCTGGGGTCCTGGCATAACAGAGGTTAAAATTTACTATATCAAAGAATCTAAGAAAATGTGTTCGTATTGCTACACAACCTCCTAAACAATAGTTACAGATTAAAGGGAACGTAAGGTCGGTACAGAAATATCCCGACCAAAATACACGTAACGAATATTTTTGTTCGCCGTAACACGATCCCGCGGGAATATACCATACGAGTATCTCACCGTGTTTACGGTTAACTAGCTTTTTTATTACGTTATTCACCGAACTGGGCAAGTCTTTCGGCTTTTGTATGATGGAAAGGGTGATCTTGGTTCACTAGGATCATGTTCTAGACATAAAACAATGTTTGCATTTGTGAAAATAGAAAATAATATACCTAACTGAAACGTGTAATGTGTAATCGTAAGATTCATGTCAGGTACCTACTATGTTGGTAAATAAATATCAAATACCAACAGTTTTGTTTATAAAAACCAAGCACCGAATTAAATCCCGTGGTTTCGAAAATGCTACTGCTCAAAACTTGAAGTTATTATTTTTTATAGAAACAGCCTTTTTTCTGAATGAGTATTTTTATTCAAACCTTGATTACTTATTTTCAATTTTCACCCTTTAGAATGCGAATTTTCAAAATCCATTATTTCTAACACAACTTCTCTTCAAGACATATCATAAATAAACAAAAATACTATTAAATTATATAGCTAACACATCCTCCAAATTTCAAGTCTCTACATCAAGCAGTTTAGGCTGTGCGTTGTCATCAGTCAGCCACGTAAAATAAATTATTAATACCTGTTACATTGTAGGTAATATCTATTAGACTTGACATTGTTAATCACGATTATAAAAATATTTTTTGTTAGTAATCGATTAGTTCTATCCGTGTCTATCTATATCTATAACAAAAACAGTTGTGTCCAATTTTTTTCTTTACAAGTCATTGTCCGCAAGTTTATTGTCCGAGCCATTAATTTTGTCATTGTGCTACGATTCTATACAAATTGGTTTACTCATTTCGTGATTTGAAATGAATATTACTTTTTTATGCTTTGGCTACTTTTACCTGTGGTAAATTATTAATCCACAAGTATATGTATTCCTTCCCTACCTATTATTCAAATTTAATTAAGATTATATTACATTATGGATATTATACCTATATAATATCCTTTATGTACACCGCCAACCAGAAAAACTTTTAATAGTTACTCCTTTTGTCCTGCGTTTGTCTGGAACAAATAGCAGCTATAAGCAATAAGATCGCCACTTCTTCTAGCTAAGATCAATTAGAATATTGAGGAACAATATTCTAAGTAATCTTGTCTTGTTGTTTCATGTGTATGATGTACAATATAGGTATAGTGTTTAAGGATCTATCTTTTTAATAATATTTGTTTACGACAATAAGATTTATTATGAACACATGTGATTTAAATCGAATCATGGTCGTATTATGGTAAATATCCCGTAATAAATGTTCCTAATATTCCTTTAATATATCCCCAATGGGAATGTGACGAGCCAAAAAATATTCAATTTAAAACTGAAGTTCTTCACGTCAAAACCAAAGTTTCCTTTAAAACAACGTTAGCGGTTCGCAACAGACTGACATTTTATTTTACTTTTAAACCATGTTACACATACCGTGGGATTTTGGTGGTCTTGACAATCTAACACATAATTTTATAAGGGAATTTTCCACTTAAGTAAAACACATAAGAAATTACTAGAAGATAATAACATTAGAAAGTTTATTTAATTGAGAATAGTAAAGTCACAACTTCATCAAGTTTCAATGTAGCTGTACCTTTGTATCCATAGATGAAGGTCGACAGTCTGTGACTCACCGATTACGGCATATTTCTTCTGAAAACGGTCTTGGAATATATTGAAAACACAAATCAAGTTTGTTTACAATCTTGTACGATACGAATATAATTGATACTATTTATTAAACACAAATATGCTTTCTTGATATTGATTCAACAATAGAGAAAGTAACAATAAAAAATTGAAAGCGTATCACAACTGCCGGCTTTATTTTTAATCTGAGTCTAATCTGACTCAGTCTAATCTAATCTGAGTCTAATCTGAGTCTGAGTCGAATCTAATCTTGAACTCTTCCAGAACAAAAGGAAATCCTGCAGTTGAATTGATATTTACGAGTGTTACGTAGTATCTTAAAGTTTTCACAGCGTTTTTGGCAACCAGCAAATCTACCGGATCATTCACAAAATCTAAAGAATGTACGCGCGTGCAAGCTCTTGGAGACTTGTTTTATTTTTAGATGTCAGTTGTTAGCTCGTGGTAAATATAGACAGAATACTTAGCTGTATGCCAAGAGGGCATTTGTCGCATTTCATCGGTAAATGAATGCGTGTGTTGTTATTGAAACTGCGAAGATGATGATTTGGTTTGACTGATGATGGGTTTATTATGATGGGATCTACGCTAAATAATAAACATTAATTTAATGACTTTTATGAAGTAGTTTATGGGATAATGGAAAACTCATAAAAATATAAAATGACTGATGAAATATTAAAAAGATATTACTAAAGCCAATGGTAAATTTAAACTGATAATTCAGTAAATTGAGACTTGACTTTACACTACGCGAAGTTTGTATGAAACAGTGTTTGTTACTTTGTGATAATTGTAATGTCTGTAGAATAGATCTAGAAATGTAATATACCTAACTTTATAAACATTACTATGTGCATGAGCAGCGGCTTTGCCTGCTCGCAATTATGAAATAATATGGGAGTTTTATACCAAAACTTTGACGCCCTTTTTGGGCCCTTTAGAATTTGAGTTTTCAAAAATCCTTTCTTAGCACTCGTCCTGATAACGAAAACAACCTACATTCGAAGTTTCAAGTCTCTAGGATCAGTGGTTTGGGCTCTGAATTGCATGTCAGTCAGTGAGTCATTTTCGGTTTTATATAGTGATAATAAAGTGTTTGAAAATTATGTTTATTCATTTATGTAAGGCCATGAACTAGCGACAGCCGTGAAAATCAATCGTGTGAATAGACACCTGGTCATGCTGTCCATCGATAGGTAAATAATAGATTTATAGAGCTGGCTGTTGACAAATTATATCTAAAGGGTTCCTTCCGTAAACATATATTTTGGCACAGAAATAATAAATAAATGGACTTGTTTTTATTTCTACTAATACTTGTATAATATTATATACCTACTTTACTTTAGAGTTAGAGACTATATTGCAATAGAGTTAGAAATAAGACTATTTATAATTAAATAACTTATCTACTCTGTCTAATCCCTCTATTACATGGGACTAATAACATACTGGCAGAATATGTGGGTATGCCCCTTGGGGAAAAAGGTGTAATTGTATGTTGTGTTATGTTTATCTACTCTGTTATTGATAGTAGATATGGTACATTATTTGGAGAGTTCAAAAGTTTGTTAACAATATACAACATCGAATTATGTGTTATTACATTTAAATATTTTAAAGTGAAGTTCATTACAGAGCCTTCATAAAACCTCCAAAAATTGAGCACCAAAAAATAAACATGAATTTTATAACTCGTGTAGATATTTTTGCAGCCGTCGGAATTGTTCGCGGCTTCGTTCGGAATAATGAATACTTTTAATATTAACGTGGACATCAATTATTGAGAATGTTTGACGTGTGTTTCATTTTAAACAGATGTAGTGGGTATTAACGACTTTCGCAGTTTATTATCGTATCATAAAACTTCTCGCGCGTTACATAATTTTACATTATAAGAATATTACACTTGCATAAGAAAACAGGAAGAATTTCATGGAATATGCGACACTTTGTTTAAGACAGAGTTGATTCCTAATTCTAACTTTTTTTTAACACACCTTTTCACACCTTTTTCCGAAAGGGGAGGCAGAGGACCTAGTCCCATGGTAGATAGATAGATAGATAGATAATACTTTATTGTACACCACACTTATAGAACCAACACAAAGGTACCCATACTTCGTTCAGAGTCCTAACAGGCGGCGAGCTTACTTTTTATATGACCTGTAAAACGAACCCGGGATATCATGATCTATCGAGGCGAAGCGACGGTGACGTCACCGAGGCATATATAATATCTTAGTCTACATTTATTAAATGAATGGAAGAGGAACTTAACACACTGATAATATTATCACCTACTGGTGTCTGCTAAGAAAAGATTTTAGAACCGGTTGTAAATACACAAACTCTGAAAATCAAACTTAGCATGACCGGTGAAGCTGTGAGTCAATTATTTTAAACTATGAAAGTTATATTCCTAGACATTTTTCTTGCAATTTTGATCGTGACCAGTTGCTCAGTGACTCAAACCTCAAGGAGCCCAAATAAAAAGGTGACCTACGGCCATGAACGTGCGAAATCGTTGCGTTGTGCAATACCTTAGAATTAGGACGTTTCTAATCTCGGTAATGACCAGGGTATTTGCCCGCTTGTACTCGGAAGGGTAGGTCCTAGGTGCAGTGACAGATAATGGCGTGGCTGTATTGTGCTCTCGTGCTCAGCTGCTTTTTGGCAACGGTGGGTAAGTACATTCAGATTTTAAAACATTGCCATTACTTAATTATTTAATTCATATTTTAGATACGTTGTAACATTTTATATTTGATTTTTAAAATAAGTTTCGTCTTTAATTATAAAAGAAATTGCGAGCATTCGCGTTTAATTCGGTTTAAATCCCGCTAATATTTTAATGCGTGTTTGCTACCTCTTCATGTCTACTACTAACCAATTGTTCTGTTTGTAAGCTTAAATTATGTTATACAAAGATTTACTTATATTATGTTACTTATGCTTCAGCAGGCATGTTTCAGCGCGTCAAAGCGCAGAGCTCACCTTACTTTGTCAAATATAGCTTCATCAATGACAGCTGATACAAAAAATTATGTTCATACTTATTTCCGTAAATTAAGTTCTAAGATGGTTATTTATTTATCAATTGAATGTAAGATAAAGTAAAAAAAAATTATAATTAAAGAATATATGACCAAAAATTGATTTATGTTCAGCTGTCATTAAATAAACTAAATTAGATACGGTATAGTAGTTGATTAACCTATTTAGCTTCTAAGATAAATCATTGACTGTACAATGGTGACTCTGTCTTATGAGCCGCAGATTTCGGGTTCGATTCCCACGCAGGTCATTGTGCACCGGAGAATGTTTCTTTTGATGATGTAATATTATGCTTGCTTAGGGTATGTTTATCAGTAATCTGGTTGTCATATTACATTACCCTAGTTTTGAGACTAGAAGACTGTGTAGAAAGTTGTCCCATTGTTATCATTCCAGAGCTGCAAGACACAGACTGCTGCACCGAAGAGCTGGACAGCGAGAATGAGATCCAAGACAACCAGGACATCGACCTGGAAGCCACATGCCCCGAGCTGAGCGGCCAGATCATAGGCGGCAGGCCTAGCTCGGTCAATAGACATCCATACCAAGCTTCTATGGTGATGAATGGAAACTCCTTCTGTGGAGGTTTTATCATCAGTCCTGATCATGTGCTTACAGCCGCGCATTGTGTGCAGGGGTAAGTGTTTATATTCATCATAATCATCATCACCATCTCAGCCGTAATTAGCCCTCTGCTGAACATAGGCTTCCCCCATAGGGGGTATTGCTAATACTCGTCACTCTTGGCGGGCGGTGTTTATATTAATTACTAGCTGTGCCCCGCGGTTTCACCCGCGTAGTCTTCGTTCCCGTCGGAATTTGCGTGAAAGAGTAACAAACATCCATCCATCCATCGACCCTCACAAAATTACACATTTATAATATTATTCGCAGGATTAGTAATAGTTAGTAAGTGTAGATTTACTGTGTTAAGTAAGTAGCTTTATTATAGGAGTGAAAGATTTTTTAAATCGGTCCAAACCAATCGTTTTAGAGTTTATTCATTGCAAACCAAAAATAAACAAATCAGGCTTTAATAAGATAGTAGACTATTATGGATTATTTTGTTAATAATGAGCTCTAATATGGCTCGCCATACCGAACTAGGTCTTAAAAACTCTACAAAATGTGTGGCAGTAGAGTTGACTCGCGGAATTGTATGTATAAGAGTTTAGGCTTAGGTCTCTCTTTACTTTGGCGCTTATCGTCTACTACCACCAACCAGCGTATCATATCATAGACAAGTGGTCTACGATACGATTCGGTGGTGGAACCTACCAACCTAATAATCATAACATATACTTAATAATCATTCCAAACCACCTAGGTACCACTATAGTTTACCAAACTGTATGCGATGTATGCGAGTATAATGTGTTCGTTACCTCTTCACGGCAAAACTACTGCACCTACATACAAAACTTCTTAGAGAAATGGTGTGTAGCAAGCTACAACGAAAATCCAAATAAATAAACGACGAAAGTGCCTCTTCTTCAATAATAAATGTTTACTTTCGCTATCTAATAGATACAAGGCTCTACAAACTAATAATAAAAATCATAAAATAAGCAACCCGTAAAATATCGACGGCAGTAAAAACTATAGTTTTCCATTTTGTGCATCAGAACAGGACACTTCCAATAAAGATATAGATTTTATTACAATACACGTATCACGGTTATATTACGCGTAGTACAAAGATAAAGATGTGAAGTTATCCCTTTCAAGGGAGAGGTAATACAGGCGGTTGATGGCACTCATACAAGGACCGTTGGCTTTGATTGATATAATATTGAGAGAACAAGATGCTTCTCGAAAGAAATTATGTGTTTTAATACTAACACTCTTGTTTTAAATACTTGTAATGAAAAATAAAAAAAATCAGAAAGCCTGTGTATAGAAAAACTTTTACTCTCTCTCTTATTGCTCTCTCAAAGTACAGCTCAAAGTTAATTTACTTTTCAAAGTGAGTTACGTACTCACGTAACTGAGTATATAATCGACAATGTATCAGCTATCAGAGTATGTAGTATTTAATCTGTAATTCCATCACATTGGAATATAATATGGGACTAAATGAATAAACAGACACATCACATTATGTTTAGGGTTATATATTGTTCATTCATTATAAAAAGTTCATGATAAACCATGGAGTTGTATCCTCCAGTCAACTGGTTACATAATATAAGCCTCTAGGGCTGTAGGGCTGCGGGGCAAACGCTCGTAACGCTGCTTAACTTTATGGCTCTAGTGGCGGTAAAACCTTTGGAAAACTTACATTTTATGTCGGTTTTATGCTTCCCGTAGTTATCCGCGGCCTCACTAAAAACTGGCCTTGTTTGTTCATTTTTGGAAGCTAGAATTGCTTTACTGAATATTCCAGGAATAGGGTTGTTGTTAGCTGCCTAGATTTTTACTTTCTTTACTAAAACTTATTCGCCTCGTTGGTTCAGATGGAAGTAACTCTGCTTTCTGTGCCACAGGCCCAGGGTTCGATCTCCGGCCAGGTAAAACACTTGTGTGCATGAATTGTCTGTTTGATCTGTGTCTTGGTGTTATAAACATATATAAGTATATATATCATTCATCTGGTTACCCATAGTACAGGCTTCTAGCCTAGTTTGGGACTAGATGATCTTATATGGAGGTCTTATATTATTATTTTATTTATTTATTATTATTTTCGTAAGTTCTTGATATTAAGGATGTGATAAAAATCCAAAATATAATTTGGGGATCCTTACCTATTTAACTTAAAAGTCATTTAACATTTATCTTAAATTTAGTACTTAACTTTAAATTCACCGTCGCAGTCGCATGCGCCGTATGCCGCGCGGCAAATAAAAATAAAAGTTAAGGCGAAATTAAACATGTCGAACAATACAAATAAATATTTTTGGTTAATAATGATTATTATTGTAACTATTAGGTACATAAATATCGATAAAAATTTATTTATATTTCAGACTATTTGTCAGTCTGCACGTTATCTAATAAATAGCATATTATTATGAAAAACATGCAACATTAAATAAATAACTTTATGACAAATCACGTTTGCAATAGTGTGGGTGAATATTATTAAAATACTGGATGGATATTTGTTTGATAGTTCAGCTAATTTAGATAGTTCGGATAATTTATTACAAAGAAAATTTAAAAAAATATGTCAGCGTGGTTATTGTAATTAGAAAGATAATCATTTTTCAAAATTATATATTATCTAAAGCGTTTATGAATTCATAAAAAAGGGTTCGCTGAACCACTAATCAAAACCAAAACACCACTCAAATTTTTGCAATTTCAGAGACACAGTGAAAATTCTTCAAAAGATTATACCTTTATAATGACCATATTATATTAACTATAATAGGAGGATGCGAACGGACCAGTAACTCGGCCTACTATACGAGTATATCTTCAACTACAAATATAACAACTTAACCATGTCAATAACACACCGCATGGGTGGATGCGGGCGCGTGTTTTATGTTTTCAAAATCACGCGTCCGCATCGAGTGAATCACTTCAATTTCATATCATTAATCTATGCATATACAATTATTAGCTTGTTTGTCGTGTACCAATAAAGAGTTTATCAAATCGTGGTACGGTCTATAAGGTCTACCCATCAAAACTCTGTCTCAATTCTAGTGTCCAGCCATCAGCCGTCCGTCTCCGAGTGGGTAGCACACGGCGCGACTCGGGCGGTCGCATCGTCCGAGTGGCCAATATAACCGTGCACCCTCAATACGGACAGCCTCGGTTCGACAATGACGTAGCAGCTCTTCGGCTCGCTGTGCCCCTGGTGTTCAACAACAATGTGCGAGCTATAAGGTTGCCGCTGCCCGGACAGGGCGTGCCGCTTGTCCGGCTTACGGTCACTGGATGGGGGTTGACTGCTGTAAGATTTAAGTCTACCAATTTACAAAGTATTAAAAGAGTTGAGGTAATACTTAAGACGGTGCATCTGTCCTTCAAACTTAATGAATTTCTAAAGACAAACTTGCGAAATAAAAAAAAAAAAAATTCAACTTTTCATACAGCCGATACGCTGCGATCCATTTTGTATGGGAAGTAGATTTATTTTTGCGAATTTTGTAATTCTTTCTTTTGCAAATTTTTCTGTTTGATTATTAGATGCACCCTATTAAGTTACTACACCTTTTCCTAACAGGGTGTATAACGTCCTAGGTACCTTTACATTAAAGCTGACTTGCATCAACTAATTTAAACAATGCAGGCTATAGTCGAATCTATATTTAGAACAATTTTACGAGTTGCACCATTTTAACAACAGACTGACGACAAAATAACGTTAAAATTAAAGCACTTTACCTACTATACCGGTAAGATATAGGATCGTGAGCGGTAAACCAATATTTATAGACCCTCGCGTGCCGCGTTAGCTCTTCTTTAAAAATTTCTATGAGAGCGGTATCGGTCAATTGCAGTGGGAAAGGTACACCGTTCCGTATCCATCGCCTGGCTGGAAACGTTTCTATAACAGTCCTATTACATACCGGTTTAATGGGCAACAAAGGCAATAGCTTTACGTGCCGTGGTCTAACTAAAGATTTAACGGCCAGTTAAGCAAAGTTTATTGTTACAGTTGGTGCAACTCAGACTTATAGTTCTATAAGCACATTAACAATTTCATCACCAGGTGGGTGGTCGCCGGATCCCTCGCATCATGATGGAAGCTCAGGTCCCGGTGGTGCCGCACTGGCTGTGTCAGCTCTCGTATGGGGACGCGCTCACTAACAACATGTTCTGTGGAGGACACTTCCTTATTGGAGGCGTTTCTTCTTGTCAGGCAAGTGGAGTTACGGAGACCGCTTTGGGTTTAATACCACGAATTCTTTCGATTTTACTTCAGTTTTGTCGAGTCAGTCGTCAATGGTGCGGGTCAGAGTTTTCGTGGCAGTCGCTCGAAAGCCAGACATGACCGGCATGACTATTGTCTATGAGGTGGCATTCAGATGTAATACCAATTGTTAACTGCCCGTGTGGTTCCCGGCTATAGTATATAATAGGGACACCCCGTTCTCATGACGTGAGAGCCGTGAGACTCGGCAGAGGGAAATATTCGGAGAGTGGGCAGCAGCGTTTTCCGTTTTCAAGTATTCCAACTACTGCTATCACCAAGCCAATACTTAAGCTGGTACATCTACCTGTCTACCCAGCCAAGCGTGGTGATTACGGTAAAATATGAATAGTGTATGGCGTTCTATGCGGGAGGTCTATGTTCAGCAGTATCTACTGCTGAACATAGTCTTCCAGCTGATGATGACCATAGGAAATTCATACCTATAGGATTTAACACATTTCCACTAAGCACACCGTTTCGGCAGAGGTAACCAATTCCCATAGTAGGTACACGTATATTTTGCCATTGATATTTTAATTTCCTAAAAATAGGGGGTGAGAATTGCCATCAACTCGGCACATATCCAGACTCCAGACTATTTAAAAAATATCTAATTTAATCTAATCTAATAAGACTTTGCTCGACCTTCGAGTTTAACCCAGGACTTCATACTCAATAGTAGCGCTTAAGACCACTACACCAAAGAGACAGTCCAAGAGACTATGTAATAGATATTAAATGAATATGCAAGCGTTAGTGTGACATCGTGATTTAATAACCACGGGAGTAGAATAGTTCTGGAGTAGAGACCACGTGCATGCAGAGATACCTTGCCAGGCAAAGATTTCAGGTTCTGGTTCAATATAAAAGGCGAACAGCGAATGGTTGATATAGAGGACTAATAATTGATGAAGATCTTTTGTTCCAGGGTGACTCAGGAGGGCCAGCAGTGTTCCGAGGCACAGTGTTCGGAGTTGTATCATTCGCTAGAGGATGTGCCCTTCCTCTCTCTCCAACCGTCTTCACCAATCTGGCAGCCCTGAGAAACTGGATCACACAGACCACCGGCGTTTGATCTAAATTAAACTTTGTTTGACTATAGCTAGAGTATGTTTTTCAGTAGTGGCTGCATTTTATAAATAAACATTCGTTACGTCGTAGTTAATATATTTTTGTTACGTTTGAAATAAAATTTGAAGTAATAAAGTTGTTTTTGATTTCTTGGATGCGTTGTAGGTTAGTAGAGCGTTCGCTATTTCGACATAATTTTTATGTATGTGTTTACTAATTTTCATCTACATAAGTGCAATTGAGTATTAATTGAGTGTCGGTAGGGTGTTGTTAGAATTTCTGTGATATGTTTTTGTAAATAATAGGATTCGTCAACTAAGGGTTCATTACTGTTATTTATAATTTCAGTCATTTTAAATGTTTGGACATTCAATGTTATTGTCACACTATGTATTATGTATTCCAAATTAATTAACTTCAATGAAAGCTACAGAAGGGAGCCCCATGTAATAAGATTCGTTTTATTATTAGTTATTTCACAATAATTTAAAAAGAAAACATTCTCTTCCAGGTCTACGAAATGTACCTAGTCGGCTACCAGTTCAAAGTACTTTCACCAATATTCACCATACATTGGGGCTTACAAACGCGACGCACCCGCCCCCTGTGGCGAGAGAAAGAAACCGAGAAAAACAGAAAACACTTCGAGACGTTCAAACGGGAACTTTTCGCGAGGTATAGAAAAGACCCCCTACACTTATTGAAGAAGCCACAGCAAAAGAAGACCTAGGCCTCGCAAGGCCGCGTGACGTCTGTTGCCGGCCTCATAATCATCATGTTTATTACTGTGCTATGACACAAACAATTTTTAATCCTTAAGGCGCGGTTGACACGAAAGGATTTTCAACGTTCGCAAGATAACGCGCGCGTAAAATAAATAGGTCCAGACAGATGGAAACAGAAAGCTACACACTAGCTAAAACACGTGCTTAAAATAGGACAAGGTGGCCTAAAACGGGTCAATTAACTTCAAGGGCTTGAATACTATCAGTTTTGTTTGATTGTTTGATAATGATCATAGATATAATTTTATTCGATCTAATAGAAAGTTTATTGCATTTTAAAATTCGCAATAAAAAAAAATTGGATGAACAAAACAAGCTACCTCAGTGAACACTAGCTAAGAAGTGTACATAATCAAAAAGATAAAGCCCGCTTTCTGTGCCTATTTATTTTGTTTTTTATCACTTGTAATTGGACGCGTTACCAAAACGGGCGTGCTACGCCTCTCATGTGAACCGAGCCTTAACCAATGTGTTTTGCTTGCTATTAGGTAATATTATGTGAGTGTACAGTAACATTATAGGTTTCAATGTGATAGTGTGACGTGTAAATGTGGTTGTAAATCTGAGCTATGTACATAATTATATTATCATTTCATATACTTAATATATTGTGATAACTATACGCACCAAATATTTTAATGATTGAGTTAAACGCACTTGTGACATAGCCATTAATGAGGGTGTGGAAATATACTAACTAATGTATGATCCGTGCGCGGGCTGCAAGACATCGGCCTTGTGCCGTTTTATTGGGAGATTCCGTATTCTTCCTTTGACATCTCATTCTCTTTTAGATAAAATTATATTTTTTTGTTTATTTATAACATTTACAAATTAAGTTGATAATAAATTTATTATTTGTCATAAATGATATCATTATTCTTATACAAGAACGATGCCTCGAACCCGCGCGCGGACTATAGGTATTAATAATTTGTATGTATGTGGTACATTATTTTCGTTGTAGCATGGTTATTACTAGACATAAAGTTTATTCAAATGGTACCTACATACTGCGAGTGTATTAATATTATGTCAATAGCTTAGCGATATTTCATTATAACAGTGTGCACCATCCTGCAACGAATGTATTGTACGGGTCAGGTGGGGTAATTATTGGGTGATGGTAAATGTCATCATTTCTGGGCGGCCATCATTTCTTATTTCTAAATTTCATATTGGTGATGTAGAGCTTGTGGGAATATTATGTTTGATTTTAAATCCAAAGTCCTTGGCTCGAAATTTTAGCCAAGTACTCAGTCATTAGGAGGCCCGTCTGCTTATTGGCCACTTATGGCATAAAAGAAAGTAATTTGGACACTACCGTAATTCGATAGGCTCGTGTTAAATTGGCCGTCGCTCATCATAGACGATAATCGTCTTGATCAGATTTTTGCCTTGGTGTGACTTGAAAACTCTCTTCTATTTTACCTTCTATTTAACTTTACTTCTATTTTAATCTATAGTATTGTTATTATGTATATTATCTTCTGACCACAGACTGACTTGTTAAGAAGACTAAGTGAATATGTAGGGAGTTATTTAGTTTTATTTATATAAGTAAATCACTGTAAATGGTACAGTTTATCTTATGAATTATTATGACCATTTATTTGTTGCATTATTGCCTCTCATCTTTGCCCCACCTGACTGTATTAAAGTGAATAATAATGGTCGATGGTTTTTATGTACGTTATTTATTTGGAATTTTGTGAGGATTAAAGGTTTTTGAGAACGTTCTGTCATTAAAAAAAAACATTCCTTGTGTCACCCAGCCATGAAAATAGTGATTAATAAGCACTGCCTAGATGTTTTAAAGATGCCATTCGGCGGCCGCCTGCATGCAGCGACTGCAACTTACGAGCATTTTCTATTACCCTTAAGCCGGGACTACAGCTAAGAGAAGACTACACGCTAGTGTTAAATAACAATATTCTGTTAAATAACACCAAAGCCACGCCCACTTTTCATGTTATTGTGTTAGGTAACACAAAAACGTGCCGCTGCGGACCCGGCTTACCATGGAAAGTGGGCGTGGCTTTGGTGTTATATAACAGAATATTGTTATTTAACACGCTAACACGTAGCTGTAGTCCCGGCTTAACTTTTATTTCATTTTTATGTTAACGAAAATCGTTCCATAGCCGTGAATCTACCAACTGCATCGTGCTTGTAATTGCAGTCACAACATATAGTCGGCCGCCGAATAGCAACTTAATAGATAGTTGTGTTTTAGAATAAGTAGATATACGTTGGAAAGAAACGGTCTATTTGTTTAACATAATATGACTGAAAATGTTATATGATAGATATATAATATTTATTGTTATTCATAATTTATATTAATTTATTTATTGCTAGGCCCCAGTAACTTATTGAACTTTGTTTCAAATGTAGAGAGAAAAGCGATCATTGACCCTAGGCAATGCGGGCACATGATAGAGCGAGGGATGCGGCAAGCTTTGTGTGTAGTGGTAGGCCTCTTTTGCCTTTACCAGTAATTCATTCGCCAAGCAGTAATGTGCTAACATTACTGTGTTCCGGTATGAAGGGCAATGTTACCAGCGAAATTACTGGGATGAGAACAGCGGTTTTGCCCGCTTGCAATTATTAAGTATCGGATTGAACTTAGAATGTGATTGACTTAGAATGTGACTTTTCAAAAATCCTTTCTAAGCACACGTCCAGACAACGGAAACAACTGAAATTCCAAGTTTCAAGTCTCTAGGTTCAGTAGTTTGGGCTCTGCGTTGCATGTCAGTCAGTGACTCATATTTATTATGTTATATAACGACTTAACTCACGTTTAAAGTCGAAATCGCTCGACCTAGGTTTCGGACAACTCCGGTGTCCTGCATCAGGAGCTTTCAAAATTGTATAGTCAGTGAGTCATTTAGGATTTTATGCAAAAAAATATAGGTACTTACTAAGTATACAACATAATACAAAAAGGAGTAGAAATACTTAAGGGGGTGTATCTACCTAAAAATTAGCAAAAAATACGTTTAATTCCCATACAAAAATATGCCGATTCGCAATTCCCTTGAAAGTTATTCAGTTTGATGGGAAAATGCACCCCCTTAAATATAAAAATATAATATGCCTGTATGTAATGGCTGTTTTTCTCTCTGCTTTTGAAATAGAATATAGATCATAATAAGGAGAATTAATATTAGTGTCATAAAAAGTACTAAATAGAATATCTACTTATAAATTTTATATAATTTTGAATAAGAAGTTACAACATACATTTTTATTTGTAATTTTGATTTCAAGTGCCAGTCAAAGTACAATTGATCTTTAATTAATAAGCCTAAATCACTTTTGCTATTTAAAGGTATGGAGCTCCGAAAAAGACCCGTCAGTAGAAGGACTACTAGAAGTCGGCCAGATGAACGAGAAACTCCGTGAAGCTTGAATGTATGGTCTAATAATTATTATTGTCAGTATACTTATTAACCCTTCTGTGTGCCAGAACGTGGACTCCCGTGACACAATGGAAATTCTATTGTGTCTGGAACACACCACAGGTTACCTAATAGATAAGTGCGTACGTAGAGCCACGAGCACAGAAATAAAAACGTTTCAAATCTAATTCGTATCCATCGAAAATATAGGATCGAGCTTTGCTTCAAAATGATATTATCGGTAAACTAGATCCGAAATAACGTACATACAGTCATTATTGTAAACAAAAGTAAATACACATTATATAACCTTTCAGATCCGGGGTGCTATTACGAACTTGCAATCGCATAACAGCAGCTGTAAAATTGGCTGTCAAATGTAATTTTTGTATGCCGTTTGACAGCAAACATTAAGCAATTAAACGCTTTCCACACTTTTTCTGCTGTTCGTAATAAGGGTGCCGCTTTATCATGACCGGAGACCAGAGCTGTGCATTGCCTTTTAAATTTAAAAACTTACAATAAGACAAGTTTGTTAGTATTATTTTTAGAAAATCCTTTTAATTTGATACTTATAATCGTGGTCGTTCACAAACAATGCTTACTAAGTAATGTCATCAACATTAAAAGTGCAAGCAAATTTTTTACCCAATAGGCTGTGGATAATTGCTTTAAAATTCAGTTGCAAGTTTTGTCACAAACATATTATATTATTTCAGTACATACAAACATCGCAGGTTCATTAAAAGCTTGTAAAATACGAATCGGTTTTATATTTGCTCTCGTGTCTGTACTAACAATCACTACCTACTTACTTATTATTGTTGAATTTAATACAGGTATATTATAAGTACATCTATTGTTGATTTATTAAAAGATGATTATTATTGCAATTAGAATAATTATTGAACAATAAGTGTAATCATTTGCACTTTCATATTTTGTTATTTGTAAGGATTGTTGTTGTGGATCTTAGGCATCAGAACATTCTAGGTAGGTATAGAAATTGATTGAATTTATGATGTATTTGAAAATACAGGTTGTGTTTTCATATCAAATGAAAATCAAAGGAACAGATCAATAATGGGATGACGAGGAAGTTAAACATTTGTTTTGAAATTGAACACAATTTATTAAAGAAAATTCTATAACTATATTGCAGTTTCATTGCTTAAAATAAGTAGACGTTTATTTTTTAAATAAGTAGTTACAAATTATGCCAACTGTACCCTTAAAACATAGTTAATTACCTCTTCTTAAACACTTCCTCGCACCGAGACCATGCACTACGACCTACAAAACACCTAGATACTTATCATCTACAAAGGCATACTTAAAACAGTTAAAAATGTTCCTTTTTGTATCGAAAATACACACAACACCACATATAAATTGAAGTTACAGAAATATTGTGATCCAGGATTTATATCGGTAACTGGACATAGTTTTTCAAATGATAGGAAACAACCCACAATGCTTTCAAACAATGCACCTTATAGCGTAGCCATCCTTCCATACAAACGAATGTAACCAAATCAAATATTGTAAAAATATCAGCTGAAAAAATTAGGTCTCACAAGTTCTCTGTGCATTCATTTTGTAGAGATATCTTTTCGAACGTGCGGTGGATTTATTGATTTGCAAAAGTGTCTCCTTGTGATCAATTTGAATACAGAGTTTTTTTTTATGATAGTAAGTAACAAGACGCACCCAGTAATTTCGCTGGTAACATTGCCCTTCAGACTGCAACACAGTAATGTTTGCATATTGACTGCATGGCGGATGAATAACTGACAAAGGTGTGGTACTTTCTTTGGCGGCCTCCTGCAAAAGAGGCCTACCACTATAAAGAGTTCAGTAAATTTGACTTTGATCACATTATTTGATAAGCATCCGTGTGTTCCTATTTGCAAGACTTTAAAGGCACACCTTATGCGCACGCTGTCTGTATTTTTTATATATTTATTTATTTAAATAAATGGTATCTTCCATACAAATACCTACAAGGAATACAAGTTGACCCCTCCCGCGCCTGATCCGCGCCCGCCTCGATGTTTGAATTGAGCCTTAACCTTATGTCTAAAGCGTGGTACTGTTATCTCTCTGCGAGATGTGTGAATGCACCCACTCGAATATGGGCGGGTGTGACAGGCGGGTGTACACTCCGGGGAAGTTTCCTCGAGCACACCCGAGCCCCCACGACACTACTCCTATTAATACACCCTCGTGCACTATCGGCCCGCCGCTATCTCCCTGAAAGATAAACATAACGAAGATAAGCAACAAATAGGTATACTTGCTAGATAATTTTAAGATACTCATGACTGTAAAACGGAACAGTAGCGTACATGCTGGGTAATGACATGTGTAATGTGTGTGATCTTATACAAGTGTGCCAGATACAGCAATGTGTATCGCCTTTAAGAGAGACCGCTCTGTCCAGAGTAGAAGAAGGCTGGGAGTAACGATATTATAAGTTAGGTAAACCAAAAACCTCCCAAGGCTAGCATGAAATACAGTGGAAAGCTGTTTTCAGATGACCTAATTAGGTACTAAAACTAACAGAATACGCGAGTGAAAAGAGAATTATTTGCCCCCTAGCATGATATAGAATATGATTAATGATTAATGGTCTTTCAATTGAGTTAATGTTTTATAAAAAAAACATCTCTACTAAAACTTCTCTACCTGAGAATAATACTGAGTTTACCCTAAACTGTCATTTTGTTAGAATTCAGGGTCGGCGTTATCGAGAATCACAGTGGTAAGTTATTCGTACCTGACAAGCATCCGGCGATGAATGAATAAAGGACCCAGCACAGAACATAGTGGGAGGATCGATCCCCTTCCTGTCCAGGCTTGATCTCTTGCACAGCTTCATTGCTATCGTTTTTATGGTGGAGGACTGAAGATATACGGCACTGGCTCCACCTTCCTGGAGAAAAAGAACTTATGTGAGCAGTCAACATCGAAGACTTATCATGTGCACTCGTAAAAAAGATTTTTTTGCGAACTTATGCTAGTTTTGACGTAATGATATGCTAGAGAAGAATTGAAGATCTCGTATCATAACTGTTGATCTATCATTATGGTCTTTCTGATCACACTTGACCTGACTTTGTGTCCAAGTGAGGGCGATAAGTGAATAAATGATTTCATTTATTTACCTGCCCTCACACCTTCCATTATATTATAATATAAACCTTCCACTTTCTCAACTCTAATATGCATGTATTATACGTATAAAAATTATTTTGGATCACTCTGTTGATGAAAACCGTATTCAAATCCGTTGCTTAGTTTAAAAGATCTGACCGTACTGACAGCGGGAAGAGACTTATGTTTGTACTATGTAGAGATAATAAATCTCTTCTCAACTCATATTATTATCACCGATATTTTAAAAATGAGAATATTTGGACGTGTGTGTGAGAGAGTTGGCTAGAAACTCCTTTACACTTTATCTACTGATCCGATTAGACTATAGCTGTACGCGCAGCTTATCCATCTCAAATGTTTGAAAATAACTCTTCAACAGGGTCCAACCTTCTCACAGATACCTTAATTAGTGACTTTGTACATCTATGAAAGATGATTCATAATTCAAGCAGCATTAACATAGGCCACAGTATAAGTTAATGGGTACCTTAAGCTTCCCCCATCCAGAGACGATGGCAGCCTCGTCGGCTGGCAGCCTGGTAGCCATCGCAACGATCCTGATGGGCAGCACGCGCGCAGAGAACCGCAGCGGACTGTACAGCCGGATCAGACCCACGTCGTTTATCTGAACAACACGTGGGTTTATTAACTAACTTCCTGCTCTCCTAATTACTACTCGTATTATGTATAATATCTTATGGGCTACGTGCATGCAAAGGTCCATAACTTCTGCCAATTTGGATAGTCTCGAGGGTTTTAATGTCTTGGATCAGTACTTATTCTAAGTAACATTAGAGTAAATCTTATACTCTCAAGTTGACTACCCGTTCTCATAGTAACGTCCAGCTTTTTGTTGAATCCAGTTTTATTTCAATGTACTTTGTTGATATAAGTACGGGTTCACTAGTATTCAGATAACTTAATGGGAATGAACAGTAATACTAATTTTACCATATTACACTATTATCAGATCTCTACACCCTTAAAACAGCCGACCCAACTCAACACCTACGCCTGCTGACACAACCCGACGGCTTATTTTCAGCTACATGGAAGCATTCCGCCGACTTGATTCTCGTGAAAGGTGGGTGTGTACAGTCCTTAAGAGCTGAAGCTATCTTAAGTTTTGGTTCTTTTTGGGTCTTAAACCACCACACGGAGGATTAGTCACGCGAGTGTTCAAAATAACCTGAAGCTGTGCTGTACCTGTAGCGAGGTGCAGCAATAGAAATACTGACTAACCTTGGTTTTGCTGGAGTACCGTGGATGTACGAAGCTCTCCTTGACGTCGTACATCTCTCCTCCGTGAGTCTTCCACGAGGAACCGAGGCGGATGCTCAAGTCGCTGGCTTTGGCCCTAGAATATATCCACAATACTCGACTTATTTTATCAAATTATATTCTATTTTTCCTGGCAGTTCAGGCCTCCCTCTACGAAGCCAGGGCGTGTTTCTTCTTCCCAGCCGCTGGAAGTTCATTGTTGGATATATGCCTCCCCCATAGGGGGATTTTGCCAAAACACTCCACGCTTGGCAGGCGGGTTGGTGAGCGCAGTTTAATGGATTTTACCCAGAGGACGCTGCTGCCGTCTGGATCTGATAACCTTTAACCGGCTCTTACGGCAACCACGGGCAGAGAGGGTGGGGTACTATTATATTGCCGGCACCCTAAGGCTCGTATATTGATGATAATCTACATAATATATATTTTCATAAACATACATGCTCGAACTTGCGCGTCTATCACTTTCTGGGGCAAATACTTTACATTACTTATTTGTTAATGACAAAAAAAATAGTTACAAAATGCCCTGCCTAGATCATGACCTTCGTTCATTATTTGCTTATTGTCGTAGAAACGTGAGCGCATAATTTTTAATTAAGCACAATGTTAACTTGAGCAATATTATAAGAAAATAGAGAAACTCGAGCCGCGTGTAAACTAATGCCATGAAATTACGTTCATGTCGTAGGTACAGAGTAATCAATTATTATTATGTTTGCTCGAACGCAGTAACCTATAACATATCTTAGATACATAGTATACATATATATAATATAGGCTTTAGGTTATAAATTCATGTTAAAGGTGCACAATACGATTTTAGATGAATACAATATTATTATTTTACTCCAAAGAGTTCCTACTTATAATAGAGGTTGTACCCATATTTTTACCAGCCCCGGTAGCACAGGGAGCAGGAAAAACGAAGTCCCAGGGGGTTAGAACGAGACAGCAGATATTAATTCTTCGGGTGCGAAAGACAGAAAACACGGGGAAAACTAGTTATCCCCGTACCATGCTAGGCGGGTAAGTGTAACAAATAATTATACCGGTAGTAAAAGTCATAAATAAAAGTAACAAACTGGGCAAATCAAAAATTCAAAATAATTTACGTTGGTTCCTCCACTCATAAATTTGGTTACAATATAACACTTTTACGCAAGTCAATGAGAATCTACCGCGCGTTCGGAAAGATACTTATTTCTATTTTACAAGAAGAACGCACAAGAAACTTAATTTACTCAACTGATATTTTTACAATATATTTGGTTTGGTTAAACATTCGTTTGTTTGTGTCGGTGCCGCGTGGCGGCTATGCAGAAGTGTTCAGACATTTTGTGGATGGATGGCAGGAGATATTAGCGTACTAGAGTACTTTGGTTTTTGTGAAAGAAAGGAATGATTTATCGGTAGACTAGTAATGATATTTTTTTTATTTTAATTTAATTTAGATAATATTTTTTGTTTATATTACTTAATGTCACTCAATTAATCTTTATTGTATGTTCATTTTATGTTTTATTCTAATTTAATAAAAATTGTTATTCTTATCATTAATTATTGTAATTGGACTTGTCCGTTTTAATTAAAGTAAAACAAATAAATAAATAATTTTGGTCCTCTATGAACTGGCTGCCTTAATAGTAGATTTTAAATGGGTTTGTATTTACTCTCTGAGAGCGCCGTTATCTCTTTTCGGATTTTATTATAGCAACGTACACAGTTTCTAAGAATCACTTTTTGTTTTAAGTAGTTAGATAATCTAAAGCTGGATACATAAAGACATGGATGGTAACATAAAGAATAAAAAAAATATTTTGTAGGTAGTTTTCATATAAAATATTCAAAATCGTTGTGAATTTTGAGCGTGTTAGTCCTAAGTACGGTTTTACCCTAGAAGTGAAGATTTATCGGCGAGTGCGGTGATCGAGCGGATCCTACATCGTTTCAAGTGAAGCTTACGACATCCCAAAATCCTCGACATCCCTCAATCAAACCTAATCTCACATAAAAGACACCCTCAACAGCACCACTTAAAAGTCCGTCCGTGTAACTCGTTCAATAGCCGAGCATTGTCGTCAAACTCTTTTTTTTGTTCGACTCGAATAAATTCTCCCACCGTTCTATACGTTATTCTCTCTTTACGACCCTCCCTTTGCGAATTGCGTTCCTTTCGACAATTTCAATTTATTCCTGGGTGGGTGTATTTTTTCCGATGCAAAGCAGGGATCGGCCGCGGGCGACGCGCCGACAACACCGTTCGTTACGGCCTACACTCACTCAGAATACGATATTAACGAACATGGGGAGGGTGCTAGTGTCTATGTATTCGAGTATTTCAACGGTAACTATATGTGGTAGCACATATAGTTCCACTTTTAGCCACAGTTCCGGTCGCACGGCCGTGGTCGGTCTTTATTTGAGCCACTAGCTCTTCGGGGACTTACGATTGCTCAGAAAAATTTATAGGCGTTCGAAAAGCGATACCTTAGGAGCATTGTTTCGACGCAATATCGGTGTATTAGGATGTAGTTGTATTGGATGGTGTGAAATAGCGTTTTGAGACGTTCTCTTAGATGGAATGGGTATTGGAAAAAATATTGTCGCGGTAAAAAGACTACAAATTGTTGTTCTTCGGAAAACTAAATGTGACAGAATAAGTAACTACTCAGAATAAACAATGTTTATTAACTTTCACGTTGTAATCTACTTTTTCTTATATAGAGGAGATACAAAAAGATGTACTTATGAGAGTGCATCTAACTAACAAACTATGACTTGTTTAAATAAAGAAAAGTAGAAGTTAGATTTTCTACACCAAATGGCTATTCCATTTTGTGTAGTAAACATAGTTTTGATAATTTGAATTTATTCTCTAACAGAACGGGTCACGCCAATTACACTGCTTGAGTCAATTCGTATGGCATATGTGGACAACCCGAATGGGGTATGTGGGCAGACGAACTGGCAACAGTAGCGGGTCAAAGATGGCTAGATACGGCTAAAGACAGAATAAACTGGAGTTCCTTGAAGGAGGCTTTTACCTAAGGGGGTCCATATAGAATACAAAATTTAATGCATGTTTAATATATAAATAATATTAATAATTTTGTTTTAAAATTTATATGGAATAATTATAGCTATATTCATTCATTCATTCATGTGGACAACCCATATTGTCAGAGCTTCAGGTCACCAAGACGTGACTTAACGACTGCCCCCTACATATCTTATAGGTAACTATAGGGACCTACAGTTTAACGTCCATATGAAACACGGTAGCGCCCAGGCGAAAAGTCCACATGGTGAGATTCGATCCAGGGACTCCGGATTTAAAGCCGGGCTTATTCCCGCTGGACCACGGACGCTACAAAACATAAATCATGTGCAATTATTAGTAGGTACCAAGATAACTTGTAAACATTGCGTTGCGTGATTCTGCGCGACTAATAAATTTACCTATTACCTAATGAGAACTGCACTTGCTAAGCGTTTAATTATTTTGAAGATAAATAAGTATATTACCCATACTAAAATTGCAGCAATAATATACCTATAACTTATTAGCCATATGCGTAAGTGCTGAACCTCGGCTACGACTCTGCTTAATAATCTTGAGACATGATGATGAACTCTTTGTAGAAGCGTATGAGTAGAAGTAAATCACTGACCTCAGAAGACAATGTGCAGCGGTGAGCCCCCATAGATCAGTGACAACAGAACCCCCACAGATCGGGTACGTCTTCTCTCTCAGGGACAGCTGCCACGGGACTGCTGCTATCGATGTATTCAACCCTGATACTATTCTTCTTGTCGACCCTATGTTATCAAGAAATATATTCATCGACCGTGTCTTGAGTCAAAGACTCTTTTCTTGTTAGTTATTATTTAATAATTGTATAAATTCTGTCTAGAGTACAATCGACAATAGATTTTTCTTACCTCTGCGATTGCTTCTTACATTTTCTGAAAAAGTAAACCAAAAATATTAGGATCGGTAAGTACCTAAATTTCTTTAAAGATCTCGAGGCCGACCACCGGCCCGGTGCGATGTTCAGATGATATGGTCAAATTCGTCGAAAAGTCGGAAACCGCTGGATAAGACGCACAAGACCTGAATGAGTGGCGTACCTGCCCGTTCTAGAGCGTATCTTACTAAGAGGAGGCAGTGGGTGGATACAGGCTGATGAAATAGATACCTTAGTAGGTTGGTACTTGAGTACTAACCTACCTTTTTTTTTTTTTTTTTTTTTTTGTTGCCCGGGTAAAAATGCGTGACGCATACCACCCGCACCCGGGGGAGCGCAGGATGGTTATGTGGGACTCCCCGCCGGGACACAGCACCATAAAGTCGATAAGTTGCTGTGCCGGCGGGTGTACCCACTAAAAAACCCCGGGGTGTTCCTTCGCGCCGCCATGTGTCGGGGCTGCGGGCACGCCGAAGCACTCATCCGCGGCCCCGACGGCGTTTGGTCCTCCACGACCCCGCCACGGTGGGGTGAGGTCCTTCACCCCAACCCTCCCAAGGGGCGCGCGGAAACACGCGCGCGCCTCCTCGCAGGCCCTTAAGGTGGGCAACGGATACCCCCGCATCCGTTGCCCGAGCCCCACATCTTGGGCTTGGAAGGGTGTTCCGTGCCCTCTCGAACGCCTACCGAACGTGCGAGAGGACACGGAAGGCCCATCCCAGCCCACCACCACGCGCAAATAGCGCAGGGGGGTTCTCTGGTTGCCCCAGTGCAGAGGTCGACTTCTGCACAGGGGAAAGCCGAGAACCCTCTTCAGCATTAAGGGCCTGAAGGGGTGTTTCCCGCCCTCCCGAACGCTGTCATAGACGTGCGGGAGGACGCGAAAGACCCTCGCCCGCCCACCACCACGCGCACCAAGCGCAGGTATTCTCTAGTTGCCCCTGTGCAGGGGTCCAGACCCGCACAGGGGAAAGTAGAGATACCCTCTTCAACTTAAGGGCATGGAGGGGTGTTTCTCGCCTTCCGGAACGCCGTGGCAAACGTGCGGGAAGACGCGAAAGACCCGCCCCCGCCCACCACCTCGCGCAACAAGCGCAGGGATTCTCTAGTTGCCCCCGTGCAGGGGTAGATCTGCCCAGGGGAAAGTAGAGAATCCATCTCTCGGCGGGGCTCAATTGAGCCCGCCCGCGCCGTCCGCTGTGCCCCATGCTAACTTCATGGGGACACGCGGAGACGCTCCTCCCGGGCGTGGCGGTCTACTCACTGAAGAGCCCACCACAGCCCATTTAGCAGGATATCGGCCGGCGTCTGGCAACAGACGAACAGACGGACGTCTGTTGCCAGACGCCGTTGCCCTAAAGTACTAACCTACCTTACCTTACCTTACGAATCCTTAGTAGGTATTCGTACTAAAAATAGATAATTTCTATAGATATTGTCTGTGGACAACTTGTCCAATACCAATCTCAATTGGTAGGTACTATACTAGGTATAAAACACTTTAAGAGGTCTATAAAGCGATTCTCTTATTTACGTCCATAGGTGTTGATAGTTTAGAGAACCTTTCGACGCATAAAACCAAATATTACCTATCATAATATAAAACCCTAAATGGCTCACCGACTAACATGCAACGCAGAGTCCAAGGTAGGTTGTTTTCGTTGTCTGGACGTTTGCTAAGCAAGGATTTTTTAAAATTCACATTCTAAGGGGTCCAAAAAGGGCGTCAAAGTTTTGGTACCTACACGAAACACCAACTTGAGGTGTTTTGCGAATCAGTACAAAAGAGAACTTCACAACTATATCAGTAAGTCAGTCGGCGACAGTTCCAAACATTTAGTTAATGTAGGTACTCACTTAATAACTTATCAAGTAAACACTGATACAGTTTCTTATATTTTTCCTTCACGCTAGTTTGGTTGAGAAAACTTAAAATATCGTTTTTATGTTGTTCAGCTTCTCCGGCCAGTCCTGTATAGTCTATTTCTACACCGATCACGTTGTCTTTATTTATGGTTGGTTCTAGGTCCTCAGAATGCACAGAAATTAACAATAATAGTATAAAAAATTGCATCTTGTTAGAATGGGATTTGGTGACTCGAATTTTGGGAAACATCTTAATAATTAATGAATTCCGCATTCCATGCTATGTCTTATTATTGATGGATACCTAATAAGGTAAATCATGATTTTAACACTTTCACTTGACTTCACATTTTCAAAAATAATTCATTAAGTATGTTAAACAGGCAAGACAAGATGGTCTAATAATTATATTTCTCTTCCAGATTTCGTTACGCATGTCAGTCGAGTCATTTTGTTTTTACAACCTAACTTTTGATTATAATTTAAGATTGCAGAAATCCACGAGTATTCAAATGAAAATCATGAAACGCAAATGGCCGTGAAATCGATGAAGAATTTTATGAAGTGCAGTGTAATTTTTGAAACAATACGCGCCTGCGAAGTTGGTAAACGCGGAATGAGGTCGTGAAACTTAGTGCTATTGTGTTCACGCCAGGCGCTAACAGTTTTCCTTGATAATAACCATTTTATTATCCGGGATTACTCTTCACGGCGGGAACAATGGACAATGCCCTTTTTAACTCTCCAAGGATAGGTACGTCGAGCTGTTATTATCTGCAAAATATAAAAGTCCATTTCGCACACGTAACACGTAAAGTTTATTCGCGAGGAACTTCGAAGCTTTTTTTGCGGATATTTGAAACTTAGAAAATGGTGTGTTAAACTCAAATTAGCGAGCGCCCGAGACAGTGCGGCGTTAAAAGATCACTTATTATAACAAAAAAAAGCTGTAAATAATTGCAGAAAAGATATTATGCATAAAAATACACTTAACAAACTGTTTTGCAACTCTGTACCTAACAAATAAAATCTTTGGGCATTGTGAGAAATGCTTTAAATTAGATGACACTTTTTTTTTATGATAGTGAGTGATAAGACGAGCAAATCAGATGCCTGATGGTAAGCATCATATCAGACACAGTGCCACCCAGTGTTTTCAAATTCAAAATTCTGCGCGGCACTGCACTGCGCCTGTCACCCTGAGATATTAGTTGTTGAAACTCGTCATGCCCAGTAATTTCGCTGGTAACATTGCCCTTCATACCGGAACACAGTTATGTTTGCACATTACTGCTTGGCGGATGAATAACTGGCAAAGGTGTGGTACTTCCCCAGGCAGCCCCCTGCTAAAAAGGCCTACCGCTACAAAAACTACTTACTGTAGACAACTGTCGTCTCACCTGGAAGTGAGGTGAATAGTGAATAGTAGAAATGTTACCAGTTACTGTGCATGACGAGTTTCAACCATTAATATATCAGGGGACAGGTGCAGTGCAGTGCCGCGCAGAATTTTGAATTTTAAAACACTGGGCTGCACTGTGTCTGATATGGGCAATCATGATGCTTACTATCAGGCACTTGATTTGCTCGTCTTGTCACTCACTATTATAAAAAAAACCTTTATGCTATATACTACAGCCCAATCGTCTTATCTAAGAGTTTATTGTGAGTATAATGTGTTCGGTAGTGTTAATTAAATTACCTGTTGGTAAGGAATAAGGAACAAGGAACAACAATCGGGAAACGGATCAACAATTCAGTTAGTTAGTCGGTAATTAGATACATCTACACTCCGCCCGCCGCCGCTGCCGCTCGCCACCCTCCGCTCGCCATCCCTCCTCGGTAACTTTGTGGAGAACTTCTACTGGATTCGAGGTGTGACCATACTGTTTCTATTCTTTATTATAATATATAAAGACAATTTAACAGGTAAGTGGTAAGACCCCGTCTTGTGCAGCAACTTTTTTTTTATGATAGTGAGTAACAAGACGAGCTAATCAGGTGCCTGACGGTAAGCAACATGATTGCCCATATCAGACACAGTGCCACCCAGTGTTTTAAAATTCAAAATTCTGCACGGCACTGCACTGCGCCTGTCACCCTGAGATATTAGTTGTTGAAACTCGTCATGCCCAGTAATTTCGCTGGTAACTAGAGGGGGTTTAATCACTTAATCCCTTTCCGTCGATTCTCTCTGCATCGGTCACGCTTTTAACGCTCTCCCGCTGCACCGCTCCTCGCATTTAAGATACTCCCACAGCGCCGCGCCGTACATTTCCATACATTTAGTTCCCCTGGGCCGCTCTGCGCATTCAGTGCACTCCCGCCCCGTCACTCATCATTTTAGGGCTGGCGTACAGTTAAAAACATCCAGTCTCTTATAAAGCTATGAATAATACATAAACATTATAATTATTATGATTTTTAATGTTATATATAGGAGAAATAGGAAAACAGGAGAGGGGGAGGAGAGGGATTTTTATTTTTAATAATAATATTGTATACTAAGTATGTAGGTATACTATATTTAAATACCGTTACAGAAAAAGGGGTTTTTCTGATACAAGTAGAAAAAATGCAATTTCAATGTAAAATTTTATGTCAGGTGACTCGAGACTAAATGTAGAACTATTCACTTGTGTAAGCACACGCGTTAATGTACTTACCTCTATACTAAATGCACAGTTTGTATATAAGATCCTAAATAAGTCTAAAATAAGGGGGACCCTACTCATAGTGGCAGCAAGTTCTGAACGGGCAGAAGTTTGTATGTTTTAAAAGGGGCTGAATTAACAATTAATCGCAACCGCGATGCAGATGAGCCTAGCCTACTTAACCCACACCATCCAACACTAAACAAATCAGTTTATCTAATATAAGTAACTAGAAATGTTAAGAAACGTTTAGTAATTTTGTAATTTAGTTTAATAGTAAACCTAAGTTTTTTGATATATAATACGTAAAATTAAAATTGATAAATTGATTAAAAAATTAGTGCTTGTCTCAAAGACCTATCTACTACCTAGGCAAGTCTAGAGTCTCAAGGCGAGCTAGTTAGTGCCGCGGTAAGTGGCGGTCGACGGTCTAGTACTCTACACCTACCGTCTGGCCGTTTGGCAGCTTTACATTAAGTAGGTCAAGATGTTTCAAGCTCTTGCATTGTATGAGACAGATCAAAGGGAAGGTGACGACGCTTGTTTCAGAAATTTCATGACAGAGTCTCTATAATCTGTAATGTCCTTCCAATTAAAAATATTCTTTACGATACATACTGAGAAAGTTAGTTGTATGCTGTTTATAATTTTAAAGTTACCTGTCCCTTATATCTTAAAGCTTTGGTTTATATATAAAATTTCATATGAGAAACGCCGATTACATAGGTGGTGCTGCGATATAGTTATAATAAGAGTATTTATATACTCTCTAGTACATAATAATGGACTACCTCGGTGGCGTAGAGGGCGAATGCTCGACTGCCAATCAAGAGGTCCCGGGTTCAATCCCCAGGTCAGGCAAAGTGTTAAATATTGGATTTTTCTATTAGGAATTATCTCAATAACTGCCTGGAGTCTGGAACTGTGCCCGATAGATGGCAATAGGCTCGCCCCCTATTACATGGGACCAATAACATACTGGCGAAATGTGGGTGTATCTACTATCGGACTGAGTCCTGGGTACACCTCTGCCTACCCCTTCGGGAAAAAGGCGTGAATGTATGTTATGTTATGTTACATAATAATAATATATACCTATGCTTAGTAGATCATCCAAAAGTTTTATCCCCGTTGTTATTTTGTGTATAGGTTTACGGTTGTGCTTCTCAGAAGAGAATATCGGTTTCCTCAAACGGAGCGGACGTAAAAAATGAAGATGTCCGTGATCATTACGGCTGCCGGTGATTATCGAGCATCGAGCACAGGAGGAAACGAGGAAAAACTGCCGAACACAGATAATACTTAAAGGTTTCTGAGAAATGGACTTGTCTCGGAGCGACGGAAAGAAATGCTCCGAAATTACTTCGGAAATAGGACTAATTTGGCCACAAAAGCTTCGCAGTTAGGCGGAGGAATAACATAGTAAATAGATTTTTAAATCAATTTTAATATATTATTAGATGATACTCGTCAACTGAAAAATTAAATTATTTTAAATAGCAAAGACACATAAACGAGAGAGTACCTTTCGATCATTCCAGTTAGGTAACGAATCACCTAGCATTTGACCAACTTGATGGGAGGCAGACCGCGGGAGGCGCGGCAGTCGTTGTTACACTTGAACCAGCAGAGGTTCCTGTCGCCTGTCGCTGCCACACACTGGCTTCTACTTATAAGAACAATATCGACAGTCACATGGTCTACATTCACCTTGGTACAGGACCGTTAGTGGAGGCAAGTCGTTTGCAATACGCCTTTCATTCTCACATCTTAACAGACAAGGATTGCCTTTGGTGCGATGGTCACTCGCGCATAGAGGCTTGTATTCTCTTGTACATTTGCAGCCGCTTCGCCCTTGTAGCTAATGGTGAGTAACGGTAGCCCCAGGCGGTTTCGTTTCTGATTGACGCAAGCCAGCTCGCAGCTATTGGCGTAAGTTTTCCCGTCGGTGGCACATACTGGGTCGACCACAGCGGGACATACGCAGTTTATACACGCCCCAGGATACTGAACCGTGAGCGTTTAAGTCCCAGCTGCACGCGTCGTCTGTTTTCACAATCCAAAACGCACTGATTAAAGTAAGTATTGCTGTCGCAAGCGCACACCTCGTTCTTCACTGCGGGGCAAATGCAGTTTTCTTTCTTGCAGGCACCGATAGAGGCCAGATAGATGGGAGGGTTGCCTTGCGCTTATGAATTGCGAGAGCTGCACTGCAACACGCAGATGTTTCTGTACGTTTTGCTGTCGGTGCCGCACACGGGAATGATAACGACGGGGCAGATGCAAGGCGCCTTGCCGCAGATGATCAAGACAGACAAATTTTGAGAACTTCACTAATTACACCGGGTTTAGTGATAAATATTAAAGGCATTTACATTTGCTTTGAATTCGACGCGAAATCATGGAATGGCTCGTCATAGGGTCATGGAAACGAGAGTTTAATTATAACACCACATCCGGATAGTAATTTTGTAAAATTAATTGCGATATCTAAGCGCCAGAAAAGGTTGTAAATAAATGGGTAAGTATTGGATATGTACCTACCTGCAGTTATAAGTTTCATCGTGACACGAATCACTTAACTGCAACAAAACAAGCAAAAAAAGGCGTAAATTAAAAACAAAAAAGAAAAATAGCATCAAAATAATGGGACCAATAACATACTAGCGCAATGTGGGTGTATCTACTATGGGACTGAGTCCTGGGTGTACCCAGGACTCAGTCCCATAGTAGATACACCCGAGGTAGATCAGAGGTGTACCTCTGCCTACCCCTTCGGGAAAAAGGCGTGAATGTATGTTTATATGTAAAATAATGTTTTTTATCGTGACCTTGCCTAACGAACCAAGGTTCCAGATATTATTACGTGTTTCAGAATATCTGTACCTACTTAAGATAAAGGTTGTTCCGTACTTCTATGTATTCTTATTAATTATTTCAAGGTTAAAAAAGCACAAGCAACACAATTTTAAAGTTTCGCGTATATTTTCTATATTTCTTGACACTGGCAAAAGCATAACCGTGCGGCTACACATACGCCGCAAGAAAAAATAGTTCCTTCCCGTTCACTCGTCGTGAATAAACACGCGACAACGCGCTCGAGATAATAATATTAAAAAACCTATCAAAATCATCGAAATCTTAGCCAATCCATCAAACCAAGGTGAATAGTGCAGCCGAACAATATCCAGGAACCACCAGCGACCCTTGGGCCCAAGGAATTCGGCGAACCAGAAGACCACGGTGAGTGCCGGAGCCAGCCCAATCTTTAAAACTTTCGTATTATTTTCTACATCCCCTTTTTTGGACCTTCGAACCGTATTTCGAAAGGTGTTTTTGGTATTGTTTGTGCTATTTACAACCTTTTCATCAATTCAATATCAAATTAAAGTAATTAGAACGAATTTTCTATTCTATTGCAATCGGCTAGACTTAGCGGTGCCATCCATCTTGGATCGCGCGACGCGAGACACCATTGCAAGGGAATCGCTATAGACGCGATAAGGCTATTAATTATTATTGACATTTTCAATAATTATTTTCTTTGCTGTGTAATAGTTATACGACCATTACACACTAGTACAACACTTTACACATTACACATTCGTACACCTACCAGTAGTCTATTAGTATCTAAACACGTAATAGGCTTACTACTTCCTAAGTTACTCTTTTGTAGACGGCCCTACTAAATAGTAATTTATTAATTTTCTCGTAATAATATTTAGACTTTAGACACAGCGTGTCTACATAATATTATTACAAACGTGTTATGTTTCATACCTATTATTTATTTCGAGCGTCATAGCCTTATACGCATTCAAATATAATATTCATTACTTAGTACAACTTTATCCACAAGTACCTACATTTTACGAGTTATTAATTTATTATACTTTTTAAGTATAATCTTACAAAATGGAACACGATCAACTTATTTTCGATCGTGATTTATGTATTGCCAGTTTACAGCGAATAGTCGAGTGTTCAGACGATGAGGCTGAGTTTCGCGTTCGTGTTAAAGAATTAAGTTTAATTAAAAAGCAATTTCATACAACTCAACTCAAAATAGAAAAACATTGCGCTAAAATTGGTGAATTCAATAAGGACGAACATTTGGCCATACGTGATCGCTTCGACAGCCTTTACTACAAGGTACAGGTGGTTCTCGATCGAGCGAGTTATCAACGTAAACAAAGCGTTGCAAATACATCAGCTGTTTGTCAACATTCGTCATTACCTAAGATAAAATTGCCTCCGTTATCTCTTCCTACTTTTAGTGGTGACGTAACAGATTTTCATGCATTCTTTGACTTATACAAGTCGCTCATTCATAATAATCAGAACTTGTCCGACGTGGAACGTTTTAGGTACTTATTGTTATCACTTAAAGATGAACCTTACAACTTAATCAAGTCTATACCTATAACCGAAGCTAACTATGAGAATGCATTACAACTATTGCGTAATCGTTATGAGAATCATCGTATTGTTGCGACTAAGCACTTTGATAAAATCATGGACGTTCAACCCATGAATGAAAAGAACCCACAACAAAGTTTACGTAATATTATTAATATTTACACTGAAAATATATCTGCATTAAAATCATTAAATCTTCCAGTTCAAGAGTGGAGCTTTATGCTTTTGAATATTGTACTTCGTAAAATATCTCCAGATATTCGTAAACGTTTCGAAACGTCTCTGACGTCATCGAGTGATATACCTAACGTATCCGAGCTACTCGAGTTCCTCGAAAAGGAACTATCAGCCGCCGAGGTGATGGCAGCCTCGACTGCGAGATGTGCGTCCAGCGCCGCGCGCCCGGCGACCGCAGCAGCTGCGGCCGCGCGCGCCGCCGCCGCCGCGGGATACACGCGCCGCTCCGACGCGCACTCACACTCTCCGCGCTCCCAGCCAGCGCGTCCGATGCGTGACGTGTCCACCCATGCAGCCACGTCACACACGAATAATACTAAGAGCAACATTCAATGCTTATTGTGTAAAGCTGATTCACATGTTTTATTCAAATGCGAAGATTATAATAAAATGACTACTCCAGAAAGAAAGCGTTTTATTACTCAAAATAAAATTTGTTTCAATTGTTTATTTTCTGGACATGAAGTTAACAATTGCACTTCTAAATATAACTGTAGGGTGTGTCATCGTCGACATCACACGTCTTTACATGAGGACGCAGGTACTACTGCCAGCGTATCTCACGTGACTTTCAATAGTCAACATTCGTTTCAATTAGGCACTCCGTGCTCGGTAGCGGATACCTACTCCCCTGAGCATTGCGATTCTGTGCAATTAGGAAATGATAATTTTGCGGCTTGCGCCGATTCGGTTGAGGACACCAACTCCCCTGATTCGGGCAACTCTTTCAATACAAATCGGTACGTTCTCCCCTCGTGCGCCGATACAGTTGCGGATACCAACTCCCCTGTTTCGGGCTTCTTGGGCGAAAACCGGATTAACCCTTCTCTCCCCGTGTTGGCCGGTTCGGTTGCGGATATCAACTCCCCTGGATGCGGCGACTCTGGCGGAAATCGAGATTTTTACACAATTCCTGAGTCTGCTAGTTCGGTAGCGGATACCAACTCCCCTGGACTTAGCACCTCAGTCGAATCTTCCCCTGAGCTTACAAGCTTTGTAGCGGAAGCACCCCTTGCGCCCGCACTTCAGCCAAGTGTTTGCGGCCATGAAGACTGTACAATTTTACTCACAACCGCGCTCGTAAACGTCCGTGCTACGGGCTCCGACATTTTCACTGCCAGTCCGGTGCGTGCTCTCATCGATCAGGGCTCGCAAGCTACACTCATTTCTGAATCGTGTGTCCAGCGTCTAGGTTTGCCACGATTTCATACTCGTACACGTACAACAGTTGCCGGTATTGGAGGTCGGTGCGAGCAGCCGCGTGGTTATGTCATTATAGATGTTACTCCTCACAATCGGAGTGAACCGAAACTTCTTATCGAAGCATTGATCTTACCGAAGATCACCTCTTATGTTCCATCTATTCCTGAATCGTTTGATCAAATCACGCATTAAGAAGGCCCTTAAGAAGAAATAAACGATATTATTATTATACAGAACCTACCACTTGCTGACCCGGAGTTGCGTTCTACATCGCGATCCGTGGAATTACTGATCGGTTCAGACTATACTGATCGCATTTTACTCAACGATATTATTAAAGGCCCAGTCGGTACTCCAGTGGCTATGAATAGTATCTTCGGTTACCTACTTAATGGTAAAATTTCTCATTCCTTTCCCAACGTTGTTCATTCCAACGTCAATACTTGTCAGTTAGATCTCCAACTCATGAAGTTTTGGGAGCTTGAGTCTGTTCCTGAGGCCAAGTTACTCACCCCAGACGAAGAACTTTGTGAACAGATCTTTCTTCAGAGTCACAATCGTGATGAAACTGGAAAGTTCACGGTGGCCCTTCCTTTCAAGGAGAATGTTCCCCCGTTGGGAGATTCTCGCGAGATCGCCTTATCTCGCTTTCATAAACTTGAGACACGACTTGCGCGTGATCCTGCTCTGCGAGCTGAGTACACCCAGTGTCTTCAAGAGTACCTAGATATGGGACATATGGAACCGGTTCCAGCTACTGCTGACCCGGATACCCATTCTTATTACATTCCGCACCACTGCGTGGTAAAGAAAGGCGCAACTACCTCTAAAGTTAGAGTAGTTTTTGATGCCTCGTGCAAGACTACGTCTAATCGTTCACTTAACGATAACTTACTCGTTGGTCAAAAATTACAACAGGACATTTCTGAGATTCTTTTAAGATTCCGTTTAAACAAGATTGTTTTTACATCAGATCTAAAAATGATGTATCGTTTTATCAACTTGAGAGAACAAGACCGCGACTATCAGAGAATTCTATGGAGAGAGTCTCCTTTGGAACCGATCAGAGAATATAGACTCTGTACGGTAACTTTCGGTGTTGCGAGTTCCCCTTTTTTGGCGTTACGCGTTTTACGCCAGCTTGCGTTAGATGAAGCGAAGTCCTTCCCGCGCGCTTCGGAAGTACTTCTCAATTCCGTATTTGTCGATGACTGCGTTTCCGGTGCTCAAACGCTTGAAGGTGCTCTAGAGCTTCAGCGTGAGCTCACTGCCTTATGCAAAGCAGGTTCATTTGAACTACGTAAATGGACTAGCAATAGCGCGGAATTTCTTTTTACAGTTCAGAACGGGGAATCCCATAATGATGACTCACATATTCTAGCAGCACTCGACTCGGACTCGTCTGTTAAGATCCTTGGTCTTAAGTGGAATCCTGATTTAGATAACTTCTCATACAAGGTTACTCCACCCGCTGAAACTTGTACCAAACGTATTATGCTCTCAGAAATTTCAAAGATCTATGACCCATTAGGTCTTTTGAGTCCAATCATTCTTTTCACGAAACATTTAATCCAACGACTTTGGTTAGCTGGAACAGGATGGGATGACGTCCCTCCCAAGGAGATTTGCGAGCTCTGGCTCCAATTTATCGCGGAAGTTCATTTGTTACAATCAATTTCTATTCCAAGGCATGTACTTCCTGCTGATTGTAATGTACAAATACATGGATTTGCGGATGCCTCTGAAAAGGCATATGCCGCAGCCGTCTATCTCCGTGTGGTAGACGCATGTGGTACTGTTCAGGTCCACTTGCTACTCGCTAAAACCAAACTGGCTCCCCTGCGTCGGATCAGTTTGCCTCGCCTTGAACTTTCAGGTGCATTACTTCTTTCAAAACTGATAGCTAAAATTCTGATCACTTACGGTGACATTTTAACTATCAACGATGTTTACGCTTGGAGTGACTCATCAGTCACTTTGGCTTGGTTGAGGTCGCCACCACACGAATGGCGTACCTTTGTTTCAAATCGTATTACTGAGACTACCTCGCGCGTTCCTGCCGCTCATTGGCGACATGTACGTTCGGAGGACAACCCGGCGGATCCCGCCTCTCGCGGTGTCCTACCCACTCAACTCAATCAGGAGTTATGGTTCCATGGACCTCCTTGGCTTTCATCTGAACAGTCAACTTGGCCAGTCTCCAATGTTGATCACAAAACCGACGAAGAGCGTCGTAAGCATACTCTCGTGATGGGTACATCAGATGACTCATTGCATTCTCCGGAATTTATGACCGAATTTTTTGAAAAATTTTCCTCACTGCCCAAGCTTCTACGGGTATTTTGTTTGATTCTCCGACTCAGTCAGAAGGGTCGTAAAACACTTAATACATTTCCAAAGGTTTATACAGTCCACGAAATTCAATTAGCTCTTAGAAAACTGATATTACTTGTTCAACAAGAAGAATTTGCAAATGACATCTCATGCATCAAAAATGGTAAAAATTGCTCGAATCGTCTACAACGACTTAGCCCGTTTCTAGACGACGCCGGGCTTCTCAGGGTCGGCGGCCGGATTCAGAAATCCAACCTTTCATATGATGCTAAGCATCAAATTATTTTACCCCAACGACATGCTTTGACAAAACTCTTAATTGATTATTACCATTTGATCCATTTACATGTAGGTCCGCAAACCCTACAATTTTTACTTTCCCAGAAATACTGGATTTTATCAGCTCGACGAGCTATTCGGTCGCGTACACGATTGTGCGTGCGCTGTTTTCGGGCACGGCCCACAGCGCCGCAGCCTACCATGGCTCCGCTTCCAGCCGCAAGAGTCCGATCTCTTCGGCCATTTTTACACGTTGCTGTTGACTTTGCTGGTCATTTTTATCTAAAATCGGGACCGCAAAGAAATGCTAAAGTAATCAAGGCTTACGCATGTGTCTTTGTGTGCATGTCCACTAAGGCAGTACATCTTGAACTTGTACCAGATTTATCGACCGATGCATTCTTAAATTCTCTTAGACGTTTTATTTCCCGCCGTGGGAAATGTACAGATATTTACTCCGATTGCGGTCGTAATTTTGTTGGTTGTAATCGTTATCTCAAGGAACTTTTTACCTTTCTTAATGACGAAACTAATCAAAACGCACTTAATACTAAGTTGAGTCCGCTTGCCATAACGTGGCATTTCAACCCGGCTTACGCTAGCCATTTTGGGGGCTTGTTCGAAGCGGCCGTCAAGAGCATGAAAGTTCACCTACAACGGGTCGTAGGTAATTTAACACTAAACTATGATGAATTTAATACACTTTTGTGCCAGATCGAGGCAGTTTTGAACTCACGTCCTATCACTATTCAAAGTAACGATACTTCAGATCCATTACCTCTTACACCCGGACACTTTCTTATCGGAGAACCATTAACTTCACTTCCAGAATATAAGTACGATACAGAAAAGGTTTCACGTCTTGTTCGTTGGCAAATCATCCAACAAGCAATTCAACATTTTTGGAAACGTTGGAGCGTTGAGTACCTCCACCAACTTTCACAGCGAAGCAAATGGTTCCGCGATACACCACACACACCCCTCCAAGAGGGTACCGTTGTAGTGTTGGTAGACAATTCGCTGCCGCCCTTGCAGTGGCGTCTGGCGCGTGTACACAAGTTACACCCCGGACCCGATGGCATTACTCGTGTCGTTACAGTACGCATGGGTAATACCTTTTCTAAGAGACCTGTCGTTAAGGTCTGCCCCCTGCCTATGGAATAGATATGCAGGTACTTCTGCCCATTAGGGGTTTTCTTAGTTTAAGTATTTATTTAGTTTAAAATACGTAGTTATTTTAAGGTCGGCGGCATGTTCCGTACTTCTATGTATTCTTATTAATTATTTCAAGGTTAAAAAAGCACAAGCAACACAATTTTAAAGTTTCGCGTATATTTTCTATATTTCTTGACACTGGCAAAAGCATAACCGTGCGGCTACACATACGCCGCAAGAAAAAATAGTTCCTTCCCGTTCACTCGTCGTGAATAAACACGCGACAACGCGCTCGAGATAATAATATTAAAAAACCTATCAAAATCATCGAAATCTTAGCCAATCCATCAAACCAAGGTGAATAGTGCAGCCGAACAATATCCAGGAACCACCAGCGACCCTTGGGCCCAAGGAATTCGGCGAACCAGAAGACCACGGTGAGTGCCGGAGCCAGCCCAATCTTTAAAACTTTCGTATTATTTTCTACAAAGGTGTTTATTTATTTTCATGACAATAGCCTTAATTTTTTATAGACAGTATCTAGGCGACCGAGCTTCGCTTGGCGAAAAACGACTTGATATATTTTTAGCTTAAATAGCAAAAAAAATTACGTCATGAACTCTACAGAAACCCTATTATACCTAAATCAATGTCAATGCAAAAGAAGTTTGAAGTGAATATCACAAAAAGGGTCGTTGGCTTAGATGGTAGTAGCTCTGCTTTCTGTGCCGCAGGCCCCGGGTTCGATCCCCGACCAGGTCAAACATTAGTGTGCATGAACATGTCTGTTTGATCTGTGTCTGGGTGTTATAAGCATATTTAAGTATGTAGGTATATCAGTTATCTGGTTACCACCAGTACAGGCTTCTAGCCTAGTTTGGGACCGTGTGTGCAAGTTGGCCCATATTATTATTATATTCCTTGTTTACATTATAATGAAAAACTACTTCCGAACAGCATTCTTCTAAAAAAGTCCTTAGAGATACTACTAGACGTTGCTGAGCGACTGTGTCAGTCAGTATGAACTATTTATTACTGTGTCAGTCAGTATGGATTAAAAAAATTTGGTTTAGTATTTTTTGTATTAAAACTTTCAATTACATAATATTATTATGTATGTATGTATTCTATGTATACGGACGACGTGCTATTCGAAACACGCTAGCACGAAGGTTGAAAAGTATCTTGTGAGATTCGAACACAGTGATGGATCTGAAGCAGCGCATATTTCCGCTGGGCCCCGGACGCTATAGAGGTAGAAATGTCAGCCCCAGCATAAAAGATATGTAGATGATCTTTCGCAGAGATATGAAATAAGTATATTATTCGTGGGTAATTTAGATACCCAAGGAATTGTTTCTATTTTCTTACAACCTTAAGCCTAAACCAATAATCCCCACATATAGGTAGGTAGCATAGCAGGTAGAGTATATTTGTATATGGGCAGAGGGCAATAAAATCAATTTTGCCAAGAGTCTGTTTATACGACGGGTTGCAATCACCTCCCTCGGCCATCTTTATTCAATCTTGACCACCTCTCTGATCGGCCCGCACGTGACTTGAATCTCTGGGTACATAGACCAGAGGTGAACTATGCGTGTGTATTACCAAAATATTGTAAAACTATCCGTTGAAAAACATTAAGCCCTACAAGTTTCTTGTGCGTTCTTCTTGTAATGGTATCTTTCCGAACGCGCGGTAGACTCATTGTTTATCTTCATTGACGTGCAATAATGACAGATTGTGACCTAGGTACTATCAAGTTACAGCTAATCCATTTTGTGTGGGTAATCGAAGTTTTTGAAATTATTTTTGGAAGCCGTTCAGTTTTACGGGTAGATATTGAAGGGGGTGGCCCTTGAGTATTCCTACACCTTACTCGTACACCTGTTTTGTAAAACGAACAGTGCATATTACATTCTTAGTATTTGTGTGCCTTAGGTAGCTAGATGTAAGATAATTGATTTGTTTTTCACAAGCTCTTTTATTTTAATTACTGTATGACTTTCTGTTTTCTATTAACAGCTCTAATGTTTATGATCAAACACGATATTTCAATATTTTTGTAGTCATTATAATTTATAACAACAACGACTTTCACTATGGTTGTTATACTTTTTGTGACCATTGTGTAATTTCTATAAGTGTAGTGTACAATAAAGTATTATTTATATATGTATATATTAATCTATTAATAGAGCAACCCCTTGGAATCGCGAAAGTGATGAACAGTGACCTTCTATAATATATATTTTAAGGAGAAGTAGTTCTGTAAAACATTGTTTTCATGTAGATAACTAACTTTATAGCTCAATAATCTCGCAGCAATTCATTGCGGCAGGGGGACACTCTTACATAAATAAGTAGTGATCACCCGAAAACAGAGTTGTGTAGGTAGAGGTACCTTACATATTCAAATATGGCTAGGTCACAACACGCAGGTATAGCCTATAGCCCTGTATCGTTGAATATTCCACTAGATATCAGCGGGTGACATGCATCCGTAGCTACTCTGCGTGAACTCAACGCATTAGGCATGCCCTGTGTGGCGCAGGCACAGGGCAGCCGTGACATGCCTGTTCGGGAGTAGGCGATTCTATTTATACTATGGCTATATCGATTTGTGGATCCCGGCTACATAATAGGCCCACCCCTTCCTGATCTGGTGGGAGCCGTGAGACCCGGCAGTGGGACATATAGGTACTCTAAATATATATAATACGTATTCTATACTCTAAGAGAGCAGTGTAATTGGGGTAACCAGAACTAGTTACCCCAATTTCACTGCTCAAGTCAATTCACATGGGTAACGATGACTTACCCATATTGCCAGAGTTTCAGATCGCCAAGATTCCTAAAAGGCTTCCGATATGACCTAACGACTGCCCCCTACATAACTTATAGGAAACAGCAGGGACCTACCTACCTACATATTCGGAGAGTGGGCAGCAGCGCTCTCCGGCACCAAGTATTCCAACTTCTGCGACTGCATCAAGCCGTGATGATAACGGCTAAACTGGTTATTCCTGTCTGTACAAGTAGAACGAGTTTTATGGTAAAAATTAAAATTGGTTATTTATATGTATTCAAATTCTATATGAAATTATGACCAAAACAGCTGATTGATGGCCAAAATCTCGAAACGAAACAAAATAAAATAAGCTCCCAAGAAAAATGCTCGCAACTTGAAACATAAATAACGCAAGTCGCGTAACAAGATGAAAACGATACCATTTTAAAAGTCGTTATGAATAAATTCTTGCAGTCTGGATACGGTAGATCTCTTTATTTATGGCCAAACTAGGTAAACTACAGCGGAATTTTTGTTTGGAAAGTTGTAAGTCGCGAGTGCCGTGAGGCAGGTCCGGGATTTGTTCCCGGCTCCGAACTCCAGACTCCGGACTCTATTCGGGGATTCATGTAGTTGCCTCGTATTATTCACGGGGTTCGCCGAGGTTCATATTGCAACTTTTATAATATTTTATACGGGATCAGGGCTTTGTTCTACGCGCGTATGGACCGTGGAGCCACGAAATATATGGATGTAATAATAATAATATGAACAACTTCCACACACGGTCATCTGGTATCAAACTAGGCTAGAAGCCTGTACTATGGTAACCAGATGACTGATATACATTCTTCTATAAGCTTATAACACCCAGATACAGATCAAACAGACATGTTCATGCACACAAATGTTTGACCTGGCCGGGGATCAAACCCGGGGCCTGCGGCAAAAATATATGTAAATATAATATGTAATATGTAAATGTCTTATAACAACGTTTCGGCAATTACCTATCTAATTTGAACTATCCATTTTCGAGAAGCCAGTACCTCATCTCCTATTTTATTAAAATCAATGGCTATGACATTATGTTGCCTTAGTAACAATCATTGATTGGCTTCAAACTGGTGTTCAGATTTAAGCCCATTAGCCACAAAATAAGAATTGAATTGAATTGAATTAATTTCTTTCTTGAATGACTTCACATTAAGCGATAGTTTAACCATTTAATCATTAATCGTAGCCGTGACTGACGCAAAACTCTGACAGCAAAATATTATGTGATCACCTATAGGGGAATGGACTCCTTATATTGAGGCCAATAAATATTTTGAAAATAAGTAAATTTCGAGAAACGGCTCCTTCGTTTCGTCCCATGACAGGTTCGTTCCATTGGGACAAATCCATGAAACTTAAAATTAATGTATTTTTCGTTCAAAGATTCGTCCCGTTCTTGATTTTTCTTTTAAGTTGGTTGTTCTTCTTGATTTAGTACAATCAAGAGGAAAAGTTTTCCAGGTATTAAAATAAAGATGAAACATGCCCGTTAAGTATTTTTTACGTGGGTGTACACAACGCTTCGCAGTTCATGCCCACAGTAAAGCCACATGCTACAGGAAAAGTGCGAGAAGCCGCGTTGTGACCTCCATTATTCAAATTCTCCCTTTTAACACCGGACGTTGGACATTAACCGCCGCAAACAAACAAACAAACGTTAGAAAAAATGTGCAAATGAATGTGAATCGTAATGTCACAGAAAATGTGTAAAATCCGTTGTTATCTACAATTCCCAAAGAGGAATAAATTGTTAAGACAAAGGTATGTATTCATAGTCTAGGGTTTCATACCTAGATACCAAGAACATACAGCGCCATCTATTAGTTCCGTGCGCAAATTATGGAAATTCGCAGTAAAATGGCCATAACTTTTGATTGCGTTAATGATAATGATTTTTTTAGAGCCACAAGGGACCGCAGATCTGAGTAGTTGATAGTTCATAGTTCATAGTAATGTATTCATATAACTTTGTTTACATGTCAATTCGAAATAATCATTAATACCTTCACGCGTTCCCGTCAAAAATGTCTTGACAGACGGATCGACAGACCAACGTATAGCTCGACAGAAAAGAGTAGAAACGGAACTAATTTATAGTGTATGTGTTGAATAAATTGTTTTTACTCATGTAAAAGACAGTGGTGCCCCCATTATTTTCTACTCTTTGGTGTCGGACTATACAAAGTGATCCTATAATGGTTCCTTTCTTCCTCTCGAGGCACGGAACCCTAAAAATAAAAGTATGCACGACTGATCTAATCTAATAATATTTTAATAACGTCGTGATAACATAATATAATAATGTAAAGTGGACTCCTTTTCCGCACTTAGACTCTATACCTGGTCCGTTGTACGTGAACACACATAGAGAACATAATATAATATTAATTAATCCTTTGATTTATTCTGCTTCGGTGGCGTAGTGGTCGCAAGCCAATCCCGGTTCCGGGTTCCCGAGGTCTAGGGTTCGATTCCCAGATCAGGCAAAAAGTGTTAATGGATTTTTCCATTAGGAATTTTCAATGACAGCCTGGTATTTGGAACATGGGACTTAAAACATAATGAACTGATAATGTGGGCGTGTGTAGTTACTTACTACAGACTGTGGGTCCTTGGCACACCTCTGCATATTCCTTTAGGGAAAAAGTTCGATTTTATAAATATATATTTTATACATACATAGGAATTTTTTATTTGTAAATTAATACATTGTTTGGAATTGAGTTATATTCATGTTAACTGTTATAAGTCCACTTTATTCTGTTTTCGCTTAATAGTCTCATTTCATGCTGTCGTCACCTGTAATTATGTTGGCATTTAACATGTATTTTTCCGATTTTGTGCTTTATGGTAAATGTAATGATGTACATCATGTTGGTGATCCAATAAATAAATAAATAAATGAATTATAAAACGCCTTACAGCCTTGTTGGCTCAGATGTCAGTAACTCTGCTTTCTGTTCCGCAGGGCCCGGGTTCGATCCCCGGCGAGGTCAAACATTTGTGTGCATGAACATGTCTGTTTGATCTGTGTCTGGGTTTTTGCTTATATAAGTATGTATATCAGTCATCTGGATACCATATGTGCAGGACGATTTAACTAGTCTCTATATAGTAACAAGTTCATATAAAAGTTGTCAGTAATAATTCATTAGGAACAATAATAGATATAAAATAATTTTGCTAATTAAAATAACTTAGTTCATAATTAACGCAGACATAGGCATAGAAAGTAGATTTGACAACCCTACGCTAGTGACGCCATGTTTTTGGGCAGGCCTAGTGGGCGTGACAATAAATATTATATAATTATGCTTATGTACTTACACTTACTACTTACTTGTACAGGGGCAACACTCCCAATCCACTCAACAGCGACAGAAAACATACACAGTTACAGAGAAGCAGTCCACATTAAAGTGTCCGGTGTGTATGAAAACTGGACATACAGCAACGAACTGCTACGCTTTCAAGAAAGCGGATGAAAATGCGAGATGGGACATCGCGAAAGCCAGAAGTCTCTGCTTCCATTGTCTTCGCTACAGGAATAAAACCCACAGCTGCCGACCTATAGTGTGTGGCATCAACAGTTGCAAATATTTCCACCACAAGATGCTACACTTCAGAAAGAAAACAGCAGATAAGGCAGACAATAGTGAAATCAAAGGGTCAACAGAAGTTATTAACTCCGCCTGGACTGCTGCTGAATCGAAGCAGTCCTATTTGAAAATAATACCGGTGCAAGCTACTGGACCAAAAGGTACGGTCAACACGTTTGCTCTCTTAGATGACGGGTCAACAGTTACACTTATTGACGATAGTATCGCCGACACGATCGGCGCCAGAGGACCCATCGATCCACTTCGTCTAGAAGTCATCAACGAGATGAAGAGAGTAGAGACTAAGTCAAGAAGGATAAACTTGATACTGACAGGATCCAACAGTCAAATAGAACAGATTCAAGCACGTACAGTTAAGAACCTGCAAGTTTCATCGCAGGAAGTTTCCAGAGATCAGCTTCAAGATTGTGCACATCTGCAGGACATCAGTGAATATCTCGTCTACAGAAAGGCCAAGCCTGGAATTATCATAGGCCAGGACAATTGGCATTTGCTCTTGTCATCGACTACTCGAACAGGGGACAAGCACCAACCGGTGGCATCCTATACACCACTAGGTTGGGCTCTTCATGGTGTCCACATCCGCACACTGAAACAGAACTCCGACCACGTGTATTATATCAAAGAACAGGACAAAGTAACAGACTACCTGGAAGACCAGACGCAACAATCCTTCACGCAGGACAATCCATGTACTCACACAGATAAGAAGATTGACCGTGACCTACGCCCAAAGACACAGAAAATAATACCAAACAGAAAAGAGAAGAAGATAGATCGTGATCCACGCCTGGAGAAGAAGCCAAAACAGATAGAAACTTTTATCTCCAAGGGTTACATAAAGCCTGCACCAAAGAAAAACAGACAGCCACTTCAGTCTACAGAACTCTACAGAACTGCCAAAGGGAAGAACTACAGAAATATCAAGACCGAAACAGAAAAGAAACCGAACTGGAAGAATACAATTAAGAAGGCACAGAAAACAGTCAGGATGGTGCAAACAGTTCCGACAGACTATCGACATAAGCATCATCAAACAAAACGAGTACTCGCTAACCCGCTAACAGACCATGAGTACCCATTCGTGAAGCTCGCCGATATCATTTGGACACGGTGGTTGAAGGAGTATGTGCCTGACCTTCAACACCGGCGGGAGCAACATGGGAGACAGCGGACCACTACGAACATCGGTAAGGATGCTGGTGATCCTACCTTCAGGAGACATCGTCCTAGCACCGGAACAAGGTGCAACAGAGTCGCACGGCGGGAGTAATGTGCAGGACGATTTAACTAGTCTCTATATAGTAACAAGTTCATATAAAAGTTGTCAGTAATAATTCATTTGGAACAATAATAGATATAAAATAATTTTGCTAATTAAAATAACTTAGTTAATAATTAACGCAGACATAGGCATAGAAAGTAGATTTGACAACCCTACGCTAGTGACGCCATGTTTTTGGGCAGGCCTAGTGGGCGTGACAATAAATATTATATAATTATGCTTATGTACTTAACAAGCGCCATCTGGTATCGAGCGGCAAAATTATAGAAAAAATATTGATGTAAACCTAGCTTTTGCACGCGACTTCACTTTTTAAATTAATTAGCCATTTCTGTTTTGGAGGATTATTTAAGTGATAAAAACTATTGTATGTTCTTGTATAAATTCTTGCATTTTGTTACAAATAGATTTGTCAACAGCAGTTTATTAAATGAAGCGTAGAAAAGGTAAATTTCGGAAAACAGACAAACAGTCTTAACTTTGATTTGTATGTTAGTAATTATATTTGATGTACTTATGTACTAGAATATTCTATTGTATATTGTTAAGGATGATACTTTCTAGTTTTCCAGAATATTTTAGTACTGTCTCGAAACAGGGTTGGCCTAGTATAAAAGCCGGAGTAAGCCGGGTTAGGCATTCAGTTCTCTAATAGTAGTGGAAGTGTAACGACCAAACAGTAACAGTGAAATTCAGTGGAAGTGTAACATCGAACAGTAATAGTGAATTCAGTTCTCATTCGTAGTGGAAGTGTTCCAATCGAACAGTAATAGTGGATTCAGTTTTCTTATAACAACGGAAGTGTTAACATGCGAAAAAGTAATAGTGAATCAGTTCTCTTTTAACATTCGGAAGTGATTAATCAGTGTTCATAATTAAATAGTGAACAGTAAGACCGTGTTAATATAGTGTGTTAGTTTAATAGTCAGTGCTTAAAGTATAAATAGTGTAGTGATAGTGTACGTATTCAGTGCTAATTTTAATAAATAGTAAAGCTGAGAAATAAGGATTTTAATTTGAACTCGTGTCCAAAGGTAACAGTTTCATTAGTGTCCCTCGCCAATCCAGTAACAGTTCAAGTGTGCTTGCTGCCAGTGCCGTGCGTAGGTACACCATAGTACAGGCTTCTAGCCTAGTTTGTGTGAGAGAGTTTATGTGAGAGAGTGACAAGACGAGGTAATCAGGTGCCTGATGGTAAGCATCATGATTGCCCATGTCAGACACAGTGCAACCCAGTGTTTTATAATTCAAAATTCTGCGCGGCACTGCACTGAGGCTGTCACCCGGAGATATGAGTTGTTGAATCTCATCATGCCCAGTAATTTCGCTGGTAACATTGTCCTTCAGACCGGAACACAATAATGTTTGCACATTACTGCTTGGCGGATGAATAACTAGCAAAGGTGTGGTACTTCCCCAGGCGGCCCCCTGCAAAAGAGGCCTACCGCTACAAATTTATTATTTATTATGAAAGTGGTTCAGTGTATCGAGTAGATGCATCCCTTTAAATATTACTACAGATTATTTTTAACACATTTTATAAAATACCCAAACGTCACACATTACTGGTAACATTACAAAAAAACCACGAATATTTTACACCAATAAGGGAAACATTTGCGAAGGTGGAAAACAATAAGGTTTTTTAAAAGGGCCGGTCCCTTCGTGCCTGTAGATTTACGCGGCGGAAGCGTGCGCGTATAATTTTTGCATGGACTCATGTATGAAGCACCTTCATTAGCATAAGTTACTCGATTATTTTTTTACGATAAGCTCTTTTTTATATGGTAATGAGTAACAAGACGAGCAAATCAGGTGCCTCATGGTAAGCATCATGATTTGAAATTCAAAATTCTGCTCGGCACTGCACTGAGCCTGTCACCGTGAGATATTAGTCGTGGAAACTCGTCATGCCCAGTAATTTCGTTCAGTTTGACGGATAGATACACTTTTTATTAACACGTTGAATATACTATATTGATCACTTATTTGCTGCAGGATGATTAGTATATAAGTATAAGGATTTATATGATTAGTATATAAGTATAAGCATTAAATAAAAATGGAATCTATAAGTAAAATAAATTGAATTACTAACTGTGATCGGACGACTGATAGCTGATGGGGCTGTAAAGTTCTCGAATGGAGACCACAGACCGGTTAGCGCAGTGTATGACGTCCACCACAAGGTGGACCGATGACCTGGTAAAAACAGCAGGAACACGCTGGATGCCGCTCACAACCGGACTAGCGGAAATCTATGAGAGAGACTTATGTCCAGCAGTGGACGTCCTACGGCTGAGATCAAGATGATGATCATGAGACGTCTTTAAAAACTTGTCATCTTAAAAGGCACTGCGCCTGTCACCCCGATATATTAGTTGTTGAAACCCGTCATGCCCAGTAATTTCGCTGATAACATTGCCCTTTACACCGGAACACAGTAATGTTTGCACATTACTGCTTGGCGGATGAATAACTGGCAAAGGTGTTGTACTTCCACAGGCGGCTCCCTGTTAAAGAGGCCTACCACTACAAATCCTATGTCGCCGGGTAGAGAAAGTTATTGCAATAATATTCCTAAACATATTAGCGGTCTAATTGCCGCCGTTTAGTTAATAATTTGGTTTTAATGAAGTGAGGTTAACAGGATACAGGACCTCTTAGCAGTTTGACACAAATTTATAGAAAATTTACTGAAATCGATGTTTTGTATTTTCCTGTTTCCTCCAAATACAATAAACCTATTATTTGATATATTTATATCCTGATATTAAAGTTGAAGTAAAGTATGTCCCTATCACTTTTTTTTTTGTTTATAAACTCAAATTTTTTTTGTAGTGAACGTTCAATCACGCGAGTAAAACTGCGATTTTTGGAAGTTACATACATACATACATACAGTCACGCCTTGTTCCCGGTGGGGTAGGCAGAGACTATTTCCCTCCACTTGCTACGATCCTGACATACAACTTTCGCTTCGTTCACTTTCATGACATTTTTCATACATGCTCGTCGGTTGTAGGTACTTTTGACTTGGCCTTTCCTAAGAACAACGTCAACTTGTTCATGAAAAGTACGCCTAGGTCGACCGCTACCGACTTGACCATTCACACCAGCCTTATAAATCTCTTTTGTTAATCTCCTTTCATCCATCCTCTCCACATGTCCGAACCACCTCAGCATTCCTTTCTCTATCTTTGTCACTACATCTTCTACCACGCCACAGCGTTCCCTTATCGCACTATTCCTCATTTTGTCCATCAAGGTCACTCCAGTCATGCTTCGCAGGCTTCTCATCTCCACAGCATTAATCTTACTTTCATGCTTCTTCTGCCAGACCCAACATTCACTACCATACGTAAGTGTAGGGATCAGTACCCCTCTATGGACAGCCAGTCGTGCCTTTTTAGACACTTTCTGACTGTTCATAAAGGTATGCAATGCCCCATTCACTTGATTTCCTGCCAAAACTCTTCGTTCAATATCACAGTCATACTTTCCATCCCTTGTAAACTTAGAACCCAAATATACAAACTCTTTCACTTGTTCCACTTTTTCTCCACCAATCAGAATATTACAAACTGTCATACTCTCTTCTCTTTCAAAAACCATAACTTTCGTCTTGGTCACATTCACTTTCATTCCTTTTCTTGTTAAAGCAGCATTCGTTATATCAACCATCGCTTGCAACTCCTTCTCCGACGATGCCAATATGACCTGATCATCAGCGTATAGGAGGCATTTGACGGTCAACCCATTCATTCGTAACCCGTACGTACTTTCTTTCAAATCTTTCAGACAATTGTCTATGAATACGTTGAACAGCCACGGTGAAGCTACACATCCTTGTCTGACACCTTTTTCGATGTTAAACCAGTCTGTGTAAGCTCCGTCTACCCTGACACAAGCACTGGAACCCTCGTAGAGTGATTTCAGTGCTCGTATCGAGTTGCCGCTCACTCCATACAGAGACAATGTTGACCACAGTTCATTCCTCGCCACTCTGTCGTAGGCCTTTTCCAAATCCACGAATGCGCAATAGACCTTTTGGCTATGAGCCAAGAATTTTTCGGCTATGCTTCGTAAGGAAAAGATCTGATCCATGCATCCCATTCCTTTCCTAAATCCCGCTTGCACATCCCAAATCTTATCTTCAGTTTTATTCATCACTCTTTTTATCAAAATCTTTGCATACAATTTGCCAACAATGCTTAATAAGCTAATGCCTCGGTAGTTTTTACAGTCATGCTGTGACCCTTTTCCTTTATACAACGGTACGATAACGGCCTTGCACCAGTCTCCTGGTACTCTGCCGCTCCTCCAGCAAAGGTTGAAAAGGCGGTACAGCTGACTAGCTACCACACCCTGTCCAGCTTTAAGCATCTCGGCAGAAACTCTATCATACCCTGCAGCCTTACCCGTTTTCATACTTTTCAGCGCTTCCACAATCTCTGTCATGCTAATATCACTTTCATCATCACTTTCATTTATTTCCCCGGATGGGGTTTGCACTTGCGTATTCTCCTTGTCAAATAAACTCTCAAAATATTCCTTCCATCTCTTTAGCACGCTTTCCTCTCCATTTAGAATACTACCATCCTGGTTTCTGATTTTGTTCAGCTGTGAGGTCGTAATTTTTCCTCTAGCTGATCTTACGGACTTCCAGAAGAACTTAATGTTGTTCTGGAAGTCATCAGATAACCTCCTGTCAAATTCATCTTTTTTATGCTCTTTCATTTTGGAAGTTGACTATGATAAAACCAAGAATTTATAAGAAAAATTAAAATGAAAGGGACATAGGTTACTTCACTATAAAAATATCTGGATATAAATTTATAGAATGGGTAAATTGAAACAAGGGAATACAAAACATCGATATGGTTAATTTTTCATAGGATTGAGTCAAATTACTAAAAGGCCATGTACGCTCTTAAGTTTCATGACTTCGTGCGTTCTAACTTTGCATATTTCCATTTTTCATTATAATAAATGGCATAACAACATAACATAACATACATTTACGCCTTTTTCCCGAAGGGGTAGGCAGAGGTGTACCCAGGACTCAGTCCCATAGTAGATACTACACCCCCATTTCGCCATTATGTTATTGGTCCCATGTAATAGGGGGCGAGCCTATTGCCATCTACCGGGCACAGTTCCAGACTCCAGGCAGTTATTGAGATAATTCCTAATGGAAAAATCCAATATTTAACACGGCCTGACCTGGGGATCGAACCCGGGACCTCTTGATTGGCAGTCGAGCATTCGCCCTCTACGCCACCGAGGCATTCATAATAAATGTCGATGCTAAAAAATATTATGTATTAATGCAAATTCAAATAAAATCAAAATTATAATGTAAAGTAGACGTGACCCAAAAACCAATAACTTCTCTGACCTGTAAAAGGATCCATAACTTTCTGCTGAGTAATAGTTGCAATAATATAGGTAATCTGTTCCAACAGCATTTCTTATCATCCTCAATATTCCGTAGAGTTACTTATTGTTAAAAGAACCACGTACAAATCGAATTATATTTTAGCGAATCACGCGGTCGCAATTACACCTTACCTTACAGAGGCCGGCATGACAGCTCAACATAGTTTAAAAGGTCTGAAAGATAGCCGATTTCAGTTTGTTGAGATGCAACGGTGACAAAGGCAGAGGAATTATAATAAAACATAACATCACGCTTAGAAATCAAAGACCAATTAATATACTTATCTAGAAATATTATGCAAAGTTTTATGTGAAGTATTTGCATTAATTGACATTAAACTTACAACTTAGCAAGTATAACAATAATAGGTTAGTTACAGGAACACCATTTGCAATCATTTTATTAGCACCTCAGGTAAGTAGAACTTGCCAAGTGTAAGTTCAATGTCAATGAACATAAATGTTATAAGTATTTTTGGCAAATGTAAGGATTTGTGGATTTAGTCTGTGGCTTTGTCGCTGTCAACAAGAATATTGACAATGACAAAGTTACTGGTTTGATATTAGAAGTACTGAGAGGTGATATACTCTATGGAATAGGCAGATAGGCAGGAAATATGGCGGCAAAGCAGTGAATGGAATATGGAGTGAATTATGAGAAATATATAGTAAAAGGAGGTGTACGAGGCTTATTATAAGATTTAATAATTTCCACTCGTCACATAAATGTTTTATATCAAACTTATTATAATATTTATTTTGTGATCTCAATTACTTAGGTCGGTGTTTTGAAGGCGTGGCAAGACTTGCATTTTTAAATTTATGTTTTTTAGGGCCTTTTTTTTTTGGTATTTTTTTGAGATAATGAGTGACAAGACGAGCAAATCAGGTGTCTGATGGTAAGCATCATGATTGCCCATATCAGATACAGGGCCAACCAGTATTTTGAAATTCAAAATTCTGCGCGGCACTGCACTGCGCCTGTCACCCTGACATATTAGTTGTTGAAACTCGTCATGCCCAGTAATTTCGCTTGTAACGTTGCCCTTCAGACCGGAACACGCAGTAATGTTTGCACATTACTGCTTGGCGGATGAATAACTGGCAAAGGTGTGGTACTTCCCCAGGTGGCCCCCTGCAAGAGAGGCCTACCAATACAAAATGTGTTACAAAATATGTTTGAACCTCAGCTGTGCTTCAGATTCGTGCCGGTGCCTGTACCGTAGAGGCTTGAAAGCGAATGTACCTGATAGGTATGAATGATGGGCGGATGAATTATGGACGTGCTCGACGTGTCCAATGATACTGCATGTCATCCAATTTGTCATGCATGTTTAATGCTTATTGATTATGGTTCCAAATGAATGGTACCAACCATCATAGAATATAAATTTACCAGCTGTAGGTACTTTGCGGCTTTATACGGTGTAAGGTATTATTTAGCAGGAACACGCTGGATGCTAGCCGCTTACAATCGTACTAGATGGAAATCTATGGGGGTGGCCTATACTTAGCAGTGGACGTCCTGCAGCTGAGATGATGATGATGAAAGTTTTCAGAAAAATCAACCGAAAAGACCCGGCTTCCTTGATTTTCCTTGAACTCTCCAATGAGTAGAGGGGTGCGGAGAGGTCGTTAGCTTGTATTGGATCGTTCACACTTCAAACATAATATTATAGTTAATGTCATGAACAAACATAGATTCTTATAAGAAATGAAAAAGGGCGGGACCGGAAATTATTCAGCATCATTGCATAACCTTGGCAAAAGCGTCGTTTGTAGGTCGAGTTGTCTAAGCTACTCACATACCTTTCAGTCGAATCGGTTCTGTAGTGTTGGTATGTCTGGGCATGACAAGTTTCAACTACTATTATCTCAGTGCAATGAATTTTAAAACACTGGGTGGCACTGTGTCTGATATGGGCCATCATGATGCTTACCATCAGGCACGATTTGGTCGTCTTGTCACTCACTATCATAAAAAATAAAACCACTGTTTGCAGCTAGTACAGATAGTACAAATAATTAAAGTTAAAACGATTAATCTAAAGTCTAAAACTGATCGAAACTAGTAAAACCAAACCAAATTAAACTGAATTCCCAACTATCAGTTACAAAACACCAATAGATATTACATGAATAGATAATGACTCGCCACTCACCGCAAATTCCACTAATTAATCAATATTAGAGCGCTTTCACACGTACGCTGGCGACACGGAAAAATCCTCAATTTTTGGATGCTATGAACGATTTCAAATCAAACATCCACGCGTCATCGTAAGATTCACTTTTTCCGGAAAAACTCGTCTAAGGAAATACACCTAATTTCAGAGATTATCAGAAAATTTTTTCTCCCCAATTGCTAGTCGGTTGTAGAAACTTTTTACCTCGCCTATCCTTTGGACAACATAATTTTTCTCAAAAAACCGGATTACAAAAAATCTATAAAACAACTGAAACTATTAATAATATACAAATCTTATTATAGCTTATCATATTATAGCTTATATCTGCAAGATTTAACATAATTTTTTTTAACATATAATATATTTTACTCCTATATTATCTCCTCTCTTCCTATTAGTTATAATTTGATGTTACCTTTTAATTTCTAATAGTAAGTATAAGTATTTTCTAGAATGTTTTTTCCTGTAAGTAAATAATTAGTTTTAAAATATTGCATATACCCAACAGGGTCCTTAGTAGCTTAAGTACCTAATATTTAAGACTTTGTAAAATTAAGGCTGCAAATAAAGGATTAGGTATTGAGTATTGAAAAGTAGGCTTAAGCAAATAAGTCACAAGTAAATTTTCTATTATGTTTGTTTAATTATAATATACTCGAATTAGTTGGTGAACGTCACGTTGAAATTATGTGACGTCAAACCGTATACAGCGGACAAGCGTGAATTTTATCGACACATACGTGTGAAAGCGGAATAAGTCCGACCATAGATTATTTAGGTAAAGATTAGTTGAAAATAGTTTTAGCCGATAGTGTTTTAATTAAACGCTACTGTGTATTGGCGGCTATTAACTTTATTCATTAGTCGAGCGTACGTTTGACGGAGTCATCCGATCACGGATTTTCAACACTTCGAATGCTACAGGTATAATATAGTAAGGGAGTTTTACATACAATAAATGCTATAATATGTGCAAATTAAGAAAGGATTTCTTGGCTTAGGTCCACGTCGACCTTATCTTAAAATATTAATTTAATTTGATTTACCTAATAATAAGACGATTTGACGAACTACCGATTTGACTAATATTAAATTTGACGAATTTCTAATTTGACGAATATCAGACTTGAATGAATCGTTCAACCCAGCGTTGTAGCGTCCGTGGTCCAGCGGGAATATGCATATATGGATCGAATCTCACCATATGGACTTTTCGCTTGGGCGCTACTGTGTTTCGGATGGCACGTTAAACTGTAGGTTTAACGTGCCATCGTCACCTATCGTTTCCTATTAGATATGTAGGGGGCAGACGTTAGGTCATGTCGGAGGCCTTGTAGGAATCTTGGCGACCTGAAACTCTGACACAATAATATGGGTTGTGTCCACATAACCCATAGGTATGAATTGACTCGAGCGGTGTAATTGGGGTACCCGTTCTGTTAGAGTATAAATTCAAGAAGAGAAGAAGAAGAATCAAATTATAAATTAATCGTCGATAATAAGATGGCTACTATGTTTGAGAATATTATTACGAATAAACATTCTCTACCCGGCAATATAGAATAGACTATTATAGACAGTGTAAGCTTTTCTTGGCCCAGTTTCTTTGGATTTCAAGACTATTTCCTTTAAAACTCTCCCTCGGTGGCGTAGAGGGCGCATGCTCGACTGCCAATCAAGAGGTCCCGGGTTCGATCCCCAGGTCAGGCAAAGTGTTAAATATTGGATTTTTCCATTAGGAATTATCTCAATAACTGCCTGGAGTTTGGAACTGTGCCCGGTAAATGGCAATAGGCTCGCCCCCTTATTACATGGGTCCAATAACATACTGGTGAAATGTGGGTGTATCTACTATAGGACTGAGTCCTGGGTACACTTCTGCCTACCCCTTTGGGAAAAAGGCGTGAATGTATGTTATGTTCCTTTACAAAAATCTCCAAGTCCTCTTTTCCTACTCCATCGTCAGACCCTAGTCCCTATCTATCTGTAACATATTCATTGAAATGATTCCAACGAGCCGATTCACGATAATGATACATATTAAGACCACTGGCTCAACCAAACCGAATGCTGCAACATCAGGCCAGAGTTATTGGAATAATGTTGAATCATGATTGTTGAGATGAAAATATTAGAAGATAGAATCGACGTGAGTACTTATTTATTTATTATTATTGTATTTACACAATAAACCAAAATTAACAATATTTAATCAAACTGCCCTACCGCGTTCAAAGTCAACGAGTTTAAAGGTTTGTTTACACGGGCGAAGTTATAAAGTACCTCTAGAAAGGTAGAGAATTTTAAAGCGTGTTGTAAAAGTTTTACGTCACGGAGTAAACAGTACAAAGGCCTATTGATTTTGCCCCGTACCTTCGCTGTTTGCCTAATTATGCTTTGTCAACTTCCCTGAATGCATATTTATGGGGATTTTAATGGACTTCCTAAAGCAATTACGTTTGCTACTTTAACGTGAGATTGCCAATTAAAGCATGCCGAAGAAAAATAAGTATCTAATGCTCTAGAGGACGAAAAAGGATAAAAAAGTTTTAATTTTTTATTTTGTTATATGGAGGGGAACACATTTTTAATTCATTCTTTTATTCCAGAAAAATAGAAACGGCGTTCTGCACTGCGTCAGCGTACCTGAGTCCCTTATTAGTATTCTGTGCCTGAGTGTCAGTTTTTGGGTTGGCTTCAGAATTCAGAATCATTGTTGATAGTCCGCTATAAGTATGAGATCAGCGTCCGCGTTTGCGTCATAACTGCATAGGTGTCAAAATACGTTTTGTGTACTAGATTTATGCTAGATGGGTTTGTACTATGTATAATTAAGTTAATTATTTTTTACTCCTAGATGAAATGTAACCTAACGGATTAGCAATTTGAAGTGGCAATGGGCAGGGCACATAGCACGTAGAACATATATCTAATTATGGGGCTGTAAATTTCTCGAATGGAGACTGCAGATTGGCAAGCGTAGCGTAAGACGACCTCCCACAAGGTAAACAAATGAGCCGATAAAGAAAAGACAGCAGGATCACCCTGGATGCAGGCCGCATTCAACCGGACTAGATGGAAATCTTTGGAGGATCTATGCGGAACATTTTCCGCAGTGGACATCGTATAGCTGAGATGATGATGATGAATCCTGGTTATAAAATATACAAAACTTTTGCAATTATATTAAACGTTATATGGCCTTCGGCCATTTTGAAAACTAATGATTCGAAACAGTTTCCAAAACAGATGGATTATATAAAATAGCATGATATTAAATTACTTCGGTACGAGGAAAATTAACGATGTGGTCCAACTGTTCACAACTTCCATTAACTTGGCAAGTTTAATACTTGGCTAGTGTAAAGATACCGATTAATAGCTGATATATTGGTAGGGATATTGATTAGAACAATAAATTAAGACAGATCATGTACGGGCGCTGCAATTATCTCTTTTAAACTGCCGGCGTGGAGGCGCGACTTCGAATAATAATGAGGCGATCAGAAAACTTTGACACGGTAATAATTTCTTTAGACCATATCTATAAAATATTATTATGAATATTTATTTAAGCACCGTTAACGCAGGTCACGGCAGTTGCGTACGTGGCTGAAGAGTCAAGTGACTTCTTCACGTTAGCTTCATTTCCGGGGCGTTATTTTGGTAGTACATGCACGCCGCATGCTAAATGATTTTTAAACAGATTTTTTCATTTATTGATCGATACGTTGTATATGGTATACATTGCATGAAGTATAAAGGAACTAATATAGGTAGGAACAATAAACTTTAATTTAATAAAAATCATAATGCAAACTATATCTTAACACGTGTAATGAATATAATTATGTGTTTCTAAAATGCAGGTTATTATTGTTCCTCATATGAACGCAACCCGAAGATTTCTTTTAAAACTTTAAAGATTCCTGAATATCTTGCGAAAACCTAATTTTCTTCTTGGTGTTTTTTAAAGTCAATCGTATATTATTTTTGGTTAGTTTACGGATTTTTGGATGTTTTTCGGTTGGTCGATAAGGTCTAAAAAAACGCGAGGCTAGTATGCCTAGTTCCAGTACTGTTAGTATGCTGCATCCGAAAAACATGTTGAACACTCCGCCTAGCTGAGCTGAAACCAATTAAAAAAGAATCTACCATTCAATTTTAACAATAATAACAAAAAACTAAACAATTCGAGGCATTGCTCAATGATCATTATAAAATTAATTTGACTACTTAGGTCTACGGCAAGCATTTCATTGGGTATTTTTTTCGCAAACCGAAAAGCGAACAAATAGAAAAATTCGAGCGTGCACACTAAAGTAAAGTCGATATTATGAAGATAAAATGTGCATCGGAAAAACTCTCTCGTAATCTTACACAGAGGAAAAAACAGTGTTTCCGTTTATTTCGGTGCGCTTCTGTAAGTGACAAAGCACTCTAATGGGATATGTAATCGATTATTTCGAGAAGGTAATTAAGAGAAGGCACCAAAAGGTGGCTTACCAAATAATTCAATACTTCCGTAGAAGGACCACCGGGTGTTGGTTCGAATTTCGGTATTATGTAAAGAAATCCTCACTACAGTTACTTTGCTGAAATTAAGATTGTCACTGAAAACAATATAGAGCGCTTAAATTTGTTTGTAAAGACATGGAAGCAAGATGGCATCAGAAAGCTTACAAAGACATCAAACGAGGGCAAACTCGACAGGGTTATATTTTGTCGTGTTGTCGTGTACGTACCGCTTTGAGGTTACTCCAGGAACGTGAATGTTGTGTGTTATTTTTTGAGTAGGTTGGCGTGACGGCATCTTGCGACTGGTGCCATTTCCAAGTTCAATGTTGGAGTGAACATGCTAGGTCTAACGGAAAAGAAGAAGTTTCGTATAGGAAACTTACTATATGGTGTCAATGGGCTGAACATCCTGACGCAGGTCGAAGCTGCTGATCTGAACAACATTTGTTGCTACGTCACATGCATGGAGACAGTTGCAGGCTTCACTTTCATAGGAAACTGGAACATATACAAATAATTCACGCCATGTACCTAATTCCAACGAATGATAATAAACTGTATTATGTTTGTTCGATGATCGATAGTTTAAGAACCATTGATGAATAGCTGCGAGAAATACAGAACTTTGTAGACAAAAAAATTGTGTTTGAAAGTTTGATAATGGCATAATGTCAGCTGTAATTAATGACTAATAACATCAGCCGAAAAAAGGGCTGCGTTTTGGTTTATCGGTTGCTAGTGCATAAATAGGTTGTTCATACCGGCCTATTCTCTTATCTACAGATAATCGGTTATTATAATGGCTTCTGATAAAAGAAGATGGCCATTCGTGTCTTCATTGGGAATAATTATTGTTTTGTCATTGCTTGTATCTTCTTCTTCTCTCGGTGCCTCTCCAAATACTGAAGTTTGGCAATCAACTTTCCATACTCCTCTCTATCAGCAGCACTCACAATCACTGTCCAGTCCCTGATGTTTCGTAGCCATGATTTCTTCCTGCGACCAGCTCGTCTCTTTCCCGCACAGAAATAAAATACACACATATATATAATAAATCCTATAACCTCTAGCATGCCGAGCACACAGCATTTTACGGGCGTTGCAATAAGGAACTCCTTTACGTCGAGGATGCACCAGCTGCATACAGTTACATCTCTGCAAGGTTAGAGCTGCTTCACACTCAACTATGCAGTATCTTCTGTAAATATATTACTTTGTTAAATATATCAAGGACTGATAGGCAGTGCTACATTATAATAGACGGCAGTTACTGACGTCACCTCCATGTCAGACCAACTTAAAAACGTGTTGGCAGGTGAGCACGAGTCGCATGAATCTTGACTACTGGGCATATATAAACACAGAATAGATAATAACAAATGAGATCGGCGCCGCCAAGGCTGGCCCAGAAAAAGTGGAGAGAAAACTTGGAAACATACCAGACTGTCTGGTCTGGACTGGTATGACGGGAATGCAAGAAAGGATTTTAGGAAGGTCTTCTTCAGCAGTAGAACAGCTTAGACCGAACATTCATCATCATCCTCAGGAAAATGTCCACTGCTTAACATAGGTCTTCCCTTTGTTACTATGCTGTTTGTTTACACCGCGAACTGGCGACTTGACTAGTTAGTCGATCAACTTTTTGACATTAATGTCGCCCTACTTTTCATCTCAAAGCAATGTGGTTGGCCCATTGTTAGTTCAAATTTCTAATTCCCTATCGTGATAAAACTTGTCTACTGCTGTTTTCTGTTTCTACCTGTGTTATAATAAAACTTATACTTATGATAAATTGGGAAGAACTCCAAAGGAGTATAAGCCATGTGGCATTTTCTCAGCGAATGGCTTAAGGTTCTTGCTTCTTCATCGATCTGAAAGTTCTGGACGTGGTACTTCATCCACAGTTCGGTGCCAGGGCTTATTGGTGTTCCGTTCACTGATGTCTCCACGTAGTGCTGGCTGCTTTTTAGAGCTAGCTGTATCATGAAAAAGGAGATAAAATTTAGAATACGGAGCTGATGACAAAACGCTGTCAAGTAAGAGGCAAATGCCGAACATAATTTAAGCAATATGAGCGTTGCTTAAATCAACGCACCTAATTAACGAGTGTAAACGAGATGAATATATTATGTTTCATTCGAAATTTCTTTTATTTTCCAAGCTATATCGTCATAATATATCAAAGTGGCCACGCTTTTATTTGCGGAAACAAAGAGTGTTTAGTAATCTATTATTACAACAAGTTACTGCTGCCAATATTATAAATGTGAAAGTTTTTGAGGATGGATGGATATGTTACTCTCTCACGCCAAAAACTACTGAACTGATTTAGTTGAGATCGCCTCTATGTTAGTTATAGTTTAGACCAAAAATTGGTGATATGTCAAGCGAAAACAATGCTTTATCTATGGTTTAAATGATGGATAACACACAGGGTAATTTTTATCCCGATATTCTTACGGACGACTACGCGGATGAAACCGCAGTGCACAGAAAGTTCATGATAATTTCTAATAAATAAAGACAAAAATATTACTCACCCATTTATAAGAAAGATCCACATCAGACAGCCATGTCTGGGATTGATTCACGACCAGCATCAATTCTGTTCCTAGACCGAACCTTTCCTCATAACGCTTACGTTTAGAAAGATCATTTTTATTCCTACAATAAAAATTACACAGATATGTAAAACAACCTTTTTTTAACCCGCTACCGAAAAAGGATGGGATGTTATAAGCTTATCGTGTCTGTCAGACACAGGTCTGGGGCATCGTAGCTCCTTAACTAGTCGACCGATTTTGATGCGGTTGTTTTGCTTGAAAGCTGACCTGATCTTAGAGTGTTCTTATGTTTCAGGAAAATCGTTTCAGCCGTTTGAAGATTATCAGCTCTTTTGCTAGAGTCGAATGGGATATGGTATATTATCGCCGTGGAGTTACCGGCTTTAGAAAAGTGCTCTACCCTCTCTACCCGTGGTTGCCGTAAGAGCCGGCTAAGGGTTAATAGATCTAGAGGACAGACAGCAGCGTCTTCTGCGTGAAAACATCGAACTGCGCTCGACAACCTGCCTGCCAAGCGTGTCGAGTATTGGAGAAACCGCCTTTTATGGGTGAGGACTATATCATGTTCAGTAATGGACTACCAACGGCTGAGATGATGATGATGAAATGGGATATGAGCAAATTCCAGTGATATCATGTAACTTCATCAATATTACAACTTCTTGGTCTGATGCTGCAGTACCAGGTCCAGATGGGCCAGTAGTCCAATATGTCGTGTTTGGGATTGAAATCGTCTCAATGAGTATGATTATGATGAGTTACAGATAGATGTTGACCAGGGTCTCGTGACGGAGCAGGAGGAAGAAGAGGAGGGGGTTCTTTACATCTTAATTATTTGCTCTTGTTATTGTAAAGTCTTCTATCATCAGAGGAACTTGTCATCAGGGTTACAACATTGGGTTATAGCGTAGAACTTATTTCTTTCATCATCAGACCAGATCTCGTATTGCGTTCCTCTAGGTATTTTATCAAAGTAAAATTAATTAAATTTCACCCGATTCTACCATTATAATTATTAAACCCCAAGTAGTTAAAAAACATAACATACAATCACGCCTTTTCTCGAAGGGCCTACTCCAGGACCCAGGACTCAATTGCATAGTAGGTACACCCACATTTCGCCATGTTATTGGTCCCAAGTAAAAGGATGTAATAAGGGGCTTTTTGCCACCTACCGGGCATAGTTCCAGACTCCAGGCAGTTATTAAAAAAATGTAGCCGGCCCTATTCCATTTAAACTCGAACATTTCAGCATATTTTAAATATTTTTTTCCAAACCCACCATCTTTAATCTCGCTCTACAATCCTCTGTCGCGCTGGCATCCCCTACCCTGTGTTGCCATCGCGCCCTCGCACATACCATAGATCTTCCCTAAACCACACGTTGCCATTAATACCTTCCATAAAACCACAAAATCGTTCACAGAATCCGTAGCATGCGCTAGTAAGAAGCAATTCAACGTCATTGCATGCGCGTCACAAAATAACATCAACCCTACAAATTATTATTGGAATCATCTCAATTTCCATTAGGAAAAAATCCAATATTTAACACTGACCTGGGGATCGAACCCGGGACATCACGATTGGCAATCGAGCTTGCGCCCACTATGCCTTTTAGGTTAAAAGGTTATTCAATTTCATATACATCGGACTGGTAAATCTAAATAAGATATAAAATTCTTTACTCCTTTAAAGATCTCCCGTTGAAAACGCAGCAGAATCCATCTCCAGTCAATTCCATGTGGAACAATGAAGAACAATTCACCATTTTACCTTCCCAACGACATCTGGAAAAGGATACCGAAGTTATGATGGTAAAGAGTACCAAAATACTACACTAGTCTGTAAGAGTGGAGTCTAAATGATGAGTGTAATTAAGTTTAAATTCCAAAAGAATTGTTTTCCCTGCATACACTGTTAACGAATTCTAGTGTTGTGTGGCCAACACATAAATTTATGGGTCGTAAGGTAAGGGTGAGGTGCCTTCCACTTTACCTAACCAGACCCCCGTCACTCCATACAATCATCATCATCATCATCATCATCATCATCCAGCCATTGGAAGTCCACTGCTGAACATAGGCCTCCCTCATAAGGGGGGGTTGTTGCCAATACTCGCCACGCTTGGCAGGCGGGTTGGCGAGCGCAGTTTGATGGTTTTACGCATAGGACGCTGCTGCCCGTCCTCCGGATCTCATATCCCTTAGCCGGCTCTTACGGCAACCACGGGAAGAGAGGGTGAGGTACTATTCTAAAGACGGTAACCCCATGGCAATACAATCACCCGCGCGTAATAGCCTACTACTACTACTTGAAAACATAATGTGTATACACAAATCAAAAAAAAAGGAAGTAGTAGGTATAATTATCTGTTCTGTGACGTAAGTACGGTCCTGGTCGCAGGTGACTTAAAATGGGGGAAGGGAGTGATAAATAGATAGATAAACATTTTTCAACACCCTTACTTGTAATGTAACCGTTATCTCAACGTATTTAGGTTCATTATACTGCATATTACGCACTAGTGCTTTTTACATTCCATTACTACACTAGTGCTTTTTACTTTGCGTTGTTTTTTCAATCACCAAAGAGTTTTTAATATGCCAAAAACAATATATATATTTTTTAATGAATTATTTAATATATTAACTCATTAACAATAAATTGTATCACAATTTCATCTAATTATATATTTTTCATACAAATAAACCTTAATTTGTGTATTGAAAACATTATTTGGTGTTTATAACATTTTTTATACGTATTTGCCAGTGCTTTTGCATAAAATGTACAAATTAATCACCTTTGCAAAGTGCTTTCGCAAGATGAAGTCAGGAGCCTTCCAGCGACGTCCAGGTCCATTCTATTATACTCCAGCAAATATTCAAGGTTGACCAGGTCTCGTGTTTTATAAATAACATCTGGTGAGTAGAATGCTGCCAGCATGAACATTACCCCTTTAAGGTATGTGTAATTAAGGCTTGATGGTATTTTTCTGCAAGAAAAAAATGAAGCTTGAATTGTAATCTCGCATATTTGCTGACATATTACTAAATTGGTAAACTAATCTGCAAATCTATTATTGATATTATTAGTTACCTACATAGCCCAGCGGGTCAGCAAGTTGAATTAGTCTGTAAAGTTCTCGAATGGAGACTACGGACCGGCAAGCGCAGCGTAAGATGTCCACCCATAAGGTGGACAGACAATCTGATATGGAGGGTCGCTTACAACCGAACTGGATGGAAATCTATGGGGGAGGCCTATCTTCAGCAGTGGACGTCCTATGCCTGAGATGATGTATCAGAATTTGAAAAATCTTTATCATCAACTTCAGCTACTGCTAGGCATTTAAGCCTTATCCTTCTTGTGTCATATCTCGGATTCAGTGGATGGCATGCCTGCCGTTTCTATGTTAATGATGACATCGGGTCGGTAGTCTGCCTACTCCGCGCATTCATTCGGTAATGCTATATCGGTACCAATCTCCTTACATATTATGTCCTAGGAACCTATCAATCTTATCATCCCTGAAGAAGACTTCAGGACACACGATTACTGAGGGAAACTCCACGAAGGTCGGCACGGTTTCCATCTGCACAAAGAAGGTCGGGTTCTCCAAGAACTTCATTATCATGCATGTAATAACTGTAACTGCTGAACCAAAGAGGAGCAGCATTGATATCGACCATATCCATCTGAAAACAAAGAGTATTTTGAGTTTTGCTAGTGACATTTTTAATGGCCTTCAAAGAGTTAAAGAGAGCGTAGGACGTCCACCCATAAGGTAGACAGATAGTATAAGTCCAACAGTGAACGTCCTACGGCTAAGATGATGATGAATGATTTGAAAAGTTAAATCAAGTCGAAGGCCTTCCACAAGTAGAAAATGAACAGCCACTTGCAGAAACGCTCCTTATTAATAGATTTTAAAAGAAAACATTTATGACAGAATTTTTATTGTGAGAGAAAAAAAGATAGATAACAAATAAATTTTAGTCTTTTTTATTATTGGTACATATAATATTATGTAAGCTGGTAGCAAAATTACGCAAGTAGGATGCCACATTCTCTTTGTGTTTTGAAGTCTGTTTATATCATATCTAAATTAAATAACACGCTGGATGTAAGCCACTTACAACCGGACTGGATGGAAATCTATGGGAGAGGCCTATGTTTAGCAGTGGACGTCCTATGGCTGAGATGAAGATGATATTTAATAAAAAATATTTATATCAATACCTATAGGCTAAGTAAAAAGCAATGGATTAATAACGGTCCATTTAACGCAATACCATTCCAAATTGAATTTCATTTTTGTATTCGAAATAAAACTAGACTAAATCCGTAACCTTTAAAAAAAGCACGCTAAAATGAAATTCCGAACAAATTGGGAATTTAATTTTAATTTAGGTACCTGCATTTTTTTTCAGCGAGCCGCCTTCCACCGTGGAACTGGGACATTTGAAGCAATTTATTGAAGTTCATTTTAATTATTTAAATAGATTTGAAAAGGACAATTCCTTTGTGTGACCGGCCACCCTGCCTCGGGTGCCTTTGGACCTATTGAACGCAGGGAGGTTTAATTTTATTAACAACCTTTGAAATCAATCATGCTGACAATCACGATTGTATCGGTTGTCGTACCGTTTTACTGCTAATGGGGTTTTTTATTTCTCCTAATTGCACGTTTTTAGTGAAAATGATAGTTAAAATATAATTAAAATAGATGATTTGCATATTTGAGTCTATTTTCACGAATTGTACAACCATTTATTTATTTATTTATTTACAGCCGTGGCCGTGGGGTGCTGGCAAAGAATAGTACACCGCACTCTCTACCCGTAGTTGCCGTAAGAGCTACTAAGAGGAAGGCCAGCGTCCTCTGCGTAAAAATCATCAATGTGCACTCACCCAACCGCCTGCCAAGCGTGGCGAGTATTGGCAAAACTCCCTTATGGGGAGGCGGTAGGACTATTTCCAGCAGTTGTATTCCGACAGCTGAGATGATGTAGATGATAATTTATTTTCAGTTCGATGTCTGAAGCTTCAAATCTTGGTCATTATTTTATATACGTATTGGCCATATGACCAATGTATTAATCACATCATCAACCGGAGGACTTCCCCTGATGACTATAATAGGCCTTCCCCATAGAATGCTATAAACTTTTCTGACAAAAGTCTATTGGTATATATGGGGGATTTACCCCTAGATCAGCACGCTTGTGTGGCTTGGTGATCGCAGTAGTTGGAATACTTGGTGCCGGAGAGCGCTGCTGCCTAATCTCCAAATTATCCGAATATGTCCCTCTGCCAGTTCGCACGGCTCCCACCAGATGAGAAAAGGGTGGCCCTATAATATAGCCGGGAACCACATGGCCAGTATTAATATTAATAATTATTTATTTGTAATTAATATTAATTAGATGAAAAATATAATAAAATATGTTCCAGAGATATTTTTTTTTTCTTTTTTGATCTAGAAGGTGACTAGTAGTGGTACCTACATTGGAACGAATAGACATTTATAACTTTATGGATTCGTTTAATATATCTTTACTCTGATTCTACATCATCTATTACTACAAGTTTTTAATCAATTTGGTTTTGTAAATTTTACACAAATTGGACACTTTTATTTTTAGTGTAGTTTTTAGTGTATTTTGAGTTTAGTTTTATACGATGTATTTTTGTAATAAAATTTTATAGATATTGTAAATCTCATGAAACATGCAAACTTAAGTAACGAGAGTGTAATGGAATATCAAAGCAGCAGCAGTGTGCACATCGCAAGCTTTTATAGTGCCAACTTAGCTGCTATGGTGGCCAAAATTGGAACTACGGTCTGTCAGCAGCCATTTTGAGGAACGTCATTACCTCAAAATGGCTGCTACTTCATCTTCTAGAAGAGAAAGAAGTAAAAGCGCTGCTTTTTTCTTTACCGACAACATGACAAACGAATCTCTCCAAGAAATTGAATTTGAATGATCGGAACACTGCTCAATGCAGCTCTGGTCTGTTCAGCTCAGCTCCCTCTGCCCCGCTTCACTCCGCTGTACTCCGCTCCCCTTTAATGGAAACGCTACTTTTCACTGCTCTTCTCCGCTCTATTCCGCATAGATCCACCTCAGTGTAAACGCATCCTAAAAGGCTTTCACCACATTGAACATTTATTATGCTTTTGGCACAATTTATGCATTCAATTTTTGACTTCGTAATTTTACGAAACTAAAATTATTTTACATTGACTTTTTTAAAATAGTTTCTTATCAGATGGATGAGATAATTTCTCATATATCATATACATACATTTTAAAAGGCATATTAATTTTAGGCAATTTGTCTAGATCTAGGGTTAAATTGTTATATATTATAAATATATACATACTTCCTTCGACTATCATAATGTGGGCGTCTAGTAGTGAGATCCACTTTCGGAATTTTTCTATAACTGTAAGGAATCGTACCGCTAAAGCCAGAAAATAACACTATATCTCAGGGTGACAGGCACAGTGTAGTGCCGCGCAGAAATTTTAAATTCTAAAACACTGTGTGGCACTGTGTCTGATATGGGTAATCATGATGTTTACCATCAGGCACCTTATTTGCTCGTCTTGTCACTCACTATCATAAAAAAGAAGCTCTCTGAATACAATATTCTCTAACGTGCCACTCACGAATTAGTATAACAACTAGGTACGAATATAAAAATGCGAGGTCCCCCCGGCGCCCAATTTTCTGGTTTACTTTGACACCGGAGAATACAAGATAAATTCAATAAGAGATGAAAACTAGGATTATTCTCTCGTATATTATCTAGTAGTTACTAGGACTCTATTGTACCGCAAATCTAGTTAAGTTTCTTTGTGTTGTTAGGTAAATTGGTTGAAACAGAAGTAGGAAAGTAAATATTAAACTACTCTTTGTCTCAAACTGTACTGTTAAAATAAGGCAATTAGGGTACCTTCATCCTCGACATCCTTTGACAGCCTCGTTGGCTCAGATGGTAGTAACTCTGCTTTCTGTGCCGCAGGCCCCGGGTTCGATCCCCGGCCAGGTCAAACATTTGTGTGCATGAACATGTCTGTTTGATCTGTTATAAGCTTATATAAGTATGTATATCAGTCATCTGGTTACCATAGTACAGGCTTCTAGCCTAGTTTGGGACCAGATGACCGTGTGTGGAAGTTGTCCCATATTATTATTATTATTATTATTATTATTATCAATTTACGACGAGCATTGTTTATATTTCTATTGATACACGTATCGAAAATTATATATTAAAAGGGATCCTTTATATATACCTATCTAATTAAAGGAAACGGACTCGGAATCTTAGGAAGCTGGGCCTAGAAAACCTTACACTGTCTGATCTATTAATGCCGGTGAGAGTGTTATTCGCAACACTATTACTGTCGTAAACACACCATTGGAAATACGAATGATATAATTTTTTCAATTTGAATGAGGTGAACACCGCAATAGTAGGTCCTGTGAGGCCGCAGCGCTCCAGTTACATTGTTGCTTTGTCGGGTTTTTATCAAGAGAAATGGCACTTGTATACCGTTCGCATGGGAAATAAAATAAAGAAATACGTGTACGTGTAGATACCGTACATCCTCCATAAATATTAGATTCGATAGGGAGCGGGCGCGACCCGCTCTCTACCCGTTCGCTGGCGGGACGTATGGCCCGCTTTACACGCTTATGAAAATGTATGATCATATAAAGTAGACATTAAGTGATATTTGTGAGCGGAGACGTTGAAGATAATTTCTGCTTATTAATTGGTGAACAAATGATGGCACGGACGGTGAACACTATTTCTTAACAATAAATCGCGGTGCTACAACTTTATTTGTGAAAATCCAGTGAAAATCGGGCCAGAGATGCATGTAAAAATACAATTATTTGAGAATCGCAAGTAAGGATTTTTAATAATTCGAAAATCAAAATAATCTTTGGAAGAGATTGCTTAAAGCAATAAGGCCGCACATTGTTTGACCAATAACTGAATATCGTTTTAAGAGCGTACATGGCCTTCTAGGAATTTGACACAATCCTATGAAAAATTTACCAAATCGATGTTTTGTATTCCAGTGTTTCCTCCATATAATTAACCTATTCTATTAATTTATGTCCTGATATTTTTGTAGTGAAGTAACCTATGTCCCCGTCATTTTAATTTTTCTTATAAACCCTTGGTTTTTTCATAGTGAACTTCCAAAAATCGCAGTTTTACTCGTTGAGCATTCGTTTCCTCTTCGCCAAGCCTCACGTTTTACGCTCAGACTTTAGTACCTATCTAAAAGTTTTAATCTATTCTCTAGCACCATTAATTAAACAGGTGCAATATTGATGAGATGTTGATCTGTGTGTTATTGGATTTTTTCATTTGGAAATGTATCAAGGACAATCTTAAACCACAGTTTCAACGAGCCTGTTGCCATCTACCAGGCACACCAGTTACGATGACTTACTCATGTTAATAAAACATAATATCTGAGTGTGGATTTACTTACTATGGGGCTGATTCCTCTGCCTACCCCTTCTGGGAAAAAGGCGTGGTGCTATGTTGTGTTGATTTGTGCTCATGATTTATGCCGGTAACTGTACATTTGCTTATAAAGAAAATATCACTTTAACAGAACATGGCTCTTTCTAATTGGCAAAAGCGGGAGTCATTACGAAAAAATAAGGAATTGGATATAAAATTCACTCAGCAATATAATGTCTTTAAAGCTTCCATTAAAGTAAGCGTCGTATTTTTTCGTAAAGAATAATAAAGTTTATTGGCATAATAAAGTATTTTACACGTACAAAAATGACCGTTTCAGTTGCTGGGTTATTGCTTTAATCGGGATTGGAACGCTGTAAATGTTTACGATTTCAGAATCTATTCGTTGGTTTAGTTTAGGTACCTGTATAGTTCTTGTATTACCTATCGTAGTAGTCTATTTAGTAGTCGTCAGGAATCGCTAATTGTAATTTATTTGTAACTTACGAAACCAGCAAAATTACTGGGCATGACGAGTTTCAACAACTAATAACTCAGGGTGACAGGCGCAGTGCAGTGCTGCGCAGAATTTAGAATTTTAAAACACTGGGTGGCACTGTGTCCGATGTGGGCAATCATGATGCTTACCATCAGGCACCTGATTTGCTCGTCTTGTCACTCACTATCATAAAAAAATATATTATCAATAAAACTTACCTATAGTTTGCAAAATATATTTTGATACCTGACAGCTGAACAAAAATATTTCCGTAAAATAAGTTATTAGAGGAGAGATGTTTAAATAATTTATATATTGACTAGCTGACCCGGCGAACTTCGTACCGCCATATTTTATTTCTCTAATCGCAACTGAGGATATAAAACCCTTCCGGTAAAATCGAATTACCTAAATTTAAAATAAAACTGGAGTACTCAATTGAAAAATTCATATTCTTGTTCAAAATGCGTGGAGATTTTACTGAGACTATCACTTTCCAAGAGATAGTATTAATTCACTCGTTTAAAAAGGAACTGAACTGCGGTGACACTCGGCGCCAGTATTTATACCTGAACCTTAAATTTCCTGAACATTCTACGTCGCATGCTTCGAGAAGAATCGATTGATCGATTGTTCGAAATAGTGGGTCTCGATGGTTCGAGAGGGAGCTTTGTTTACGCTCAGAGGAGGTCTCGAGAACGAATGAGATACCAAAGCTTTGGACATTCAAACCAGAGATGGCGACTCGATAGAATTTGATGGCCAGATCTTGAAACTTTGATTAAAATTTGGTGGACTTTAATAATTCTCTAACAAAAATAGTACAATTTTTTTTTGTTATTAATGGAAATAATATTGTAACATAATACGCAGTATAATTATAAAAATATCAGTCACAAACCATTAAAATAATACGGTTATATCGTGAGCATAAATAAATATAACGTGAAATAAAGTAATAGAATTTATATTCTAAGAAACAGAACACAGCGCCATCTATTGGGTGTATTTGCAACCTAGATGTCAAACAATATTGAAGAATTTTATCGATGAATCAACGTACACCGCCATCTATGAGAACTTCATAAAACTAAACGGTAAATAAACACTTGCTTAAGAAACAATTAATTGATACATTTTATTCGTTTACATTCACGACATAAGCGAATAATTGAGATGATAACTATCCTATCCAGTAAGTTAGACCAAAATACGGGTACATGTGAAATTTGATTGAAATCGGTACAGTAGTTTTGGAGTTTATTCGGGACAAACATCGTGACACAAGATTTTTATATATATAAGATAAGATTAACCGTGCCGTGGGTTTTACCCGCGCAGTCTCCGTTCCCGTGGGAATATCGAGATGAGAAGTACGTGATATTCCACGTACTAAGCTATCCACACCAAATTTCAGCTCAATCGGTTCAGTTGTTTTTGTTTAAAGAGTAACAAATATCCATCCACCCATCCTCCCAAACTCACATTTATAATATTTGTAGGATTATTAGTAGAAAGTAGGAATTATACCTGATTGTGATACCCTATATGTACTAGATATGTTATGTACTATACTATATGTGATATGTACTATATGTATTAGATATTTTACAAACTATAATATATTATGTAGAAAATATAGTATAATATACATAGAATTTTATTTTAATTTGTTTAGGCGAAATAAATACCTCAATCGATCAAATCGATTACCTGTGTAAGTTGCCTTAAATATATATATTAATCAGATGTCGAATTAACAAGTGACACTATTTCTAGTTTAATCAACTCGACACACTTGTGACCAGTCGTTCATGTCGAGTTAGATACCCCTATTATGTATGTTTTCAATGGTTATATTTCAATATGCCTACGGGTATATCTATATAGCTATGTGTGTTTGTTCTATATGCCAAGTATGCTCGTTATTCCCGAAGACAATTAAATTCTAAACGATACGACAATCGTGTTTGTGTTTGGACTTGGAAACGTTTGATTGTTTCGTAAAACGTTTGATAGCGACAAAAAACGTCGTATCTGACTTTATTTGTCGCTTGTTACTTTAGTTTAATATTATGTTACTTTCATGATTGACGATTGTTTTATAAAGATTGAGCATACATACATACATTCACGCCTTTTTCCCGAAGGGGTAGGCAGAGGTGTACCCAGGACTCAGTCCCATAGTAGATACACCCACATTTCGCCAGTATGTTATTGGTGGCGAGCCTATTGCCATCTACCGGGCACAGTTCCAGACTCCAGGCAGTTATTGAGATAATTCCTAATGGAAAAATCCAATATTAAACACTGCCTTACCTGGGGATCGAACCCGGGACCTCTTGATTGGGAGTCGAGCATGCGCCCTCTACGCCACCGAGGCAGTCGAAAGCCGAGGCGAGGAAAGATTAAGATTACGACTTATTTGGCCCATAATGGGATGGGGTGCTTCCCGGTCACAATCACCTTCTTCGTCACCATTGGTGACATTTTCCGTTACTCGCTCCAAAAAGAATGCTTTGGAGAGACTAAGAAACAGGAATGTCCTGGGCATACGAATTTGTTGCGTAGGATTTTGTTTTTAATGTAAGTAATAAGCACAGTTGATGGCAATATCGCCCCCTAATACAGGAAACCATAAGTGGGGGTGAACCTACTATGTAACTAAGTCCTGGCCCAGGATTCAGTCACACAGTAGGTAGAGGTGTAATTTCCTCAGGACTCCTGGGTATTACACATATGCCTTATAACGCTTCAGGAGAAAAGGCGTGATTTTATGTTATGTCGAAATGAGTTTATGGGGCTTCGTTGCGTGGGTGCGAGGTATATTGATCCCCAGGTATCCCAATAACAAACGAACTCGTTTTATGTTTGAAGGAGTATGTAATATGTAATTAGGCTAGGCACTATACAACGGTAGGTCTAAACTATGGTCGTAGGTACGCGAAATAGAAAGTAGTGGTGGATGCGCGAGCGACGTGAGTTTGGCGCGGGCGTCAATTTCTCACTGCCTGGACGCGAGGGCCGCGACTCTGATGGAGCCGCGCGGCAGACGAACTCGGGGCGCGGACTGCGGGAGCGGTGCGATGCAACAGGTTACATGTTACTAAGCAGCGCCCGCGCTCCGCGCCGCGACGTGCGGGTCCATTGTCATATCTTTCGAACAGATTACCGCGGCACGTTAACACGGTTACTTGGTATAAGTAATATAAAATTATTATATTTGTATGTATGAAAGGGTGATACTTGCCTAAAATATACTACTTGAATATTTATATATTATATAGTACTTATAATATGATGTAAATAAAATAAATATAGATTTGTGACGTGGGGTAAGCCCACATCACTCCCGCCAGAGACCTGGTTAGGGGCGATAATAATTAGGGAACCGGACTGTACGTCCAGAGCGTGTTGTTGTTGGTGCTGGAGTGTGTGTAGTGCTGGGAAGAGGACCAGTACTAGGGGCCTGAGTAGGTAAGGCGGGAGATGGAGAAGTAGGTGAGAGTGAATCACCTGTGATGCTGCCTTCGTCACTAAGTAGATACGCTGGCTTAAGGCGATCTATTGTGACAGTGACAGGTTTTCCTTTTACAAGGAGCTTAAAAACCTTGTCACCCCTCTCGATGACCTTGTGAGGTCCCGTGTACGCCGGCTGAAGGGGAACACGCGAAGCGTCTTCACGCAGGAAGACGTGTTCGGCGGTTGCGAGGTCTTTGAAGATGAAGACTCTGTGCTTGCTATGGCGAGAAGCTGCAACTGGCTTCAACTTCTCGGCGAATGAGCGTAGACGCGCTGTGAAATCTGACATGTCGGATGTACAGGGTGTGCTCGGATGGAAAAATTCGCCGGGAAGTCTCAGCGGCTCGCCGTAGAGAAGCTCAGCTGAGGAAGCTTGTAAATCCTCCTTGAAGGCACTTCTGATGCCCAGTAGCACCAAAGGTAGGATTTCCGACCAGTTCTGATCGGCGTGGCAGGTAATGGATGCTTTGAGCTGTCTATGGAAGCGTTCTACAAGGCCATTACATGCCGGATGGTAGGCGGTAGTGCGCTTGTGTTGGAAGCCTATAGTTTTGGACAGATACTGAAACAGTGCGGACTCAAATTGTCGGCCGCGGTCTGTGACGATATCTGTAGGACAACCGAACCGGGAGATCCAACCTGAGATGAGCGCCTTGGCTACCGTCTCTGCCGTAATGTCGGGGATTGGTACGACCTCTGGCCAGCGGGTGAACCGATCAATGGCTGTGAGGCAATACCTGAATCCGTGGGAGACAGGGAGTGGACCGATCAAGTCGATGTGGACTTGCCTGAGGCGTGCGCGAGGTAGGTCGAAAGTTCCCAAGGGAGCGGACACGTGTCGACTAACCTTAGCACGTTGGCATGCGAGGCAAGTTCGGGCCCAGTCTCGACAGTCCTTTCTCACGCCGGGCCATACGAAGCGCTCAGCTACTAATTTAGCAGTGGCGGCGGCACCGGGGTGACTTAGGGAGTGGAGACTTTGGAAGATCTGTTTCCTGAAGTCCTTTGTCACGAAGGGCCTGGGGGTCGGTGTACTGATGTCACAGTACAAAGGTATGCGACTCCCAGGGAAATCGATCTGACGAAGACGGAGAGACGACCCGTCAGTGAGGTAATGTGCCAATTCCGGGTCATTGGCTTGGGACTCAGCGAGTTCTGTGAGGCACACTGGAGCGCCCAGTTCATCTACCCGAGACAAGGTATCGGCGACAACATTGTCCTTACCTGAAATGTGTCTCACATCGGTCGTGAACTGGGATATGTAGTCCAAGTGGCGGAACTGTCTAGGCGAGCAGTTACGCTTCCGCTCGTGGAAGGCATAACAGATCGGCTTATGGTCAGTATACACCGTAAAGTGCCTCGCCTCGACCATGTGACGGAAGTACTTGATTGCCTCGTAGATCGCCAGGAGTTCGCGATCGTACGGTGAGTACTTGGTCTGTGACGGGCTGAGCTTTCGGGAGAAGAAGGCTAAAGGCTCCCACACCTCGTCATGAAGCTGCTGTAAGACAGCTCCAATGGCCGTATCTGATGCATCTGTGACCAATGCAAGCTTGGCTCGGCAATCTGGGTGTGCCAGAAGCGCTGCATTGGAGAGGCTTTCCTTGGTATCAGAGAAGGCCTTCAGGGCATCACCGGTCAACGTAATAGGTGTGGAACCCTTGACTGCCCCCATCAAAAGGGCGTTGAGAGGCGCTTGGATTTCGGCGGCTTTAGGCAGAAAACGCCTATAAAAATTTGCCATGCCTAGAAAGCGTCTCAGCGATCTGACGTCCTTTGGAGGGGGGAAGTCATGTATGGCCTGAACCTTCTCGTCCAGTGGTTTGGTACCGCTCTTCGATATACGATAACCTAGGAAGGTTACCTCGGGAGCCCCAAAAACGCATTTGGACGTATTGATGACCATACCGTAGTCCCGAAGCCTGGTGAAGACTTGACGGAGATGATGTTCGTGCTCGAGCTCGTTTTTGCTGAAAATTAGAAAGTCGTCAATGTACGAGTAGACGAAGTCGAGTCCGCGCATCATCTCGTCGACGAACCGTTGAAAGGTTTGACCTGCGTTGCGCAGACCAAACGTCATGAAAGGAAATTCAAACATACCGAAGGGAGTGGTAATTGCCGTCTTCGGTATATCGTCCGTGTTGATAGGTATCTGATTGTATGCCTTCACGAGATCGATTGTTGAAAATACGCGACAACCAGCGATGTTGTGAGCGAAATCGTGAATGTGGCGAATCGGATACATATCAGGCACGGTACGAGCATTGAGTTGCCTGTAGTCGCCGCAGGGGCGCCAGCCGTTGTCCTTCTTTGGCGCCAGGTGCAGTGGAGACGACCACGGGCTCTCAGAAGGCCTGGCTGTGCCATTGGCCAACATGGCCTCGAACTCAGCCTTGGCCACTTTGAGTTTGTCCGGAGCCAAACGTCTGGGTGCACAGGACACGGGAGGACCAGGTGTAGTGCGGATATGGTGTAGTGTCGAGTGTGTGATTGTGCGCAGAGTACCAGCTGGCAGCGTGATACCAGAAAACTCACGCGAGAGCAAACTATGGTACTTAGAATCGCCGGTCAGCACTTTTACAGACAGAATGTCATTACAATTATAGGCCAGAGAAGCTGGCGTAGTGACTGAAGTAGTATTGTCTATTAGTCTACTATTCTTACAGTCTACACTTAAATCGTAATAACATAAAAAGTCTACACCTATTATAGGCTTCGTAACGTCCGCTACCACGAATCTCCACGGATACGTCCGGCGAAGTCCCAGGTCCAGGTCGATGTGGAAGTACCCGTACGTGAAGATTTCCGTCCCGTTGGCAGCTGTCAGCACGAAGTCGGTGGGCGGACGGCGCTCTCGAAGTTGGTGCCGGGGGAAGACGCAGAGGTCGCTACCTGTGTCGACCAGGAACTGGGTCTTCGTGCGGCGGTCCATGACGAAGAGGCGACTAGATGTGTTAGATGAAGGTGGGCAATCGTCAGTCGCCATTAGCGACTGCCCTTGGCGTTTCCCGCCTTCATGCTATAATCGCATGGCTTCACGCACCGCTTGGCGTCGTCCCCGTACTTTGTGTGGTACCAGCAGACGGGGAACTTCCGATAGCTGGAGCTGGAGCGTGACCTTGGACGCTGGCGTGACGGTGAACGGCGATGCTGCGGCCTGGACCGGACATGGCAGCACTCACCTCCTCGCGTGTGCTCGTCGAGCTTGAGCGCGAGGGCTGCGACCATCGCCTTCAGCTCTGCCATCTCGCTGGAGGGCTGGGATGCTGGGGCGACACAGGGCGTGGTAATCTCCTGGATCCGGTCAGCCAACTCTGCCTGTTTGTCGAGTGGTGTATCCTGCGAAGCCAGCACCGTCTGGATGTTGCCGGGGAGTCTGCTGTACCAGATCGACCGTAGGAAGTCCTCTGGTACGGACGGGCCCGCCAGGTCCTGCAGGTGGCGCAGAAACTGTGACGGACGCCGGTCGCCTAGCTCCTCGTGCGTCATCAGCTGCTTCGTCTTCCGCTCGTGGGAGGCGGACAGACGGCGAATGAGCTCCGACTTGATTTTCTGGTACTTGTTTCTCTCTGGTGGGCTCACAATGATGTCCTTCACGGTCTTCGCATTGGGCACGTCTAAGTTGGCGATGACATTGTTGAACATGACACAGTCTTCGCTGATGTTAAAATTCTCGAACTGCCCTTCCAGTAGCGCGAACCAGATCTCGGGGTCATCGGATGAGAACGGCGGTACCTTTAGGTTTACCCGACGCACGGCAAAAAAGTCGTCCGATGTGTCCGTGGACCTGCGCATTTTCTTGGGCCGCCGCGTGGACACATGTGCCGCGTGCTCTTGAACGGTGTTCGAGGACTCACCGCTGTCGTTACTCATGGTGTTCTCCACGGGGTCACCAGTATGGGGCTTCGTTGCGTGGGTGCGAGGTATATTGATCCCCAGGTATCCCAATAACAAACGAACTCGTTTTATGTTTGAAGGAGTATGTAATATGTAATTAGGCTAGGCACTATACAACGGTAGGTCTAAACTATGGTCGTAGGTACGCGAAATAGAAAGTAGTGGTGGATGCGCGAGCGACGTGAGTTTGGCGCGGGCGTCAATTTCTCACTGCCTGGACGCGAGGGCCGCGACTCTGATGGAGCCGCGCGGCAGACGAACTCGGGGCGCGGACTGCGGGAGCGGTGCGATGCAACAGGTTACATGTTACTAAGCAGCGCCCGCGCTCCGCGCCGCGACGTGCGGGTCCATTGTCATATCTTTCGAACAGATTACCGCGGCACGTTAACACGGTTACTTGGTATAAGTAATATAAAATTATTATATTTGTATGTATGAAAGGGTGATACTTGCCTAAAATATACTACTTGAATATTTATATATTATATAGTACTTATAATATGATGTAAATAAAATAAATATAGATTTGTGACGTGGGGTAAGCCCACAAGTTCGTCACCGAGAAAGACAATCCTGGAGGGACACACAAAAATTTCGACTAATTATATACTAGTAGTTCGCCGCGAACTGAGACCTCGCTACTGAGATTTTAATGATAAAATATGACAATTTTAACTTTAATATTCGTAAAAGCCTGCCTTTGACTGTAGTCCATCAAATATAAGAAGTACAGTTTGACAGTTTTGGTTATGCCTTGTTTAAAACTCCTGGTCTAGGATGATTAGTTACCGAGATAACGCCTTTTTTCCTTAGATAGCTATCATCCGAATTACAATTGTTATATTATGAGCATTAAAATATTTAATAAAATTCCAGATAGATTTAAGACTATGACATTAAATGACATTAACACAATTTAAACGAAATCTGAAAAAGTGGTTGACGGAAAAATGTTTCTATAGCCTAAATGAATTTTTTGATTATAAATTGTAAACAATAAATAATTATATTATGACCAATTAAAATTTAAATTATTATTCAGAATATGGCACGATATTGTATAGAATATAAGAACACAGATAAATAATGTACCTAGTACCTATACATAATTATATTTAATTTCATACGCTAGAATAGGCAGGTGGAGGTTGGACTAAAATAGTTTTAAGTATGACCTATTGTACCCGAAACTTATGAAATAAATGAATTCTATTCTATTCTATTCCGAAATTAAGATCTTGATGAGATTCACTTCTGTAAAGAAGGTACTGGTCGAAAATGAATAGTTTCCAATCTATCACATCTGTGAAGAAACTCCTAGTCTAGGATGAGTTTAACTACTCATCCGAGATATTGACATTTTAAAATTTGACAGCTGTCATCTAAAACAAAGATTTTGATCAGATCTATCACTTCTGTAAAGAAACTCAGTAGTTTCTTTAGTTAACCAGTGTCTAAGATGAGTATTTTCTGAGATAAAGTCATTTTTATTTTGACAGCTGGCATCTAAATTAATGATCTTGATGAGATCTATCACTTCTGTAATAAAACTTTTGGTCTAAGATGAGTAGTGTCCGAGATAAAGCCGTTTTTAGTTTGACAGGTGTAATCCGAAATAAAGATCTTGATGAGATCTATCACTTCTGTTACCTAACTACTGGTCTAAGATGAGTAGTTTCCGAGATAAAGCCTTTTTTTAGTTTGACAGGTGTAATCCGAAATAAAGATCTTGATGAGTGAGGTCTATCACTTCTGTGAAGAAACTCCTGATCTAGAATGTATTCGAGCTGTGGATCCAAGTAAAGGGGCCAATCAATAGTAGATACTTACTCATAAAGCTATAAAAATATAGCCCATCAAATCTAAGAAGTAGTTTGACGTTTCATACTATTATACTTTTAATAATTATGCATAGGCGTAACTCACACAACTTCAATAACCCTTGCCGTAAAATCATGGAATTACGAAATTTATTCCGAGATGTACAATATTTTTAATCACCAAATTTAAATTCAAAACCTTCAAACAAGACAAAACCAAATCTGTCAAACGAGACTTTTTAGATTTGATGGACTATTATATAGTCACCCGCAGGCAGACACAGATAAGATAATATTTACTACGCAGGTGTGTACTAGGCCCCGCCTTTCACGCTCTTACTTTAGTCAGTAAGTTTAGTGTAGTTGTAGTGGTAGGCCTCTTTTGAAGGAGGCTGCCTGGGGAAGTACCACACCTTTGCCAGTTATTCATCTGCCAAGCAATAATGTGCAAACATTACTGTGTACCGGTATAAAGGGCAATGTTACCAGCGAAATTACTGGGCAGGACGAGATTCAACAACTCATATCTCAGGGTGACAGGCGTAGTGCAGTGCCGCGCCGGATTTTAAATTTTAAGACACTGGGTGGCACTGTGTCTGATATGGGCAATCATGATGCTTACCATCAGGCACCTGATTAGCTCGTAAACAGAGATAGCAATATTCGGCCCGGGTTTTGCACTCGCCTCGAATTTCAGTAGTGAGTGATCTTCTCTCCGGATTCTTAGTAATGATCAAAAAAGATTGAAAATCTTGTAATCCCTATAACTCTAGAACCCCATGACCGATTTAGCTCATGTTCGAACTTGAAAATTCTTTTGTTTTATAGTACCTGCCTGCAACTTTTCATCAAGAACGGATCATCAGTTTTCGAGTTATCGTGAGACAAACATACATACATACATACAAACTTTGGCTGATATTTTTATGCAAGTCTAAAGTATGTGCATAGTTTTGAAAAAAAAAAAAATCGGACTAACGGTTTCGAAATTATCGTCAGATCTTTCATAATTACCTCGTAACTCTTATATATCTGGAATCCCTCGGCCGATTTTGCTCATTATCTCAAGTAAAAATTCTATTATTCTAAACTACATGTCTGCAAAGTTTCATCAAGATCGGATCATCAGTTCTCAATTTATCGTCGATCAAACTTACATGCCAGAGGTCAACCCTTAAGCTGGTACAAGCGCAGGCTTTTCCCACTTGTCGACTCTAAGACCTCGCTTCGCTCGGTCGATTAACTAGTAGTTCGCCTCGAACTGAGACCTCGCAAACCCCAATTCCCTGTAACATCTAGACCTCTTAAGGTCTAGTCCTAAGGGTAAAGTCTAAGGTCTTTAGGTATAATTGAGGTATGAGGTAATTAGTTTTTAAGATTAGCTCTGAAATTCTGATTAGGGATGTAAAAAAATAATCGATTATTAAAAAAAAAACGATTATCATTTCTTAAAAATCGATTTTATTTGAACGATTATTACGTTAAAAAATCGATTAAAATATATGTGTAATCTGTTTTCGACTGACTGCCTCGGTGGCGTAGTGGGTGCATGCTCGACTGCCAATCAAGAGGTCTCGGGTTCGATCCCCGGGTCAGGCAAACTGTTAAATATTGGATTTTTCCATTAGGAATTATCTCAATAACTGCCTGGAGTCTGGAACTGTGCCCGGTAGATGGCAATAGGCTCGCCTTACATGGACATACATGATGAGATTCAACAATCTCATCATGCCCAGTAATTTCGCTTATAACATTGCCCTTCATACCGGAACACAGTGATGTTTGCACATTACTGCTTGGCGGATGAGTAACTGGCAAAGGTGTGGTACTTCCCCAGGCGGCCCCCTGCTAAAGAGGCCTACCACTACAAAAAGTAAAAAGTTGTTGTTATTAATTAATCGATTTTTTTTACTGTTTGGTCACATCCCTAAGCAAATGTTGTTCTAAACTCATCACAAATAATATTAGTTAGACCGAGCGAAGCGAGGTCTTAGAGTCGACAAATGGGAAATCCCTGCGCTTGTACCAGCTTAAGGGTTGACCTCTGATATATTAGTTCGATTGAAGATAAATTGGGAATCGTTGATCCAATCTTGATGAAACTATGCAGACAAATAGTTAAAAATAATAATATTTTGTAGTAAAATAATGAGCCAAATCAGTAAAGGGGTTCCAGATATATAGGGGCTATGCGGTCTTTATGATAGGTCTAACGATAATTTCAAAAACCGATGTACCAATTTTGATAAAAAAAAATATAGATGTAGTTTAGGATCAGCATATATAATTTAGACAATGTTTGTATGTATGTATGTATGTTTGTCTCACGATAACTTGAAAGCCGCTTATCCAATCTTGTTAAAACTTTGCAGATAGGTAGTATAGGATAAAAGAATTTTTAAGTTCGAAGATGAGCTAAATCGGTCAAGGGGTCCTAGAGTTGTAGCTATTATAAGATCTCAATATTTTTCGATTATAACTTGAAAATTATTCATTTGATTTTTATAAAATTAAATGTGTACGTAGGAGATAGGCTTATATTGTTTATAATATCCAGTTTGAGATTGATAAGTTAAGGTGTTGTCAAGTTATAAAAGATACCCCGATTCTCAAGAGATAAAATTCCATCTCCGCTCAAAACAACTAGATGGCGCGCTGATGTTGTTAAGTCGCACTATCGTAATGTTGAATAGATTATAACTAATATTATTTGTGATGAGTTTAGAACAACATTTGCTTAGGGATGTGACCAAACAGTAAAAAAAATCGATTAATTAATAACAACAACTTTTTACTTTTTGTAGTGGTAGGCCTCTTTAGCAGGGGGCCGCCTGGGGAAGTACCACACCTTTGCCAGTTACTCATCCGCCAAGCAGTAATGTGCAAACATCACTGTGTTCCGGTATGAAGGGCAATGTTATAAGCGAAATTACTGGGCATGATGAGATTGTTGAATCTCATCATGTATGTCCATGTAAGGCGAGCCTATTGCCATCTACCGGGCACAGTTCCAGACTCCAGGCAGTTATTGAGATAATTCCTAATGGAAAAATCCAATATTTAACAGTTTGCCTGACCCGGGGATCGAACCCGAGACCTCTTGATTGGCAGTCGAGCATGCACCCACTACGCCACCGAGGCAGTCAGTCGAAAACAGATTACACATATATTTTAATCGATTTTTTAACGTAATAATCGTTCAAATAAAATCGATTTTTAAGAAATGATAATCGTTTTTTTTTCAATAATCGATTATTTTTTACATCCCTAATCAGAATTTCAGAGCTAATCTTAAAAACTAATTACCTCATACCTCAATTATACCTAAAGACCTTAGACTTTACCCTTAGGACTAGACCTTAAGAGGTCTAGATGTTACAGGGAATTGGGGTTTGCGAGGTCTCAGTTCGAGGCGAACTACTAGTTATAATCTATTCAACATTACGATAGTGCGACTTAACAACATCAGCGCGCCATCTAGTTGTTTTGAGCGGAGATGGAATTTTATCTCTTGAGAATCGGGGTATCTTTTATAACTTGACAACACCTTAACTTATCAATCTCAAACTGGATATTATAAACAATATAAGCCTATCTCCTACGTACACATTTAATTTTATAAAAATCAAATGAATAATTTTCAAGTTATAATCGAAAAATATTGAGATCTTATAATAGCTACAACTCTAGGACCCCTTGACCGATTTAGCTCATCTTCGAACTTAAAAATTCTTTTATCCTATACTACCTATCTGCAAAGTTTTAACAAGATTGGATAAGCGGCTTTCAAGTTATCGTGAGACAAACATACATACATACATACAAACATTGTCTAAATTATATATGCTGATCCTAAACTACATCTATATTTTTTTTTATCAAAATTGGTACATCGGTTTTTGAAATTATCGTTAGACCTATCATAAAGACCGCATAGCCCCTATATATCTGGAACCCCTTTACTGATTTGGCTCATTATTTTACTACAAAATATTATTATTTTTAACTATTTGTCTGCATAGTTTCATCAAGATTGGATCAACGATTCCCAATTTATCTTCAATCGAACTAATATATCAGAGGTCAACCCTTAAGCTGGTACAAGCGCAGGGATTTCCCATTTGTCGACTCTAAGACCTCGCTTCGCTCGGTCTAATAATAATTATGATGATGAAAATATCGATTTGAGTCGATCTTGCTTTAAAATATTGATTGAAAGAGTAATTAAACTAAAATGTCACTAAAATTTTATAAAACAAGCAACCGTCGAGCTTGCCTCGTTCATTTCAATAAATAAATTGTGAAGGCATACGTATGTATGCATAATGTAGGGCTCCATACCGAGATACCTGAATACAACACCACCGCTTCATTTGCTAAGAACATACAGCGCCAACTAGTTGTAAACTAAAGCAAAATACTAAAGGTCTATAGTCCCGTTTGCAAAGTATGGAAATATGGAGTAAAATAACCATAACTTTTGATTGCTTTAACTTAGAAGTATGAATTTTTTAAGGCCCCAAGGGAATTGAGTATTTCATATCAATTTCAACTTGATAGCTCCATTGGTTCCCGTGAAAAAGTGTCTTGACAGACGGACAGACAGACGGACAGCAAAGTAATCCTATAAGGGTTCCTTTTTTCCTTTTAAGAAACCCTAAAAATTGTAAACTTATTCACGTAATTCAAATGAAATAGGAAGTGAAGCTAAAGTGTGCCATCTAAGCTAGTTAAAGTGTAGTAAGATAGCGATCTACAATGGGGGTGGTTCTGGCATTGTGTTTATAAATTAATTATATCCGTGACGATGACTATCGCCGCTTTGTACCTACTGTCGGCAGTCGACTATCTGGAAAGATAGGGTGACCAACTTATTATAAGCATAAGGATTTGTAGTCATAGGCCTCTTTTGCATGGGGCCGCCTGGGGAAGTACCACACCTTTACCAGTTATTCATCCGCCAAGCAGTAATGTGCAAACATTACTGTGTTCCGGTCTGAAGGGCAATGATACCAGCGAAATTACTGGGCATGATGAGATTCAACAACTAATATCTCAGGGGTGACAGGCACAGTGCAGTGCCGCGCAGAATTTTAAATTTTATAACACTGGGTGGCACTGTGTCTGATATGGGCAATCATAATGCTTACCATCAGGCACCCGATTTGTTCGTCTAGTCACTCTCAAAAAAAAAAAGGAATTCTATATTTATTCCGTTTTCATCATCATCTCAGCCACAAGACGTCCACTGCTAAACATAGGCCTCCACATAGATTTCCATCAAGTCTGGTTGTAAGCGGCTTGTTAGCTGGTTTTGACGTCGCGTGACCCTAGTGGCTTCACTCGCTCGTCATTTTGGCTTTTTATATACCTACTTATTTAGTAAAGCCACATTTTTTAAATTTTCAGCGTCTCCTGTGTAATTAAAATTACACATGATAAAGATCTTAGAAATCAGTCTAAGGTTTTTGATAAATAATAATATCACAGTAGGACAAAACGACAACACTTCAACGTCAAATATACAACATTGCCTTACCTGGGGATCGTACCCGGGACCTTACGCTTCATTTTTATCTTGCATCATTTTAAACTTTATCAGGTACGTAACCAAGTCTGATATCGCAACCACATTAACCTCGGTCAAAATGTTAGGATTCAATTTAATGTAACTAGTTTCATCATCATGCACGGGATGTGCATGATGATGAAACTGCTGGGTAAGGGCTTCCTTCATACCATGCCACGTCCTTTTATTATTATTCTTAGCCAGGTGTATCCCACTGCTGGGTCTTTCAGCTGGTCCTTCAGACCACTCACGAGTTATAACCCTGTTTTGCCAAACCAGTAGCGATCTAGCTCATCCCTCCATCTCCTTCTGCGGGGCTATTGTGGAACTCGGGTCACCGAGACTATCACTTTAGTGACTATTATAATGATTTGACATTAACTACAAATGTTAAAAGTCCGGTTACGAACCAAAGCAGTTACATATCTATATACTAAGTAGACCGTGCACATGTCGAAAAAAATGGTCCCGAGTGAGAACCAATCGCAAATTAAAATAAATAAATAAATAAATAATATGGGACAACTTCCACACACGGTCATCTGGTCCCAAACTAGGCTAGAAGCCTGTACTATGGTAATCAGATGACTGATATATATACTTATATATGCTTATAACAACCAGACACAGATCAAACAGACATGTTCATGCACATAAATGTTTGACCTGGCCGGGGATCGAACCCGGGGCCTGCGGCACAGAAAGTAGAGTTACTACCATCTGTGCTAACGAGGCTGTCTGTCTATCTCGAAAATTGGTAGTTCGCGGTCTTGTTAAAGGGTAAAACGTCTTTACTAACTCAAGCCACAGAACATAAAGACTCCAGCCTGATATCGACAGGTGACTATAAATAAAGACTTAAGCACTTGCCACGTCTTCATCTATCTTGAGCTCCACTCGGTCACCCGGCATGCAGCAGAAGTGTCCGGCCCTGTTCAATCATGTCAGGATTATGTAGCAGGTTTAATAATATCCATAAATAGATCAACCCATGGTGTTCCCACGTTCCTGTCGGGCCGGTTCACACCATTAACGCCTCGCAGCCAGTAACGAGGCGATCGCGTGGCTACCGACCCGAGTCAACCCGTGATTGACAATACCAATGTTAAATGTACGCCTTTCACCTTCACACTTATGGAAATACATGTTATTATGTATTCAGTTTACATTTACATGGACGTTTTGATTTGTATGAATAATTGGGGCGAGTATTCATGAGTGTGTACTACGGTTAGGTAAAGTTCATTTACGTAAAGTTTCATTAAAATATCGAAAGGCCAAGACCATTTTTAACGTAGTATTATTATAGTCAATTAAAACTAGTACGTATAAGTGCTAGTACACCGAGTTTTTTCACAGGACCTACCATTTTGGCAGCCATTCCAGGCATTAGTATTGTTAATTAAGAATTAAACTAATTATTAATAATAATGATTTTATGAAATGCAAATGCGATGACTGCCTCGGAGGCGTAGTGGACGCAAACTCGACTGCCGATCAGGAGGTCCCGGGTTCGATCCCCAAGTCAGGCAAAGTGTTAAATATTGGATGTTTCCATTAGAAATTATTTCAATAACTGCATGGAGTTTGGAACTGTGCCCGGTAGATGACAATAGGCTTGCCCATTATTACATGGGATCAATAACATAGTGGCGAAATGTGGGTGTGCCCACTGTGGGACTGAGTCTTGGGTACACCTCTGCCCACCTCCTCGGAAAAAAGGCGTGATTGTATGTTATGTTCTATCATGAAATGCAAATCTGCGAACTAGTAATGCACAATACGTAGAAACTACTAACTAGCACACCACACCTTGAAACCTTCTTCTTTGGATAAGTACCTTTTATCCTTACTTGTTCCTTGTTTACTCCACTGTTTCGCTTCACAAATTTTTTCATCTCAAGCTCCATTTATTTCTTCTTTCTCGGTCTCCTAGACTCATATTAAGTCTCCTATATCTTACGACCACTTGTAATATAACTTGTAATGTAACAAAACATCCTGTGAATCTCTCTAAAGCAACTATGATTTATAAATATTAATATGAATGTGGTAAGGCTGTGGTTCTAGTCAATATGTCAGCGTCGCTTGTCCACGATGTACAATTAGTGCGCGGATCCCGTAAGTCCTCAATGATTTAGGAGCACCGTCGGTTGGCTGTGGTCTAAGTTATGAAAGTCCACGAGAATTATCAGTATCTCTTTACATAAAAATATATAAATCCTGACTGTGAAACTCGCTCATTCATTATGCTGTAAGCAAGAAGTCGTGGGAATTAAGCTAGTTATTAATATTAGTTCACTACGAATTCAGATCTTGACCATAACTCCAAGATCCATGATTACAAATCCAGCAAAAATTTTTGAGTGAACTCTTTTTTTTATGCTGCTATTAAACACCTAATCGAAAAATCTAATACCTGTTTTTTTATTTGCTTGACCCGGGAATCAAACCCAGAACCTCAAGCATGCTCAGCAATTACGCTTGCTGCTACTACACCATACTTGCAGGCAGTCCAAGAATTCCAATATGACCTAGGTTAGACAAACTTAGAAGATGAGAACAATATCATAATTGAAAAAAAATGTGATAAATGAGGCACAGTACTCAAAACTATTTTGTAGTGGTAAGTCTCTTGCAGGGGGCCGGGGCCGGGGGGCCGGGGGGCCGGGGGGCCGGGGGGCCGGTGGGCCTGGGGAAGTACCACACCTTTGCCAGGTATTCATCCGCCAAGCAGTAATGTGCAAACATTACTGTGTTTTGGTCTGAAGAGAAGAATGTTACCAGCGAAATTACTGGGCATGACAAGTATCAACAACTAATATTTCAAGGGTCACAGGCGCAGTGCAGTGCCGGACAGAATTCTGAATTTTAAAACACTGGGTGGCACTATGTCTGATATCATGTCATATTCATCATAATCATGATGACTTACCATCACGCACCTGATTTGCTCGTCTTGTTACTCACTATCATAAAAAAAGTCTCTCAGTCAGAAAGAATAGCTTAATAACCCAAGTGTTAATGAAATCTCTCTAACTTATGACTTTGCCCACACGTCACACATGAGAGCAAGCGGGTCCCACTTATTGGATACGCGTTCAGTTATTACAGCTATTAGAGCGGCTTTCAGCGTTACGTTACATATTATAACTACATGTAGCAACATATTACACAACGCTTGTAATAACTCGAGACAATCACTGACTAAAGCCAGAGGCTGGGATTGTTGAAGGATTGTAGGATCTTAGTCACTCAAAGGGCTCTCTTAATATCTTTACGAGTGACATCGAAATAATGTTAGCCATTCAAATACAACGCGTTTGGTCTTATCATTTAGACTAATATTTTCCATACAAACAGAAAGTGACAATTCAATGATACGAGTACATAATATGTGACAAAATTTATTGTTATTGTGATATACTAAATTAGTCCCAATTTACATGTGAATTTACCATGATACTCGTACCACGGCTTTGTGTGAGTGGTCGAGTTAACTCCCATGAAATAATATATAAATAAAATGGTAACTCGACCGCCAGTTCAGATGACTACCAACTCACAACCTTAAATCGCATTCACGAGTATGACGACGCGCCAGAAAAATCCGCGGTCTTGTCCGCTGTCAAATAAAATGTATATTATTTGCACATTATCATAGTAAAAAAGCCGGACTTGACTGCAGTTACGCGTAAGTATCAAGTAATTAACTCCTCTCTTTTTTCTCCCTGGTAAGTTTTACGATCTTGAAAACTACGAGTCATTTCCATCAAAAATTAGGTAGGTTAGGTTTCTACAAACAAATATTTCAATCATAATGAATTTGAGGAGTGTCCCCTCTGTACCTTTAGGTCTGTATTCTGTGGCTGTACATGTTTCACATGAACGGTAGCTATATCATGACCTTACGACTTGCGTTTACTATACTCGCTATGTACTATATATACGTATGGAGATACAACAAGCAGTAAGTGACTGAGGTCGACAAGTGAGTGATGTCGCTACCCCGTGCATATTTCATGCCGCGGTTATTACCGCTATGTCGCCGGTCGCCCGTCCCGACAGTTACGAGTATGACTCTTTGGCTACATTTACTACATCCACTGGGAAGGTTCACATAGATTATATTATACGGTGGCTATGCAGGGTTACTGATAATCAGTTAGAATTCTCTCGAAGGGGTATTATAGTCTTCATTTACAACTCTCCAACTCGGTGGCAGCCTCGGTGGCGTACTGGACGCAAGCTCGACTGCCGTTTATGAGGTTCCGGGTTCGATCCTCAGGTCTACATACAAACTCAAAACCAAAAAGCTATTTCATGGAAAATTGCAAAAGTACTGTCCCAATTTACATGACTTTATATGAGTGGTTGAGTTGTCTCCCATAAAATAAAAACTAAATTAACGATAACTACCAACTCACAACCTTAAAAAGCATTCACGGGTACGACGACGCGCCAGAATAATACACGGTCTTGTCCGCTGTGTACATTTATTTGCACATTTTCATTGCAAAAATGTTTGTTAACAAAATGTATCATCATCATCTCAGCCGTAAAAAGTCCACTTATAGACATAAGTAGGCCCTCCCCCAAATATTTCCATCTAGTCTAGTTGTGAGCGGATTGAACTCAACATATTCCTCCTGTCTTTATAAGATGTTCGGTCTACCGTGAGGGTGGTCGTTGCGTTGTGTTAGGATGGCAGTCCTTGAATCCTTTTTAAAAAAAAACACTCACTCTCTCTGAAAGAGATTTATTCAAGAAAATTTCACTGTACCGAATTACAATTTCTGTCGCGGACAATAGACCGAGTGTGTCCTACACGTATCTGACTGTGTGTGTGTGTGTGTGTGGCAAACCGCATGGCGGAGCCTTTTTATTAATTTTGATGCGACGGGGGGTAATCGCTGATTTTACAAATTAGCTATTGAAAAATATATCATAACATCTCCCACCCTTAGACTGAAATTATCCTTTTAGGACAATTGAAGGATTAAAAGAATTGAATGAGTGTATGATGTCTTATGACATTGAAGCAGTGATTAAAAAGGCTACTTGGCTTGCTTAATACAAAATAAATGGAAAACTATTCCATAACTAAAATATTTAAAACATCGAAATTAAGTACTTAGGGTTTCTAAAATAACTAAATCGTTATTGTGTACAACTAAATTTTTCTTATAATATTATTTAAACTAAACTTCTAGTTTTATAATAAAATTTCATGAAAGTTAGACATTAATGAAAATAAATCTTTTATGAAATAGAAATTAATAAATTGCAAATCCTTGTTGCAATAATAATATAATATTTTTATTAGTAATTAGCTAAATTTCTGTTTGAAGACTGTCTAAAAATAACTTTATTTTTATTTTTATTTATTTCTATTTCAGGTAGACTTCTTATTGATTTTCTGTCACATTCTATAATTTCGTCTGATACATCGCTTAATACACATGAATTAGTTACATTTGTCTCTATCTTGCTTGCTTTTCTAGAATAGCATTGGTTATAAATTTGTATACAACAGGATGAATTTCTACAAAATTTTGGGAAACAGCATTTATAAATTTTATAAAATAGATAAAGGAAAATTAAAGAAACTGTTACATAGGTCATCGCTGAGTAGTAGTGACCGTATTTTACAATATGGGACTGATTCTCAGTCTGTCTTATTTGATCTTCTAAATGGTCTAATTTATGGTAAGATAGCTTTAATGATTCAAGATCGACATTAGATAAGGTTATCGGAGATAACTCTTTAATAGTTTCATTGATTATCTGAATTTTGCAACAATCGTCAATTGTTAAATCAAAATCAATTGCTAGTTGACTCGGTAACGTGGTCTTATAATTATGAGATGCATAAAATTGTAAGGTCTGAAAATATGCAATACAGTCATGGTTTAAAGTAAGAATTCCAGTACCTTGTACAGTATAATCTGATATATCATTGTTGCATTTCATAGTCAACTTGTTAGCTTTAGATTCAACGAAAATATATCTACCGTCGTTTAATTTTTGCCAAACGTTAATAGTTCCGTAGATAGCTTTAAAATCACATATATCAGGAAGGGATAAGGTTACTTCTGTTAACAATTTACTTTCACATGAAGGATTATTTATTGCAGAGACAATTGATGGCATTGGGCACATCATATATTCATTATTGACATTTTTACAATCTAAAATACTATCTAGTAATGCGTAATTTAATCTGTCATCCGTTACAGCTACATATAGTTTAGAAGGTCTGATTAAAACATATGTTTGATAATGATTTACTTCTCGTGGAGTAGGTAGCGGTAAGCTTTTGTAAACATTAAACTTAATAGGGCTTATCAATGGTACTTGTAATATAAACATTAGCTTGTTGTTATAATAATATGCAGTTAATTTTGATAAGTCGATTATAGTATGTATATTTTCTAGAGTAAGTGACGTTGGAAATTCAGAGTTACGTTTTAATTGAATGTTTTTTGAAAGTTCAGTATATAATTTCATAGGAGTGATAATATAAGGATGTAGGATATTTGCTTTGGCAAATAAAATAGAATTTAAAATTGTATCTAAAATATTAGAAATTGATAACAATGATCCTTCGAGTATGTTAAATAAAGAATTAAATTTTTCAATATTTACTAAAGGTAAATGCAATTTTAAATTAGTTGCAAATGCATAGTTAAGTTTCTGTATTTGATTATTTAATTTTATTTCATTTTCATTTAATTTTCGAATAGACACGTTAAAATTATTAATTGTAGATTGAACTACGTGGATGTTATCTTTCATTAAAGCGAATATTTCAGCTTCATTATGTTGACAAGAGCTAATTGCTTCATCGTATTTTCTTGCATCATCGGCATCTAAGGTGCCAAAAAAGAATTTTAGGATTTCACCACCAAATTCAATAGCTCTTTTACCTCTGGGTTTATTATTAGAAATAAGATGATTTAAGGATTCATATTTAAGACTTAGAATTCATTAATATTTCTAAAGGATTTATGACATCATTGCAGTTGATGTGGAAAATGTTCAATTTATGAGCTTGATCGCATAGATTGGAGAGGCTAGACATAGATTTTTGGATTGCGTCGATATAAGGTTTAATGGGTATGATTTCTACATGAGTGACGATATTCCAGAAATCGTTTTGAAAATAGGTGATAGAAGTCGGGTCGAAGTATATGCCTGGACTATGTTCTATTTGTTGAATTGGAGTTGATAAACCTGGACTGAAGTTTATCCATCTGAAACAAAACATTTTTATGCTGGCTTTATTTCGTTAATATGATATTTAATATGCTTTCGGTTAACACATAGTGTGACATTATTTTTTCCATGCGTCTTCATTATCTTAAAAGGTCCTTTCCAAATTGGGGATAAAGCTTTGCGTAATCTATGATGCTGTTTTAAGTATACCATGTCACCAGTTTTATATGATTTTTCTTTGGTTGATGAATCATAGTATTTCTTTGAAAGTTCTTTGCTTTTATTAATATTTTCAATTGCTTTTTCGCGAGAATATCGCATTCTATATTGTAAAGCTCGAATGTATTCGTGGTAAGTAGTATTATCATTCGATTCGTAGATGCTACTAGGGATAGAAGGCTTGTAACCATATAACAATTCGAAGGGTGTAAACTCCGTAGTGCAATGTGGAGTAGTGTTATAGGATAAAATCGCAGTAGCGAGATAACAATGCCAATCAGTTTGATTTTCATTAACAAAGGATCTTAGATACTCTTTGAGAGTGGCATGACTACGTTCAAGCGCGCCATTAGTTTGAGGATGATAAGGAGTCGAAAATAAACTTTTTATTTTAAGAATCTCTGTTAATTGCCTAAATAATTCTGATGTAAAACATGTACCTTGGTCGGTAAGAATCATCTTAGGAAATGAAAATAATGAGATGAAATGTATAAGATTTCGTGCAACTTCGTCTGTAGAGCAAGTAATCATGGGATAAGCACATGAAAATTTAGTGAGGTCGTCTTGAAGGGTCAAGATGTATTTAAATTTTTGGAGACCAGCTTCGGGTAAAGTACCAACAATATCAAGAGCTAATCTTTCGAATGGCTTAGTACTTGTGGATGTTATGACCATAGGTGCTTTATTAGTACTACGTAAAGGTTTATTTACTTGACATAACTTGCAATCTTTTACAAATCGTTCTATATCTGAACGCATGCTTTTCCAATAATATGATGTTTTTATTCTATTATACATTCTTTTAATACCCGGGTGACCAGCTATCGTCGTCCCGTGGTTCTCCTTGAGAATATTTGGAATTTCTGCGGGAGTTGGATACAGAATCTGATTTTTATATATATGAATTTTAATATCTGTACCGTGAAAAATATAGTTTATCATATTATATATCTTTATATAAGTTAATTTTGTAAAAGGCTCAGAAAAATCGGAAATGGCTAATTCTTTATCATCATCGCCTTTTTCTATAATTTCGTTTCTTAATTTGAGCAAAAGGTTGTAAATGGCTTTATAAGTTGTTTCTTCAAAATGATGAACCTTAGTAAATAGCAAGTAAAGCTTTTTATTTTTACAATTAACGACTTGTACGGTGTTAGGTTCACGTTCATTGTTTAAAAAATCTGGGTTGTCAATCATTGATAACATCTGTTCACTATGTGGCATAGATTTATCAAAATCTAGGGAGACAGGACACGCGATAGATTTCTGTTTAGCAGAGGTTAGACTCTGGGTATGTTCTTCGATTTTTGTATCGCATGTCGGGGTAGTCTTGGTAAATTGCTTTTTAAAGTATTGTTCAAAAGATGTTTTATTTAATCGTGATTTGACAAGCGCATTTACTGGGTAACGAGATAAGGAGTCTGCGTTACTATTAATTCGACCGGGTTTATAAACAATTTCATATTCATATTCCTCTAATTTAAGGCGCCATCTAAGTAGTCGCCCGCCTGGATCTTTCGCATTAAATAACCAGGTAAGAGGTCGATGATCTGTTACAATTTTAAATTTGTACCCGTATAGATAAGGTCGAAATGTATTAACGGCAAATAGTATAGCGAGAAGTTCTTTTTCAGTAGTTGAATAATTGCCTTCTTGTTTATTAAGAGTTCTAGACGCATAAGCGATAGGTTTATCTTTGCCGATTTCGCCCTGAGATAAAATTGCGCCGACAGCGTAGTTAGAAGCGTCTGTGGTTACAATGAAAGGTTGAGAAAAATCTGGATATTGTAACAAAGGGGCTGAAATAAGTTTCTGTTTAACATAACATAACATAACATACATTCACGCCTTTTTCCCGAAGGGGTAGGCAGAGGTGTACCCAGGACTCAGTCCCATAGTAGATACACCCACATTTCGCCAGTATGTTATTGGTCCCATGTAATAGGGGGCGAGCCTATTGCCATCTACCGGGCACAGTTCCAGACTCCAGGCAGTTATTGAGATAATTCCTAATGGAAAAATCCAATATTTAACACTATGCTTGACCTGGGGATCGAACCCGGGACCTCTTGATTGGCAGTCGAGCATGCGCCCTCTACGCCACCGAGGCAGTCTGTTCTGTGAGTTTCTGTTTAAGAGTGTTAAAAGCGTTTTCTTGATCTTGAGACCAATGAAAAGCTGCGTCTTTCTTTAATAAGGATGTTAACGGTTTCGTAATATGAGAAAAGTTCTCGATAAACCTTCTGTAATAACCCGTTAATCCTAGAAAGGATTTTATATCCTTGGGAGTTTTCGGTGTTGGAAATTGGGAAATAGCCTTGATCTTCTCGGGATTAGGCGAAACACCATTGTCTGTGATAACATGCCCTAGGTAAGCGACTTCGCGTCTTAAAAATTCACATTTGTCGGGCTGTAGTTTTAAATTTGCGTCTCTGAGTCTGGAAAATACAGATTCTAATTTCTGCATATGAGATTCAAGGTCATGTGAATAGACTATACAGTCGTCAAGGTAAATATAACATGAGAGACCTTGTAATCCTGAAAGGACTAAATTCATCATCCTTTGAAAGGTAGAGGGTGCATTCTTTAACCCGAATGGCATTCTTAGAAATTCAAACTGTCCGGATATGCCATTTGTGGTGACGCTGAATCCTGTTTTCTCAGTGTCCTTGGGATCCAAGAGCAACTGATGGAAGCCGGATGCTAGATCAAGGGTCGAAAAATATTTTGAGTGACCTAATTGATCTAAGATGTCATTTATGAGAGGAAGAGGATAAACCTCTGAAACAGTGACATCATTAAGGCGTCTGTAATCGATGACGATGCGCCATTTCTGTTTACCAGAAGCGTCTATTTTCTTGGGTACTACCCAAACTGGTGCACTCCAAGGTGACGTGGAAGGACGAATAATATTTTGGTCAAGCATTTTCTTTACTTGTTTTTCAACTTCGTCTTTGTGTACTTCAGGGAAACGATACGATTTAACATGAATAGGGGGTGCATCACCCGTATTAATTGAATGTTTAATAACATTGGTATGAGATAAAATTTCACCATCGAGATGAAATATATCAGTATAATTGGAGATGGTGTTCAATAATGTTTTCTTTTCTTGCGGATTTAAGTGAGAACATCTTATCTGTTCTATCACCTTTTGTGAACGGTCTACATTTGAAGATTGAAGCTGGTGTATGAGCTCTTGTTGGTCATTATTTAAATTCTGAGATGGGATTTCAAATGGAGTCAAATTTACTTTGAAGTTATTGACCTTAATTTCGGACTCGGTGGTATTTAAAACCGAAACATTGACTCTATTATTAGATTTTAAAGATACAATGCTATTTGCCAAAAATACACCTTCACAAATCTTTTGATCTAAAATTAGAGCTTCATTGTGTCCTAATATTTCTGATAAATTTGAAACCGGACACTCAATGACCATTTCTGACCGTGGGGGCAAGACATATGATGTCTTACTCGAACAAATAGGTATTTCATAACCTTCTAATTTCAGACTACTAGTCGAATATTGAACATCGATTTTAAAGTGTTCTATGAAATCACTTCCAATAATACCGTCGTAAATTAAGTTGATCGTATCATCAATTGCATGGAACAGGAAGTCGAATAATATTTTTCTACTCGACGATACTTGATAGTCAAAATTGAGCTTTATAGTTCCTATAGATTCGCAATAGGAATCGTTATCACTGAGACCTTTGAGTTTGATAATCTCAGGTCCGAGCACTGGTTTATTTAATAAACACGAAAGTTTGACAATAGAAATAGTAGAACCAGTGTCGATTAAAAAGCACAAGGGCTTGTCGCTATAATTCGTTTTCAAATAAACGTGAGGTAGAGAAACTCTATTATTAATGTTGTTAATAGTATATTCTTTCTCACGCGTAACATCCCTAGAAAAAGAACTCGGTTTCTCACGAGATGAGGGATTGTCTTGTTCAGAAGTCGATTTCGACTTTGAATGCAAATCATTTTCAGATAAACAGACTTTGTCTGTATTTGCGCTAACCTGTGAAATAGAAAATTTAGGGACACAGTTTGAAGGACATATAGCCTTTGATTGCGCATTATTTTGTGCTGGGGAAAATTTATGAGCACGAGAAAAATTCTGAGAGTCTAAATTAGAGCGAGTCTGTGCTTTAGAAAATTTAGGAGCACAGCGCAGAAGGTTCTGAGACTCTGAGGTAGAAGAGGTATTGTTTTCCTCACTACGATTAGTCATCCGCGTTGGAGAGAATTTAGGAACACGGGATTTATTATAATTATTCGTGTCTTTTGGGTCACTGATATTAAGTTCCGGGAGACACGGCACCGAAACCCTATTTAGTTTAAATTATTATCATTATTAAAAGAATGCTCTTGCGGCACATTAAAATCGACAGTGTGCACATTAGAGCGATTATTATTATTGCTCGGTGCACTGGTCGGACTAAGTGCATTTGTACCTGTTAGTGTAGGATTACGTGAACTATTGTTATTTTTATATTTGAGCTTGCGACACTCGTTTAATAAATGTCCTCGCTTTTTGCAATATGCACATAATTTATTCGTAGAATAACTCGCATTGGAGTTGTTTTGATAATTATTGTTATTATTATAGCTTTGATTGCTATTGTGTGCAGAATTATTATTAATGTGAAAAGAATGTTTAGGTTTATTTTTATAACATTCTGCAGCTAAGTGACCAATTTTATTACAATTTGTACATTTTTTTACAGAGTGGCTAGATAATTTCGATAATTTATATAATTTTTCTTCTTCCTTGGCTTGGGTAATCGCATCGGAAAGAGATTTTGGATTTCTGCACCTGACTATATGAGAGAAACTTGAATTTAACCCTAGTAAAAAGGTATTGAGGGCTAAATCTTCCATAGCCGCGATTCTACCTACTAGTTCTTTCTGATTATCGCAACTGTAATGGATGTCAGACTGCAAACGAGTCAAGCATGACTCTACGCGCAAAGCAAATTGTGTAACATCTTCTGAAGGCAACTGCTTACAGCCTTGAAGGTCAACCAAAAGATGTGTAGAGTGCTTTTTTTCTCCGAAGGTCGCTTTTAAGAATTGTTTGATTTCCGACCAATTTTCGAAGGTTTTTAAGGATGCCGCTATTTGCGCTTTCCCTTCTAGTTGTGACACAATATATTTGCACAAAACATTCTGTTGGTCTGTACTGGCTAATGAAATTGCATTATCGCAATTAGTGAGGAAGGCCGGTAGGCTTTCCCGGTCTCCTTTGTATGGTTTGATGAACTTAGTAAGAAAGTTGAGGGTGATTTTTTCGGACATTTTGATAGGTTCAATATGATTTTTTGAATTATCACCTGATTGATAATCGTCCGACGAATAAATCTCCTCTATATTTTCTGATTTTAGTGATATCAATTAATATGGGGCTCAGTACAGATCATCAGACAAAAACACACAAAAAATAAGTAAGCACAAAAATTTGTAAAAGTATAAGCACAATATTGGTAAAATGTAAAAATTATAAAAAATTGTAAAAAATATGTAAAAATATAGAGTCCGCTAATTTTTGATAAAATAAAATGTTCTGATGGGGAAAAAAGAGGGCAGTTTCTTGAGGGGTGAATTTTAGGTTAGAGATCACTTCACTTCACTTTGATTTTATTTTAGAAATTACTCAAAAATTATTTAGATTTACTTTTAGCAAAAATAGTAATTTATTATTTTAAGACTCACAGTACAAAGATGATGATCAGGCTCATGGTCACGCGTTTCGGGTGACGTGGAGTTGCAGTGACACGTTGGCGCGGTGCGGGGAGCGGAGGGACCTGGCGACTCAGGGAGTCGTATGACAAGATAACCTCGCGCTGGAGCCTCGTGTTCTGGTACACGTGGTGATGAATTTCTTGAGCTCTGGAGTGATGGTTTTTTTCGGAGGCTCTCGCTCGTCAGCGGAGCTGGGGTCGTGTGACGCCGTTCGGAGACGCCGTGTAGTGCGGGCTTGGGAAGGAGTTCCCAAGGCTTACCGTCGACCACAACGACACTAAGGTGGACAGGGACTTTCACCAAATGATCCAGGAACTAGAGTCCTGGATACCACTTCTGACACCAAAATTGTTAGGATGGCAGTCCTTGAATCCTTTTTAAAAAAAAACACTCACTCTCTCTGAAAGAGATTTATTCAAGAAAATTTCACTGTACCGAATTACAATTTCTGTCGCGGACAATAGACCGAGTGTGTCCTACACGTATCTGACTGTGTGTGTGTGTGTGTGTGTGGCAAACCGCATGGCGGAGCCTTTTTATTAATTTTGATGCGACGGGGGGTAATCGCTGATTTTACAAATTAGCTATTGAAAAATATATCATAACAGTTCGCTGATCCACAACATGTATGGAAAATGTATATAACAAAATGTTTGGAACAGCTCATGCTAGCCAGTAAACCTATAGAATACACTTGAAGGGATGATTGCCTCGGTGACGTCGGTCCCGGGTTCGATCACCAGGTCAGGCAAAATATTAGATATAGGACTTTTCCATTAGGAATGATCTCTATGTCAGCCTGGAGCCTGGAACTGTGCCCTGTAGATGGCAATAGGCTTGCCCCTGTTTCATGGGACCAATAACATACTGGCGACTGCGGGTGTGTATCTACTATGGGACTGAGTCCTGGGTACATCTCTGCCTACCTCTTTGGGAAAAAGGCGAGATTGTATGTTATGTAATGAATTAATTTACTTTTATCTATTAAAATCCATCGTCTAATCGTTCACATAATTGCTAAGGGTCATATCTTAGGAGGATCCCATTGAATCGGTTCTTAAGGCGCTTATTACCTTCCATCCAATTGGCCCTATCATTAAATACTTACGGGAAATTAGATTGAAAAGATTACATCGAGTCGCGAACTCGGGCCACTAAATAAATAAGTGCAGAAGGTTCAAATAGATACATGTAGGTACTTCGTTTCCGCAATTATGGTGCAATTCTTTGCAATGATTTACCATCTATCCTGTTGTATATGCTTTCGCTATTTATGTTGAGAGCGGGTCGAATTTGATCCATCTACGTATCGCTTCTAGGTCTCTATGAGATAACAAAACTTTATAACCAATCTGGTTGTAACTTCTTACGATACTCGTATTATGCTTGGGCTCTGGAATGATACTAAGCATGTAATAGTAATAATATACTTTCCAGTGGGTGAAACAACTATTGTAGTTATATCTCTATATAGTCTACTAGTGGCCCGCCCCGCCCCGCTTCGCACGGGCAGCAGAAAAAGTAGGTATAGTTTTAACGTTTTAACAGGAGTAAATTCGTGATACATTGTATTTTTATAGAATAACCCTAATGGTTTACGCAGCGCACACAAATTAATGACTATTTCTGTTACAATGACAGCCTCGTTGGCTCAGACGGTAGTAACTCTACTTTCTGTGCCGCAGGCCCCGGGTTCAATCCCCGGTCAGGTCAAACATTTGTGTGCATGAACGACATGTCTGTTTGATCTGGGTCTGGGCGTTATAAGCTTATATAAGTATATATATCAGTCATCTGGTTAACATAGTACAGGTTTCTAGCCTAGTTTGGAACCAGATGACCGTGTGTGGAAGTGGTCCCATATTATTATTATTATTATTAATGACCAAAGGTTTGGTTAAGGTTAACAACATTGTCCGCGGACTATATTGTAGATTTATAAGTAGGTACTGCAAACCCCTAGTACATTATTTCTATCACCAATAGTTTTCACAGCGCATGCTAATATTGACAGTTTTGATTATTGTGACTAAACCAAAATAGCCGATATAATGTCCGTGGACTATTTTGTACATATTGATAAGTATACTACAAACCTCTGATACATTATTTTATTCTATATGATAGTTATCACAGCGCACGCAAATTAATGATTATTTTTGGAAATTATTTGACACCTTGGATCACAATATTGCAGTTTTCTCGGATATTACGGTTCAGTAAAAAGTAACGCATGTATAACAGGTATGCGTTTCTGCTTGCACTCGTTATATTAATTATTATGCAGTCTACTTTCTGTATATATCTACTTTACGCTCGATTCTCGTTACATCCTGCACTTAGACAGTTTTTATAGCGTCGTATCTGTCTTTGAGTCGGTTATTTCTGAGATTATTCGGTATTATTCGCTAATTCGCCTCTACTCGTTGGTTTTTACGATAATCTGACCTATTTGCGTCTGTTTACAGCCGATTGGCATCCGTTCTTGTATTCCGGTACTTTCGTTTGTTGTTATTGTTAAATTATAATTTTAGATAACTGAGGACAGCTATAGAAACAGGGTTACTGATAATCGGTTGGCATACTCTTACAGGGTCAAGATTATCAATTCCTTATCATTAATTTAGGTCCAAAGAAAACACTTTTGCATGTCCACGAAGCTAATATGTATTGAATTTGCCGTGCGTTCGTAGAGACAGACAAACTTTACAAGAAGAACACATAAGAAGCTTATAATTTTTCCTACTGATAGTTTAACAACATTTGTTGTGGTTACATTCGTTTGCTTGTGGCGGTAGCTCGTTGTGAGTATGCAGAAGTTTCCAGGCATTTTTGTCCTCTATGTATTGGTTGACTATAATATAAGCTCCTAGAACAAGAATACACCGATTTTTGAAACTAAAAACTAAATATTCTTGTTCTAGGAGTTTGTAATGGAGTTCCGAAAAGTAACGCCAAATTCAATCAATTATAATATAAGCCTTCTTTTAATAGAGTAGCTTTTATGTAGGTTTAAAATACTTCTGATTACCTATATAGCATGTTACACAAAGGCATTGATATAAAGAAAAGGGGAGATAGGGGTTCGCCCAGCGCTTACTCAACAATTCACGCGTGCATTTACTCAGTGTGAAGTTTGCATACTCGTAGTGACTTATAATAGCACAACAAAGATAGAAAGATCTAGCTAAGACCGAAGTGCGACCGAGACAGCAATATTATTCGCTCGTACGACCTTACTTTACTGACGTACGTGGACCTAACTGGACATAATTTGAGCTTGCCATTTTCGAGAAACCAGTACCTCATTTCCCCTTTTCTTAATATCAATGCAAAAAGGTGTACTTATAAATACTTAAGGGAGTGCATCTACCCGTCAAACGGAACAACTTTTATATTGTCTATTAAACAGCTGATATTAATGTCCACAGTGAAATTGGTTCAAAGAATGAGTTAAATCGCTATTTAAGAGGATGCTTGTTGATTATCGGTCCGGTATACATACCCATCTCGTCACCATGCCCATCCCGTCGTCCACTCTCGAAAAATGACACGCAAAAATCCCTTTTGCAGTCAACGCCGGCTTATCAAGGGTATGCCTGATCTACCGTTTAGAAGATAATCCACCGTTGCCTGAATGAAGCGGCCGTTTCGCTAATCCTTATCAGTGACACGATGGAAAGAGTTTCCGCAGACTTTGCGACTGGAGATAAGTTCGTTCATCGTTTGTTCAGGGTTTGATGAAAGGAATGATGGACTGAATGGTTGTAATTGAATGTAACCTACTTATATAAATAAATATGCCCAGAACTTTACCGGGTAGTTACGGGCCTCTTGGGCATCTCAGGTGAAGTCAGATCTATTTGAGTGTATAATGGACGGATCCCTTAAACCTATCACAAACAGAGCTAATTGTTCTCGGAAAATAAGGAATAAGGAATTCAATGAATACATTGTACAGAATTAGGCCTCAACAATCTGTACGATCAAAGTGAATGTGGTGGAAAATTTAACTAATATTCTACATTAATAAGTCGCTACGAAAACTCCTAAGCGCGTAGACGCCAGCGCCAGCACCCTTTCAAGATTCACTAAGGTTGTAGACAAAGTGTACCTGCCTATTGATTACAATTTAAACAGAAACATTGTTTTCTAAAGCTTTCATTAACATTAAAGAGGCAAGTCAAAACAATGCCAGTAAATCCGGAATCCATTACGCACTGGATTTGCAGAATTCGTTAGTTATATTAATTAATAAAGTATACCTAGTGTATAAAATATATTATTAACTATACCAACTGTCCGCGGCAAAATTTCAATATTACGTGACAGGTTTTGATACTTTGACATTTTAGGTGATACACGATAAATCTGTATTGATCAAGGAATTTCTTAATTCCTTGGTCTAGATAGAGAACGTATTAAAAATGATCTAATATTCTAATATTGAGACTTCAGGAATTTCTTTTATTTTTTTTTTGAGTTTAGAAAGACGCAATATTATTACGAAGTTTGTGGTTGCATAGAGACTAAAGTCAATTGGGCAATTACTCTTGTACAATAATTAATATAAGTTTTTGTAGGTATTGTTTATATTACAATTAATTACATTCGATAGCATTAATTATCAACACCTGCTCTTGCATTGCTATTCCAAAGTTTGTAGCTCATTTCTAAACTTTTAATTTGTAAACATTTAACACATTTGACAGCCTCGTTGGCTCAGATGGTTGTAGCTCTGCTTTTTGTGCCGCAGGCCCCGGGTTCGATCCCCGGCCAGGTCAAACATCTGTGTGCATGAACATGTCTGTTTGAACTGTGTCTGGGTGATAAAGCTTATATAAGTATGTATATCAGTCATCTGGTTACCATAATACAGGCTTCTAGCCTAGTTTCGAACCAGATGACCGTGTGTGGTAGTTCTTCCATATTATTGTTATTATTTAACCCTGTAGACATCTAAACTATTCTAAAACAACGCCATGGTTGAGAGCAGTGAGTGTTATCTACCATTAAAATACCTTCCATTGCCATAAATAGTGTTACGTCAAAGTATCAAGAGTGTTACGTCATAAAGGGCATTGTACACCAGCGCGTCCACCCGTACGGTACGGTACCCGGCCGGCCGCGGTCAGGTGCATATTCATGAGATTAACCGACCACCGGACCACTGGTCTACCGGCTGACCGCCACGTTCAAATATTGTCGCTTTGATCCTCATATTTCATTTATTAGCTGTAAAGTAACCGCGGCTTTGTTTGACCGCGATTGTGTTACCGCTTTTGATGTATTCATATTTTTTTAGTTACTATTTTTTTTCCAGCATATTATTTCATAGATCCTGAAAAACTTAATGATTTTATCATATTTCAACCCCTACCTTTTACCCTTTGTTAATATTTTTTTCCAAGTAATTTATTTATAAAAACATAGATCCTCTTTCTTAGTCTCCATAATACGAGTATGATGTGATTTTTTACTTTTTAGCAAGTGTATCTATTTTTATGACTTTTACATCGTATAAGAAACAGTCTACGTCAAGCAATTTAGTCAATTCTTTGTCTGTCGGTCCGGAATTTCACTATAGATTACATTATACGGATTAGTCTCGGAGTCGCGAGAGTGAAATGAATTTTGAAAGCAAAATACGTGGTAATTAAGTTGTATCTTGAAAAGTGCCGACATTCGTTTTTTCTAACATGGAATAGCTTTTTGGGGACGTAATAATTTTATTCAGGTGATTATTTTATTCCAATCCTAGCCAAAGCCAATCTGGATTTGTGTTTTCGGGTTCACCAAATAGACAAGGAGAACTGTACATGTGTGGAGTTAGTTAAACTCAAAATAGTGTCATTATTTAATTCGTCCATCGGCCATGATAAGTTTTTTACCCTTATTTAGACGGTGAACATGTTTGACCATAATATTATATATTATTATCTGCTTCAGCCCGCCTAGCATGATACGGGGATAACTAGTTAACCCCGTTTTTTCTCTCTTTCGCGCCCGAATAATTAATATCTGCTGTCTCGTTCTAACCCCTGGGACTTCGATTGCCCTGGTCACTGTGCTACCGGGGCTGGTTCTAATATAGCTAGGCAACGTCTCTACAACAGAGATCAGAAAAATATAAAAATGCATACTTATGATAAAAGTATTACAGTCAGTTCAACCACGAGACAACAAAAACAAACATTAGCCCATGAATTGAATCCGAGACTTACGATCCCGGACCGAATATCGTTTTCTATTTTTTACAACACAGTCAACACAACAGTTTGACTAAAGATTAGTTTGATAAAAACATTTCACATGTTCAACAATTCAATTTTCTTAGTAAAGCGACCGACTTTCGTCGTTAACTTCTGGTAGACTTACCGCCTTTTCCTCGAAAACCTGCATGTCTGAGGAAAGTAAATTTCAGAGCATGTCGCTTCGAAAGTCTTTCCACTAGCTTGCTACTGAAATATTTAAATAGTATTATCAATGTTCGGTTTTAAAAAAGCCTTAAAGGTTTTTTTAGGCATAATGAAATGTAAATAAATTTACTGTTGATGATACAAATTTTAATATTTTTACCCGACTGCGAAGAAGGAGGGTTATTTCTTTCGGGAGTATATGTATGTTTATATTTATACTTGAACAATAATTGTATTTGTTCAGTATTTTTAGTAATATCCGCTTTTGACTACGATAATATGCTATATATCAGTTTTTATTTCTCAATACCACCTAAGTATGGAGTTTGATGAAAAAAGGTTGGTTATAGTAAGTTATTAATTTAATAAAATAATAAATAAAATAAAAATAGTTTATTGCAGGCTCTTAGCCCATATGTGACGACAAAAAATTTTACAAAAACATTAACATTAATTTTACAAAAACATTTAATATTATATTGTTATTATTATCCACCTGGTTTGTCCCACTGCTGGGCAAAGGCCTCCATTCCCTCTGTCCATTCATCCCGGTCTAAACAGGGATGACGATTAAATATTAACAAAGGAATAAACTTTTTGGTTGAAGTGAAGTATGTTGGAATGGGGGACCTTTTTGAATAGTAATAAAGAGTTACTATTCGAAAATGTTCCGCCATTCCAACATACTTGTCGTTTTACATTTAATTTTAAGATCGTTTCGGTTACTACGAGTATTTTTGTGATATATTACCGGTTAAAAGTGTAATTTAAACATAACATACATTCACGCCTTTTTCCCGAAGGGGTAGGCAGAGGTGTACCCAGGACTCGGTCCCATAGTAGATACACCCACATCAAGTGTAATTTTATTTTATTTTTATATTCATACGTCACAAGTCTGTTCACTCGTAGCCGAAGGCTTTTAGAAAGAGAACAGAAGAAGCCTTTCCCTAGGAATTGGCAGATTTTCTACAGATATTTTGATAATTCAATAGGATCATTAGCTATTTCGTCCAGGTACTCAGGTATTTTTGAACCTAAATAAATCTATCAATCTGTGTGTTAACGACGTTCGCCGTGGCATCGTTGAAGCCACAGTATAATATGTCGTGCGGAGAATACCAAAATACATAGTAACTCTAACGTACAAAATATTATGTACTAGAGCATAGTTAAAATAATTACCCGCGAGCATTTCGACGAGCGAACACGATAAATTGTAATTATGTACTTGCGAGATTACTGGGACATGCTCAAGTGTATCACCACCTTAACACGAATTTATGGACTTACGTATAGCTCGACAGAAAAGAGTAGAAAATGGGGGCGCCATTTTATTTATCAATTAAAAAAACTTTTAAGTCAACACGTACACTTTAAATTAGTTCCGTTTCTACTCTTTTCTGTCGATATATAATCGTATTGAATAAGTGTTGTCAGTGTAATAAAACTCATTCATTTAAGACAAAAAATCGTTATAGTCCTTCTGTATTCTGTAACTGTGTCAGAGGAGCGGTAATGGAGCCGTCCGTCACCGGGTTGCTTCCGCTCCGGGCCCGCACCGACCTCTGTAAAGTGCTCTTTGCCATTTTACTAACCTTTTAATGTATGCCCCCTATGATGCAGTAGTATTTGTAACGAGTAAGAATTATTAAATCTTATAATAAACCTCGTAAACCTCCTTTTACTACATTCTTCTCATAATTTCACTCCATACTTTGCCGCCATATTTCTTTTTTCTCATCCGCTTATTCCATAGAGTATATTATATCTCAGTACTTCTAATATTAAACCAGTAACCTTGTCACTGTCACATTGCATTATTCTATTTTCATTGTTTTTTTTAGTTTGCATGTGTTAGAAGTATTGTATTTGTTTAAGCATTTAGTTTTAAGTCTTATGTAAGTGAGTTTTAAAATAGTCATTTCTTACCGATTTAGCTGACAGTTCTGCTTAGTACGTCACGTACACATGTTTGGTTTGTTAGTTAGCTAATAAAACTTGTAAGGTATTTTTTATTAAAAAATATAATTTTAAACCCTTGACGTTGTAATACGAGAGGTGCTTTATAATAGGTAATTTAGATGCTATTGTCATATTATTTAGTTTTATGTCTAAGATCGACGCCTGTAATGTAAACAAAATATTACATTACAGGCGTCAAGAGTTTATTTAAAAAAATAAGTATAAAACGTGCGTTATCTAGTCGTAAGCGCTTCAAACAAAATGCATGAACTTAACGTGCGTGTTGGTAAAACGCTAATATCACAATAATATTATAAACGGCTCTTTATGGATGCTATTAGGCATTTCACACAAACCTACGAATGTTATAAAATCGTTTGATACAAAATTACTATCTTAATATTTTAAAGATGGAGTTAACTATGTATCTATTATTTTATATTCTATAGTAAATTCTGTTTCTGCCTTCCCCTTCGGGCAAAGGCGTGATTTTATGTTATTTTATAAATTTAATAAGATTTCATAGGACCTTAGTCATTCTTAGGGAACTGCGTACGTTTCTTTATAAAATCCCAATACAGATAACTGGGATCTCAAAGGGAAATTCAAAACTTGTTTAAAATCGAATTTGTTAGGAAAAGCTTATTATTGTATTAACAAAAATTTAGAGAACAAAGATGCCTGGAAACTTCTGCATAGCCGTGGTGGCTATGCAGAAGTTTCCAGGCACCTTACAAGCCAACAAATGTAACCAAACCAAATATTGTAAAACTCGCAGTTGAAAAAATTTAACCTTACAAGTTTCTTGTGCGTTCTTCTTGTAGAGGTATATTTCCGAACGCACGGTAAGAAACTAGTTTGATATTACTGATATTATTGATTGACGTTTAAAAATGTCTTTTTAAGACTTATTTATATAAATTTTCTTTGAGTGATGAGAGTGTGACCAATTCAATGTCGGTAGCGTACCTACGCTACTCTGTAAGTGTAAAAAGGTTGAAATGAAAAATGTAATTGTATACTTAAAACTAGTTTAAAGGTAGTATAACCAAGAAGGTCCATCTGAAAGATACAATAAGAATAAAAAAATCAGAATAGTAAACTTCTGGCGAATTCGTTTAACTTTTTTAATTAAAGTTTATCTAAATAGCGGAATATACGAAACCTTGCCGAGCCGAGTCCGAACTATAATCACACTCGGTTACAGATGCAGTCACGAGTGATGAGCACAATAGACTTGAAATGGTTTTACTATTAAGTCCCGGGGACGTACGCAGAACAGTGTTGAGTAGAGTAGCATTTTACTAGAACAACAAAAACAAGTTTAAAAAAAATTCTCTCCTCCTCTTCTTCCTGCTCCATCATCAGACCCTGATCACTTATCTGTAATATTCTCATTGAGACCATTTAAATGGGCGCAATCACGATATATTTGACCACTGGCCCACCTGAACCTGGTGCTTGCAGCATCAGTGTGGTTACCAAGTGGTTGCAATAAAGAAGAGTTTCGAGTCAATCCCACCAAAAAGTTGTTCACATCCCTTCAGTCGCTAGGAAAGAGCTGATAATCTTCAAAAGGCTGCACTGATTTTCATGATGCTATAAGAATACGACCGATTAGGTCAGCTTTCAAACAAGAAAAGCCACCCATCCAAATCGGTCCACCCGTTTAGGCCTTTGCATATCTAGAGGCCAATACTCAGCTTGTGCCAAAAAATGTCCGTACATAATGTCCATCTGCGCAAGACTCGTGTCTGTAACTATACAGAACCAATTTCTTGTTTAGTTGCAACTGTTTCTTTCGAGCGAATAGTTTGAAATCAAATCGAATCGGAACGAAGTTTTCAGTTTAAACTTGTACCTACTGCTTACACCCCTCCTTCTTATTTACATGAACAGATTGGAAAGGGCCATCATCTATATCCATAACTAAAGTTTTAGTTCTCTCCTTATTGTCTACTCATTGTCCCCTTGTTGGTGTAGTGGTCGCAGTGCTATACATGAGGTCCTGGATTAAAATCCCAAGTCATGCAAAAAGTGTTATTGGATTCTTTTATTAGGAATTTTCTAGTCTGGTTTTGTGCACGGTTGATGGCAATGGGCCGCCTATTATATGGAACTTTAAACATTAACTGGCGAAATGTGGGTGTATCTACTATGGGACCTAAGTCCTGGGTACACCTCTGCCTCACCTTTCGAGCAAAAAGGCGTTATGTTATGTTATGTAAAGTTGCAGTTATTTTTATCCTACATGTGTTTGAGCACTGATTTGAATGTTTCAAATTTTGCTGGTACAAAAGAGCGTAAATGGCCTTCTAGGTGTTTGACACAATCCTATGAAAATTTTACCAAATCGATGTTATGTATTCCCCTGTTTCCTCCAAACCCATTCTATAAATATATTATATTCTGATATTTTTATAGTGAAGTTACCTATGTCCCTGTCATTGTTATTTTACCTATAAACCCTTGATTTTTTCATAGTGAACTTCCAAAAATCGCAGTTTTACTCGCGTGATTGGCCGTTCACTAAAAAAAATATAGAGTTTATAAACAAAAATAAAATGATACGGTCATGCTTCAACTTTAAAATTTCAGGATATAAATATACCTATATCAAATAGGTTTATATATTCAGGGGAAATGTGGAATACATTTCCTGGAATACAAAACATCGGTTTAGTAAATTTAGCAAACTGCTAAGAGGTCCTCCTTCCTGTTAAGGTTTTATTTATCAAATTAAAATGTATTCCTTCAATCCTACTAAAAATTTTATAAATGTGAAATATGTGTTTGTGAAATTGTTTGTTACCTCTTTCAGCAAACCATGTTTGGCGTAACAGTAACCGATTGGAAGGAAAGGTATATAGATAGTTTTTTTTTTCCGTATAACATTTTTGTTTTTTTTTTACCTTTATGGTCATGTCAATCCCATCATACCCAATCGATTATCAAACTATTAATAGCAAAACATACATTGGATTTAAATAGGGCAGGTACTTTTCAGCGTTTAATCACGTGGAAAGTTAGTCATCATGCACTGTGTATTATGTTTTGTGTGGCGTCAGAATTTCGGCCGGAAGGGATAGTGTTCTGGTGCTTTACAGAGGCGCAACCTATCATCCCTAAAGCATAAATAATATAGTTTAATATTATTATTTATGTTAGCCTGTAAGGTATTTATTTATATAGGCCTCTGATACTTATTATTGTAATGTATTCTTGCCTGAAATAAATAATTATTATTTTAGACCTGTAATCTTTCCATCATCATTTCATTATCATCAGTAATCTGCTGTTTATAACCGGCGAGTGCCGCTCGCCGCGTGTTTGGGATTTCTTCCACCTTGTTTGTTCTATAAATCAATGTTTGAAACTCAGCTTTACCCTTTGAAATCACTTCCGATGATTAAAAATAAATATAAGGATTTATCCTTCTTGCTCCTATAATGTATAAATTACATTGAAATGAAATGCTCCTGTCACGGTGCATGTAAACAAATATTAAATTTGTTGAACAGCCTTTACTAAATTATACGATTAACTAAGATCGATGGATGCAGAAGAGACATAGAGGTCGAGGGAAAATGCAATGGAGTTAGAATATAGAAGAAGATCTTAATCAGGAAATTTACGCTATTTACGACAACTGGAAAAAGAAAACGGGGCCCAAGAATCACAAAAGGTCGTAGCGCCAGAGTAAGAAGCACAAGAAATCTTCTACACTTCTAGATACCTGTATATTGGATGGATCTAACAGTCTTTTGTGACCACGAAAACTGCAAAGTGTTTGAAACGTCTGCTATAAATCAAATAAATCCGTTAAAATTAGTTAAAATCAAATATGCCTCCTGGGCCGCAGCTCAAGCTTCTCCAGGAGGTAGGGCTCCAATTGTATATATGTAAAACTTTTGTAAACTAAATAAATGATTTTGATTTGATTTTTTGATTTTGATTTTGATAAATTAGATATTTTCATAAACCAGAGGAAAATTGTGCACCCACAGCAAAACTAGTCTTGTTAGAAACTATATATAACTTGTCAGTGATAAAATTTGGAACTAAAATTTGTTTCTTACTAATCATTATAATATTTATATTGTTACTTACCAATATTTATTTATTTATTTATTTATTTTTACTTAAATACTTGAGGTGCTTACAGCGAAGCCAAATCGCACAACAAGCCAGTTCACATTAATATATTATTTATAGCAATAAGTCCGTCGCCATTGCATAGAAGCTAGCGCCACATACTTCTACTACATTTCCCATTCATAAAGCTACCATGTAACACATAGGTACTGTATGTACTCGTAATACCAGGTTTAAAACGCGATAAACAATTACCTGCCAGTATAATCTCATGTAATTGGAGATTACGCGACGTGACGCAGACACGTTGTGTCACGTGACACTGGATTGGCACGAATTAACACGCACCTGCTTACTGCTGTGCTGTACGGACTTAAGTACTTTATACGTGTTTGTATTCGTTTCACAGAATAGACAGATTCTAAGGCGGCGGCCATATAATATTACTATATATACACATCAATATTTACATTATTTCTGATGATGTGTTTGATTTATAGGTAGTTGACCAAATATTAATGTATTAAGCCAAGCATAAAAAATTGAGTACAAAAATTATGAGCTATATCTTCTTATTAGTGTAGGTAATTTCATCATTTTGTATGTTACTCGAATGCCCTTAAAGTATTCAGAACTGGGGCTGTAAAATATTTATAGCACTGAGCGATCGGTTAAAAGGGATATTTTAGAACTGATCCAAATCTTCATTAGGTAACCGGCCGTTATTTTTGATAATATAAATAAAAATGACTGCCTCGGTGGCGTAGAGGGCGCATGCTCGACTGCCAATCAAGAGGTCCCGGGTTCGATCCCCAGGTTAGGCAAAGTGATAAATATTGGATTTTTCCATTAGGAATTATCTCAATGGAGAAATGAAAATGCCTGGAGTCTGGAACTGTGCCCGGTAGATGGCAATAGGCTCGCCCCCTATTACATGGGACCAATAACATACTGGCGAAATGTGGGTGTATCTACTATGGGACTGAGTCCTGGGTACACCTCTGCCTACCCCTTCGGGAAAAAGGCGTGAATGTATGTTATGTTATGTTAAATAAAAATGTCTCAATAAGGACCGCGCACATTCCATGCGTGAAATTTTCGAGGCTTTTCCTGTATTTTGTCAATAAACATCGTATTCGGTAAATCCTGAGCGTCGAGTGCGTTAAAAACGGTCTGGAATCAGTATTTACTGGTTGCAGTACATAATCTTCATTATAATAACAAATCAAGTGGGCACCTTTAAGAAAACTAAGTATAAATAGAAAGGCAACAACATAATATTATTATAAATGTAATATACCTCGACTGCCTTGGTGGCGTAGTGGGTGTAAGCTCAATTGCCAATCCTGAGGTTCCGGGTTCAATCCCCAGGGCAGGCAACGGAATTATGGATTATGGATTTTTCCATTAGGAAAATTATCACAATGACAGCCTGGAGTCTGAAACTGTGCCCGGTAGATGGCAATAGGCTCGCCTCCTTTTACATGGACTGGATGGAAATGTATGGGAGAGGCCTATGTTCAGCCGTGGACGTTGAGATAATGATGATGATGAATAACATACTGGCGAAATGTAGGTGTACCTACTATGGGAATGAGTCCTGGGTACGGGAAAAAGGCGTGAGTGAAATATCTGTAACCGTTTTCCATAGTCGTGGATTAGCCTGTCTACTGGCCTCATTGAGCGCCTGTCACTGGACAGTGGGTAGCGGTAAAATAACACGTGTCCAGACAAGCCCACGCGGCTAAAAGGTTTCAGTATTAGGAAGGCACTCGAAGTAGGAATGATTTTTGTGCTTTATAGACTCACAGTTTTAATATTTTTTATAAATGAATGCGGTTGGAAGTTAATAAATGATGAAATAAATAATTTGGGTAAAATAATGGTTAAATTTGGCGATAAACGTAATATTGGATAACAACATAATATTCATTATATACTCTTATATTAATAATAGAATAAATAATTGCCAGCTATATAATAGCTGGCACGCTGGATGAGAAAGGGTGGCCCCCTTTCTCATCCAGTGTGAGCCATGAGCCGGCAGAGGGACATATTCCTCGAGTGGGCAGCAGCGCTCTCCGGCACCAAGTATCCCAACTACTGCGATCTCCAAGCCGCACAACAAGCGTGGTGATTACTTCTAAATCCCCCCATATTAATAGTTTATGGCATTCTATGGGGGAGGCCCATGGTTAGCAGTGGACGTCTTCCGGCTGATGATGTGATGAGAATAAATAAAATTTCGTGGAAGTTATTTTCTTTTTGATTGGTGTGGTTCTTTTTTTTATGATAGTGAGTAACAAGACGAGCAAATCAGGTACCTGATGGTAAGCATCATCACTTCACTGTGCCTGTACCCTGACATATTAGTAGTTGTAAACTCATCATGCCCAGTAATTTCGCTGGTAACATTGCCCTTCATACCGAAACACAGTAATGTTGCACATTACTGCTTGGCGGATAAATAACTGGCAAAGGTGTGGTACTTCCCCAGGCGGCCCCCTGCAAAAGAGGCCTACCGCTACAACTTACTTTGTATAATAATATTTTCTAAGCTTGTTTAAAATGCTATTTTAAAACAAAGTATTAAAAAAGTATACAGATTATCTTAACTTAGACCCATTTAAAAAAATGTTCTCTTTTACAGGTACGATAGTCAAAACGTCAGAATCTGATTCTGATATACCAGGAAATACAAAAAAAATCTCTTTGAAGTTAGTTCAAATTTTTTCAATATAACGTGTACCTTCATCAAATTCGTGGTTTTATCTCATAACTCCATTATTCCTATCGAAATGGAGAATCTCTTTTCATTTTACATCAGAAATGAATTATCAAACGATTCTAAACGGTCTCTTACAAGACGGGAACAACAATGGCCTGAGCTATTATTATTGGCCCTTGGAATTTTTAATTTGGTCTTTATCCGGCCAGCAGTATGTGCCAGGGCCAGAAAGATTGATCTGTGTCATGGATATTGTACAAAACAATTAAACAACTAGACAAAACAAGATTGTTATTTATGAAAATACGGGTATTTTCCCGAAAGGCTTCTATGGCGTCGATAAAGGTGTCGACGGACTCGCCTGGCGCGCCGCTGAAACGAGCCGTTCACCGGGAGTCGTTTTCAAGGTGTGGCGGTCGAGCGGACGCCGTAGCCGACATGGGGCTCGACGAGAGGCGAGTGAGAGGCGCGAGAATACGGTCGAAGAGTCGCTCTAGTTAAAAACAAACTTTATTGCTAACTGACTAAACTGCCTCAGTGGAGTAGTGCTAGCAATGAATTCCCGGGTTTGATCCCCAGGTTAGGAAAAAAGTGTAATTGGAATTTCCATTTCGAATTATCACAATGACAGCCTGGAGTCTGGAACTGTGCCCGTTAGATGGCAATAGGCTCGCCTCCTTTATAGGAGGCGAGCCTATTTTATCATAGGAGCCTATGTTATCATAGGACCTAAAAATATAACTGGCGAAGTGTGGATGGGGGTAACCACTATTAAGGGACGGGCTACGTACATACACACATCGAAGCCACCAACCGTTGCAAGTATTTTCACTACGACTGGTTCCTGGGTACACCTTATTTCTTATTTTTATTTCACAGGGAAAAATGTATGACTCATACCACCCGCACATGAAGGACTCCGGCACACTAATAAACCGCGGGGTGTTCAGTCGGGACGTCATGTGTCCGGGAGTCGGGGCCGCAGCTGAGTGCTTCGGCGTGCCCGCAGTAGTGGATATCCACGTATCCAAAATTCTAGTTTCACAAAAAAGTTGCTGAGGCTACCTTCCAAATGCATCAGAACCTAAACAGGTTCTAAGTATGTAAAATTATTTACCTAAAAATAGTAAAATAAATGTTAAACGAAACGAAATGAAAAATTTAAAGAAACTGCTGCTCATGTCTTTGGCTGAGTTTTACATCAGACACGATGAAATATCCACCTTTAAATTATCATCAGTTAAGACTGTGATCCTCGACAGACGGATTCTTCGGACTCCTAACTTTTTCTTTTTTATTAAGGGTCCGTAACTAGGACCCCTATAAATTAGGCCCAGTCGTTTATCTAGCTGTCGGGCGCGACGTGAAGACACTGTTTAGAACTAGATGTACATACAAACATATTTTATATGTAAGTGTAGATGTGTCGAGAAAGGAAAATAAAGAGAATGTTATTTATGGAGAACCTTTAGTTTTATTGGTTTTGTCTTATTTTTTATCCGCTAACGGCGAAGCTGTAGAGTTATATGATTTTGAGTAGTTTGTGTGCATGTACGAGTACGTATCATTTTATGCAATCTTCACATTTTTTTATGATAGTGAGTGACAAGACGAGCAAATCAGGTACCTGATGGTAAGCGTAAAAGAGGACTACCACTAAAAAAATCACCATCTAATCTTTACAGAATTACATAAATAAGACGCCTTTTTCTGGAAGGTTTGGGTAGTCCCATAGTAGGTACACATTTTACCAGTTATGTTTTTGGTCCCATCTACCGGGCACAGAGTGGAGTCTATAAAGACTCCAGGCTGTCATTGAGATAATTCCCAATGGAAAATCCAATAACACTGTACTTGACCTGGGGATCGAATCCGGGACCTCATGTCATTAAAACTTGCAAACCAATACGCCACCGAGGAAATATAAAAAAACAAATCCAAAATAACAATATGTAAGATATAATTCAGGTAAGCTACTTAGATTGTACATGGATAATATTATTGTGACCAACTCTATAAACCAAAATCTCTCAGGCTAAAAGATTGGGTAATACGAGTACATTTGCCTAAAAAAAGCCAAACAAAATCCATTGTTAGAGCAACAGAGAACAAAAACTGAGTTTATAAACGTCTACTTAAGCGCAAACTCCGGATAATTAGAGAAGAGGGCACAAAGAATACGACTTCAAATGAAATTTACCAGTATTACATCTCATAACGAAAATTAACAAAATAAAAATTTGGGTAAAAATTGTACTGAGAATAAAAAACCCGGGACCCACTGATTATAGCCAAGAATATTAAAGATTGTACATAGTCGAATAAGCTCTGTGCTACGAACGCGTAGCTGTGCTACGAAGTTGCTACGAGTGCTACAGCGCTACGACGTTTTTTTTAAACTATTAAGGCTCAATTTCACCGTTACGATCCGAGAAGCGCGTTCAACTAACCTTAGTTCTCGGCGAACTAGTTCAAATATTAAATTTAATCTCGGATTAAGAATAATTTCACCAGTAAATTTTTGATCCCGTTCACGAAAACCAAATTTACGTGATCCAGATCAGAAACGGCTGAGATCATGGTGATTATTAAGGATAATAAAACTTTTATAATATTACTAAATTATCGTATTTATCTTCCAAAATCCTTTCCTATTTTAGACAATTGCAATTTGCATTGTCAAAAAATGTGTGTGTGTGTGTGTCTGAATGTATCTACTAGTTTGCTACCTCTTTATGCCAATACTATTTATTAACAGATAGGCTGAAATTTGATACGATAGCTTAGACCTAAGAATCACACAAACTTTTCTAGTAAGTTTAAATTGTTAGATTAAGATGTGATACTGTATTTACCCATCATTTTTCCGAAACGGCAAAGTAATTATTTTCATCCTGTTGTCCGTTTAAAGAGACTCTCTATTTGATGTTTTTGATGCGCTCTAATAAGATTTATTATAATTACGGAACAAAAGTGCCCTGAATTATGGCAGGTAGTAAAAAATGAATAGGCCGGCCCTCCCTTGCCCCTTACTAAATATCCTTCCAGTAATTGTTTAGGAACATAAACATTTTATATCATCTACTAAAATATGTTATTGTAGCTGCGCTTCGTGGTTTTACTCTATTAATAAACCAGCTGTGGCTCGCGGTTTCACCCGCGTAGTCTTCGTTCCCGTGGGAATATCAGGATAAAAAGTACCCTATGTGTTATTCTAGGGTCTAAGCTATCTACATAATTTCAGCTTAATCGGTTAAGTAGTTGTAGCGTGAAAACGGGACAAACATACACACAAAAAAAAAACGGCACTGGAGTGGAGTTTTCTAACTCGACCTCCCACGCTATTGTTTTGTTTACCTGTTACAAAGGCAACTTTTTTACATTGTACTAAAATTTGATATTTACAATATTATTAGAATTAGTATTTTGGTCTTCGGACTACTTCGGTGGCGTAATGGTTTGCAAGCGCTACTGCCGATCTTGATGTCCCGGGTTCAATTTCTAGGTCAGGCATAGTGTTATTGGATTGTAACATCAGGAATTTTCTCAATGACAGCCTGGAGTCTGAAATTGTGTCCGGTACAATTGAATTTCAAAATTTAATCGGTGGAATCTGGGTAGGTAGGTATACTATGGGACTGAGTCCTGGTTACACCTCTGCCTACCCCTTCGAGAAAATGGTGTGATGTTATGAATGTAAAATATTGTTATGGTATCTGCGCCCCGCCGTTTCACTTGATTCATGAATGAATGAATGTTGGGTTATCCCGAAACCTAATCTACCTACCTACGTGCCTAAATTCATTCCAATCGGTTAAGTGGTATGAAGAGTATTTTCAAACTACTTTTGAATTAATAATGTTAGAGGAAATGTTACTTTATTAAGTATTTTTCTATATTTGATAACTTTCCAACCTAATTTTCCAAAATTTAAAATACGAATGAAGTGGTAATAAGATCAAAAGTTAAACCACAGTCAAGTTAGGTACTAGAAACTGAACTTCAGAGATTGACCAGTTTAAACCTTATTTAAATTTAAAGGCCCGTATTATAAACCGTCGACTCAGGCTCAGGCTTGATTTTTGATTCCGGGTCAAGTCGACCAATAGTAAAAAAATAACAATTAGTTAAAATTCGGCAAAATAGGTTTGTTTATCGCTAGAAACTTTTATTTTAAACATGGTTTAACTATTGGTTGGTAATTTAACTGTAGTCAGTTTGACAAGTGGTTATTTATATCATAATATCAAATAGTAAGCTTTGTTATGGGATGTATTTAATATCACTTTAAATTTTAGGAAAACAGCCAAAAAATGGTAAAATGAGCACTTTAAAATTATACATAAATATATAATAATAATTTAGTCCCATTAGACTAGATTCGGACCAGGGAAGGTGCTTTTGTTACCAGCGAAGTTACTGGGCATGGCGAGTTTCAACAATTAATATCTCAGGGTGACAGGCGCAGTGCAGTGCTGCGTAGAATTAAGAATTTTAAAACACTGGGTGGCACTGTGTCTCGTGTGGGCAATAATGATGCTTACCATCAGGCATCTGATTTGCTCGTCTTGTCACTCACTATCATAAAAAAAAAGCTAAAAAGCCGGACATATTCCCACTTGCACTGGGCCGCCGACAAGATCGTTCGTAAAATAATAGCATTATTACGCTCTTACTGATGTTCCAGAATACGGGTCCAAAGTGTTAGAAAGTAGAAAGCGAATAATGTCGTCCCCTCCCCGTCACATTGGCCGTAACAAAAATTAAAACTGAATTTTAAATTGTGCGCGTTGACAGTTTGGCGGAAATTAAATACTTTTATAACGACCGCTCCAACCAACTTTTGATAGAAAAAGTTGAGTTGGTAACTCGTAAACAGAATTAGAGCTTTTATGCGATCGGTTATTTCGCGGCTCGGCGAGGTCGTGCGGGTAATCTTTTGCCATTGTGACCAAAACGACCGAAAAGGTTTTTTCACGGTTAATTTTTTCTACTTTTGTGTTCAAAATTACGCATTGATAATATGTTTACCTATATTATAACATGAAATATTCTATGGTACTAAATAAATAAATAAATCTTTATTGACATAAAAATGTTACATCCACATAAATGTATCCATAGACTCCCGAACTAGTTAGAAACTGTGTGTCAGGAGCCATGGCTTCTCCATTACATCTTATCTCAGAGACCGCCAATTGTTACATTATTTGTTATAATTGTATATTTAAATTTAAGGTTTCATGTTTGTAGTGTAATAATAAAGAGTTATTCTATCTAATCTATCTATCTATCTTACTAACTATTTATGTCAACAGAATGCTTGCAATGTTTTAAACATCAAATATACTCGAGGGTGCAATTCAAAAAGACCCTTCAAAGAATTCTTCCCGTAATTCTTATTAGCTCACACTTGGTACATGTAATTTCTAAGAGCTCGATACTCTACCTTAATTAATCAAAACCTCATTTAATTCCCCTTTCCCTCTTCGTTTACCGAACTTATTTCACCAAAGGGGCCGGCAGCCGGCGGTCGAAGATTGGCGGCCACACAATATCACATAGAAAGTCGGATCTAGCGAGTTTTGCTCACACTCGAGAGAACTCTTGAACATAGGATCTCACTTGCGAGCTACATAAGACTGTTTTGAGCATGTATTTACTAATAGTTGTAGATCGGTTGACTGTAAGATCTTTCGTAACTGTTGCATGCATTTTTGGGGCTGATTTTTGGGGTAAAGTACTGACCAAGATATCGCTACTTTGACGGCCGAGCGCTTACGTCACACCGATTTGACGACCTAACACTTCCCTAGCCAGCACCACGGCCAGATTCCCCACTCATCAAACGCTATTTCTACATAAATGATTCAGACGAATAATCTCACTTAAATTAGGTAATTCTAGGTCTTATCAATGTTACTTCTAAATTGAAATTCAAACTCAAATAAACCGAGAGCAGCAAGCTAGTGAGTTTCCTTGGAAGCATCCGTAGCCACCTCGTCCTAACCGATCTTTGTATGTACCTTTCCTTCTATATTGGATATTTTGTGCAGCGGTGCGGTGGCGGACAACCGGCTACCATATTTGCATATTTTTATCAACGGGTCAGCTTGTTTCGTTATATTCACGTATACGTGGGATTTTGATAAGATAACATCTATGAAAGCTAAATTCGTAATTGGTTCGATGTCCTCTGTTTTTGAATGCAAATTGTGAATAAAATAACAAGTGTACGTCCTTCTGCTGAAACAGCGAGATAAAAATTGGATTTTTTAATACAAATTCCAACAAAAGAAAACGCAATATTCAGAGAGTAAAAGAAACAATTTCACTCGATTTCAATTGAATTTCAATGATCGTTTCAAGATTCAAGCACAAGCTCACTGCTGATCAAGAGGTCCCGATTCCCAGGTTCAATCCCTAGGTCAGGCAAAGTGTTGGATTTTTCCATTAGGAATTAACACAATAACTGCCTGGAGTCTGGAACTCTGGTCTGGTACCAGGTAGATGGCAATAGGTTCGACCCCTATTACATGGGATCAATAACATACTGCCGAAATGTGGGTGTGTCTACTATGGGTGTGTCCTGGGTACATCTCTGCCTTCGGGAAAAAGGAGTGAATGTATGTTATGTTATGTTTCAAGATATTAAAAATGAATTCTATGCATACAATTTTTTAAGGATTTTTCTATGCATACAAGGAGCTAGCTAAACGCATGGTAGAGGCATCGGGTGACCAGAATGCTGGCCTGTATTTTGCCCAGAGGATAAGTATCCCACCCTTCCTCCAAAGGTTTAATAGATTTAAGTCAACGAGTAAGGTTTTGTATATAAAATGTAAATAGTAGGTAGTGACTTTTGTAAATAGTGTTTTGTGTGTTTATTTTTAATGTTTCTCTGATGTTCTTGACTATATAGGTATTCATTTTTAGAAGTGACTAAATATCACATCATATCTTTTTTCCGAAGGGATAGGCAGATGTGTACCCAGGACCCTGAACCATAATGGGTACATTCACACTTAGCCAGTTAAGTTTTTTTTAATTACCCACGGAATAGGCGACGACAAAAACAGCCACGAATTTTGCGTTTTGTCCTTATAGAGTGTTAAAAGGTAGCCTATAAAGGCTTACTTAGATAATAACCCGGAATTGTCGGTGGTAAGGGCCAAGTGGCTCCAGGTTTAGGGTGAGTGCGCCAATTTGGGCCTTCATTCGGTCACATGTGTAGCTAGCCATATTATACCCGCGCGTGAGCGGACAAAAACTGCGGCCTCACCTCACTGCGTGAATTAATCATTGTTTTTAGCTCATGTTGTAGCGATGCAGATAAATGGTATGTTTTTGTGTTTGTTTAATCAAATTTTTCATGAAATAATATTTTATATTTTTTTAGACTAAGCGGTCCAGATAGGTACCCACAATAATATGAAAATGGGAAGACAAATTACATGAAAGATATTGTTTTTCATGAAATAATTCGAATTGCCTTAGTACATACATTTGGTTTGTAACTGAATTATATTATGTATAAAAAATATGGTTTCGATGCATGTCGTCTGACTTTCAATATGTGCTATTCCTAAAATGTCCACTTTTCATAGTAGCCACTCACATAATCTACATTTCTTATCATTTTCTGTTTTTAATGCCGAATCTCTTAATAATTATGCATTTCACAAAATGTCTACTTTTGAAGATGTCTATCTTTTTGACGCGGATTAATAATTATTGGTGACCTTTTGAATGCGTTAAGAGGAGTTAGTATGCTACCTCAGCAAAATCTTTGTGCCATGATGATATTTTGGTCGTACAACTTTTTAGCTAAGTTAAAAAACATAATATCATCACTTTTTCCTGAAGGGGTAGGTAGAGGTGTCCTAGTCCTGTAGTAAGTACACACACAATTCACCAATTTTTTTTTTGAAGTCTTATGTTTTAAGTCTCCCCCTAGGGGGCGAGCCTAGTTCATTACACTCTAATGTTTATCTGTGAGTAAATAATATTATGTATTTTATTGGCCTAAATTTAAGTTGTTTGAGTTGGTCTTAAACATCAGTACTAATTTTCACCGTCAGCATTTTGTTATAAAATTATTTTAGGCAAATTGAGGAAAATTTTCATATAATCTTAAAAGTAGGTTAAGGGCTTAATGAACAATGAACTCTTGCAATAAATAACGTCTATACTCATTTCATTCGACACTAACTTCCCAAGGTAAAGAGGTAAATGAAAAATGATATTCTCCGTCCGTGATTCCCACCTGTGTGAACCCAACACGACCTTCCCCGGTTTTTAATGAAAAAAACATTTTCTTTTGACCCGTGTAATAAATGTGGGCAATTTGAGCCGCGCGTGCTTCACCCCGCCTTCTCGTAATAGTTGTTTGGATAACTGGCTCGGAATTAGAATATGGTGGTTTTACGGTCTCGGAGGTACATTTTGTGGGGATAGCGTTATTTTAAGGGTTACTCTTGAGGCTTGGACATTGGTTGGTTTTGTGTTTTTCTGTTTTGTTGTAGCCGAAAGAACACTATGTTTACTGAAGGTGCCGATGGAGTTATTTATTTTGACAACATTTATAATTGGAGCAGACATATTAATATTAATAGACGATGCTTATTTTTGCTATGGACTATAATTTTTATTGTGAAAATCAACAGTTTTTCAAACGTCACAGGCACCATTTTGCAGTGAACAGAGTATACTTGTTTTTGCTTAAGTATGATATTATTATTATTAGTTGATATTTTTAAATTCAAATCTGTTTCCGTATCCTACAAAATAGTATAAAATGTATGTATATATAAAACCTTAAATAACTTCATCAATTAGAATAAGTGATCACTGTGAAGTTAAAATAATAGAAAATATGTAGTTATTTTTGTTTTGATATAAACTTTTGTTTTTTTTTTGCTGACATAAACTTTTTATTTACATTAATTAATAAAAAACATAATTAAATAAAACGTCATTATATGTTGGAAATATGCTCTGCTTTCAAATGATTTAACTTTTACGTTTGTATGGGTCGTTGCCCGTTAGCAAAAATGTGACTAAGACTAAACACACAGGTCACAAAACCGTTTTTCCCGTAAATTTCGGTAAAAAAGGGTTACGCTACACTTTTTTCACTTAAAATTATTTCTCTACAGAACCTACGGCTTACCGCGAAGTAAATGTTAAACTTTATAATGTTGTATTAGTCCCGTCGGCTTATATCGGGTTTGCTTTAAAATTCTTTCAATTTTGTTCAAAAGTTATCTTGTTACAAACTCACATTAGCATGAAAGTTCTGATTTTACTTCATATTGGTCATAACTAATAATAACTATAAAAGAAATCTCATTATAGTTATTTTTATAAACGAAATCCCAAATGAGTCCTGGGTACCCCTTCGGGAAAAAGGCGTGAATGTATGTTTTTTTTTTATGTCCCAAATATACAAGTAATTTTTTTAAAAGGGTGTTCAGGGACATCTCCGAAATACAGCGAATGTGGACTAAGGCTATAAATGCAGTCATGTAATCGTTTTGATTAAAACTACAACAAAATAAAAACGAAATATAAAAAAAATAGGTCTGTAATATCTAAAAAAATATTACCCGCGTCAGGAATCAAACGCTGTATTGCACCATATCATTAATGTGTGCGGCAAATGCGGCAAACTAACTAAAGATAATACAACGACCCTTTAAGAGGGTGCGAACTGATAATCAATACAATATGGAAAGAATGATATAGAAACGATTTGCCGAAGACTAGTACCTCCACGGTAGCTGAATTGGTAGAGTGGCACCACGCGGGTTGTTGCGGAAGGTGCGGGTTCAAGTCCCGTTAAAGGGTGAAATTTTTCTTCCCATATTCATATTTCAAACGAACAGACCACTTAGTCAATAAAAATATACAATAATTTTTATGATTAATAATAATATAAGCTTCTAGAATCTTTAGTTCCGATTTTTAGTGTCAAAAACAACATGCACAGTGCACCGCCCTCCCGCCCGCAAAATTCCATGCAAAGAGGAAATGCTATTAAGTATTATTTTTGTTAGTGACACCATTCATATATCGACACGTGTTTCGCGTCTACACGAAACATCATCAGGAAATAGACTCTGACCCCGCTGTAAGGGCGACAAATGTTAGTACGACGCCGCTCCTCGAGATGTTACCTTGTTGAACGCTTAAACAAGAGACTGTGCATGTTGTTTTTGACACTTAAAATCGGAACTAAAAACTAAAAATTCTTGTTTCAGAAGTCTATGATTGAAATTCAATAAATTTTGATATAACCTACAATGTTATTATAGTTACAGGTGACTACCTCGGTGGCGTAGTGGGAGCAAGCTCAACTGCCGATCATGAGAAGCCGGGTTCGATCCCCAGGTCAGGCAGTGTTAAATATTGGATTTTTTAATACACATTCCAATAAAAAGTACTGTTTATCTTCATTGACGTACAAAAGTGTCAGATTATGACCTGTTTGAATAAATCTGTTTGAGTTTGAGTTTGAAAAAAAAGAAAACGCAATATTCACAGAGTAAAAGAAACAATTTCACTCGATTTCAATTTAATTTCAATGATCGTTTCAAGATTTTTTTTTTTTTTTTTTTATAAATAGAGCGTTCTACTCGCATGAAATACAATACGAATAAGGAAAGAAAGTTGCATTGCAAATATTAAGAAAAGATGAAATGTTTATCAATTTCGATACTTACAACTTACAAATTACAAAATTATGTGTATGTAAACAAATATAACAGGGTAGGTAGGTAGGACCGTTGGTATCTGTAATAGTATTTAAACTGAGCTACAGAAGATTCAAGCGCAAGCTCTCTGCTGATTAACAGGTCCCGATTCCCAGGTTCGGTCCCCAGGTCAGGCAAAGTGTTTTTTCCATTAGGAATTATCACAATAACTTTTTGAAGTCTGTAACTGTGCCCGGTAGATGGCAAGAAGCTCGCCCCCTATTACATGGGACCAATAACAAAATGTGGGTGTACCTCTTATGAGACTGAGTCCTGGGTACACCTCTGCCTACCCCTTGGGGAAAAAGGCGTGATTGTATGTAAAGTTACAGATGCAAGTATACAGGTCTTGCTTGAGGTGTAACAATGATGAGTTTATCTATTTATATCTTCGTTTCGTTTACATCATCATCATCATCTCAGCCGTTGGTAATCCACTACTGAATATAGTCCTCCCCCATAAAGGGGGGATTTGCCAATACTCGACACGCTTGGCAGGCGGATTGTCCAGTGCAGTTCGATGATTTTTTTTGCAGAGGACGCTGCTGCCCCTCATCTGGGTCTGTTAACCCTTAGCCAGCTCTTACAGCAGCAACGGGTAGAGAGGGTGGAGCACTAATCTTAAGCCGGTAACTCCACGGCACCGGCAACCACGGATAGAGAGGTGGAGAGGTGGAGGGTTCGTTTACATAATGTATTGGAAACGGGTCCCTATAGCTATGTGCTCGTACAATCGAGCGTACATTTACATAGAGATGGAAGCTTGCGGTCGGAGAGCCCTCCACGTCGACGCCTGATGCATCGGTACTTACATACATACATACATACATACATACATACATACATACATACTGAGCCTTATTAATATTACATGGTACTGGGTTGTGATTGGTTTTGTAATAAGCATCAAGTCGGATATATTTATTCTCGCTCTTACTTTCATACTTCTGATAATTCTGATGATGAAAATGTGCGTAGTGTGTGGCACCCGAATAATAATCGGTAAAACTGTTAGTTGTATACAATTAATCATAATTATCTTTTATCAGGGACATACTACGAGAATTCTAAACTCAGAACTCCCTCAAGATGGTCTAAGTTAGTCCAATGAATACGCCTAATAATGCAATTAATTAATTATGTAAAAAAAAGGTCCGAACGGTCTTATTTGAAGATGTCTGTTGTACAAATAAAATAAAAAAACTCAGAACTCGTATTAAAGTACCTAGAAATTACGATCAACAACATTTAATCTGTAGGATTCTGATCTGGATTGCGACCCAGGACATGCGTGTAAGTTGTGTGATACTTCAAATCATTACATTCTTTCAAGTATAGATAATATTATAATATAGACTCAAATTCACGGCAGTTAATACATAGGTCTCGGAGTTAAACATACAAATTATGTTTAAATATATACTCGTATATAATTATCCGCCTGGTGAAGTACCACACCTTTGCCAGTTATTCATCCGCCAAGCCACGTATTGTGCAAACATTAGTGTTCCGGTCTGAAGGGCAATCATACCAGCGAAATTACTGGGCATGACGAGTTTCAACAACTAATATCTCATAGGGTGACAGCCGCAGTGTATTGCCGCGCAGAATTTCGAATTTTAAAACACTGGGTGGCACTGTGTCTGATATGGGCAATTATGATGCTTACCATCAGGCACCTGATTTGCTCGTCTTGTCACTCTCTAACATAGAAAAAAATCATCCTCACAAACTTTTGTATTTGTAATATTAGTAGGACGTTTACACACTCTCACCTCTGTTCTAGTATTCTCTGTGTCTCCGGCGGCGTAATGGACACAAACTTAAAATAATACACCACACGCATCCAACGCCCGTGAACAAACAACCCCGGCTGGGATCCGGACCCGTCCTGGGTTCGCGGGCAGAGTTGATACCAACTTAGTCATGAAATCAAAAAAAAACAAAAAAACATTTAAAAATACCTAAAAACCTCCCCATCTCAATTCCTCGAAGCATATAACAAAAGGTTACATAACATAATAATATCTCATGACAATGCAGTTCAACAGTGGAGTCGAGCCACTCGACCCAGTTCACTGCAGACTTGCAATTTGTGGATTCACTATCGAGTGATCTCCGGATAGCGGTGTAATTTGGTACGCTTGGATTTTGGCTGAGATTTGTTTGAAATGTACTCGCATTCGGGACTTTATAGATAAGTTCTGATTTCCAAGTACCTAGGAAACATAGTAAACCTGGGAAGGTACTAAAATATTGCTATAGGTACGACTGTTCTACCTTTATACCAATATTTGAGTTACTTTCAAATATACCTATATACGTGGCTTTTTATTTTTAATTTGTAGAAGATGAGTACCATGTTAAGAAGATAATAATATTATGATGCATTTTAGGAATTATAAAAAAAAAAAAATCGGCAAAATACCCCCATTCTAATAGTTTTATATTTCTATGGGGGAGGCCTTTGTTCACCAGTGGACATCTTGAGGCCAAAGATGATGATAAAAAAAAAAAAACAAATCGATGTGTTGATTGTAACGACACATGCTCCCCCACTTTAAAAAACTCTGCATTTTTTAAAGAACGTCTAATTACGCGAGTAAAACTCTAATTTTAGCACATTTACTAAAAAATAACATATCTAATAATATATTGTACTTCATGATAAAGTATAGTCATCTAACTAGTATCTAAATAGTCATCTAACGAGTAAATATTAGTTGAAACATAGATAATACCTACTCTATCAAACTTCTAAAGAGCAATGAGCGGTAAGTACATCCACACGCATAAACACAAAGCCATTTCGTAGGATTAGTGCGTTAATAAAACATAAACATTGAACATGAAGTACCAGGGCAACAGGAACACGATAAGATGTTTAGTTTCACTTAGAAACTTCATAGTTCTAGTGATTTTGATTGGCTTAGTTTGAGAGTTCTCTCATCTACTTCGTAATTGTAAACGCAATGTTGTACCTACTGGAATTTCTGGGGAACTTTGGAATTGTGGAAAAACACTCAGCTCATGTTCATTTCAGGCATCATTGAATGATGAATATAACTGTTATTATTAACTAGGTAGCTCAAGATATCAGCCGCTGAAAAGTATGTGTTATTCCAAACTGTAAGCTATATCACTAACCAAATTTAATTTCAGCCCAATCCGTAGTTTTGCCGTGAAGTGGTAGAAAACATAAATACACATAAACTTTCCTGTTCATTAAATGCCAAAGTCTGTTTGATGTGTGGAAGTTGTTATTCCTTCAATCTAAAACTATTGAAACTAATGCGTTTTGCTTGAATTTGTCGGGTTTTATTATAAAATATGCAGTATTTTATAGCGAATGCAACTGTGGGGCGCAGCTAGTATGAGTATATCTTAATAAAATGCGAAAGTTTGGCTGTGTTCATTACTCCGTCACGCCAAGATTACTTAACCGATTGTACCTAACTTGTTGTTATAGACTATAGTGGTTAAGTCATTATGTCAGAGGCCATTAAGTGACCTAAAAACAAGACAATACAATTGGCCCACACCAAACTAACAAGAATAAGTATATATTAGGTAGAAGACTAAAGCTTCATAAAACACAAAACGGTTCTGAAACATAGCATTAAACTTTTAACCACTTTCAACGTTCGTGAGCAAGTTTCATTTGCAGCCAGAACTTAATGCAAAATATACGCTATAAAACAAGTTTTAGTATATACCTACTAACATAAGTTTTAAACGTGTTATGTGAAAACATTTTGAATGAATTGCGAAGCTTTAGTTAGATTATTAAGAACTTTAACTTTACTGTTATAATGAGCTGGCGTCTGATGATATGCTACATTAGACGACAAGTATAAGTCCAATCGTAACTGTAGTTTTACACACATTCACAAATACTAGTATATATAGGTACTTACTCATGCATTTGGAATATTAGTGGGATAGACTTTTAAGAAAATGGGGGTTTACCAGAACCTCATTTGTGAGTTAGCAGGGAGTACCACGTACCTGCACGTGGTTAGTTTGGGTCCTTAGGAAAGTGGTAGGACACCATTCGAGAGATGGAGGCAATAATAATTTTGTGCAAGATAGCACAGTAGGTTGGATTTTACTTTGGTTATCTCTTTTAAGATATAGGAGGTAGGAGGTCATGTAAAAAAGTTGTAAGAATCTGGGTGACCTGAAACTGACATAATTTTGGCTATGGGTTGCAACAACTAATCAAGAGTTGTGCAATCAACCCATGTAAGGTTTCATTTGAGTAGGGTGTTGTAGAAAATGGGAAAATCCGTTCTGTTAGAGCAAAAATTATCAACATTCATTTGTTTACATATGCAGATGTGACGCTACAATCTCTTTGATCTTGAAGTATATCTGACTGCAATATTCTTTCAAATTAGTACCCTATTTTAAATTGAACACTTTACATTGGTTACACACTTTCTCCATTCCAAACCCATGCTAATATGCTTCTCCTATATTATCTAAAAGTTAGTTGAACTATAAAAGCGAGGCAAAAGTTCCCGGTTCGTAGGAAAACAAGGGCAAGATTGCGAAACCGTTAATGAAACTTGCTTTATTAACCAACCGGGCTTTTTTGGGTTTGTTTTAAATTGTTTATGGATGGAAGTTGGAAAGTTTACGCTTGCGGTGGAGTTTTGTTTGAGTTGAAAAATGTCGTCTACTATACTGAACCAAAGTACTGGACTACATACGACAAAATCAATCTTGTTAACGTCTAAAGTTTGATTTGCAGGAAAGTGATATATTATCCTAATTTTACGTCAGTGACAATAGCAGTGTTTTACCTGAAATAAAACACATTAAATACTTACTTTATTTGAAGCTTACTAAATTGAGAGAGGCACTCGTCGTTTTCCGCTATTTTCCCTCTCTTTCGCTCTTTAGCTACCCTTCTCTCTCGCACACTCGTTTCCCCCACCAGGTAGCCGACCAAGTTGTGTTCGTGTTCGGTCGCGCTATACTGATCATTGTGTCTCAATTCACCAGGCAGGATTAAAAATGTAAGCTTCAAATAAGGTAAGTATTTAATATGTGTTTTATTTCAGGTAAAACACTGCTATTAAACACTTGACCGTTATTTGAAGCTTACTAAATTGAGACGTGTTTGTTATCGCCTGTTGGGAAACGACGCCAATGTGAAAGACAATAGTAGATAGTTGGTACTTATTTAAGTACCTAGCTCGGTATTAGAAAAGTTTTTCTACACACACAGTTTTAGTACAGTTGTACTACAATTATTATAAAACAATAAGTTACGAGAGAGATGTTCGATATAATATATTATATAAAGAAATAGGATTTCAATAATATATATAGGACCAATAACTATAGCTTTGATTTTAAGATGAATCTGGTCTGAATAAAAAGTATTTTAATCTTACTCTACACACACCATTTTTGGAAGTAATGATGTAAAAAGTGAAAATAATTGTTATTATTGAGGTAATAATTCTATAAGACATTCCTTACTTATTGCAATTTAGTCAATCTTTATAGTCTAGGATTAACAGTATCAAGAAATAAAATATAGACGTTGGTATTTTAATATTAGCTGGTATCGCTTCACTATGAAATTTCTGATTTCTAATTATTTATTCATGTAACGGATTACTGTACAAGATGAAAAAATGCCATAATTAAATTAATTAATTTAATCGAAATCGTGGCTCTAAAATAGCCCTGATTGCGAAAAGCAGGATCTCGAAAAAATTCTCTACACTTGGTTCTAAAATAAGAATTGTACCCATATCTTAACTGTGCGAGACGCACCAATGACAAATTATATAACAAGACCCTAACCGACGCCTGTCCTCTAGTGGCAGTCTAGTGCCATTTACCTAGTAAAATGGATCCACGAAATATCCTAGTAAAATGGGTCACGTTTCACAGTTATTTTTCGACCCGACTGTCTGTAATTGGCAGTATCTGTTTTTGAGCTGAATAAAGGCCAAAGGATCATGCCATCTTACTATCAGATCGTCACCAACGAATAAGTTTAGATCATGAACTTCCGGAACAGAAGATGTTGCTATATGCAACATCTTCTGTTCCGGTGTTGTTAAGTTCCGGCAAGTGTTATTTTCATTTACAGAATAATTTTAGACTAAAGACAGCTTTTCGATATTCCATACTTCTGTGCCTCGAAAACACATCTTCACAAGATTGAAATTAGGACATGAATGACTGAAGTATGATGCATGTATGACTGAACGTGAACTTAATTTACCGGTATAGGCGCAGTGGCGCAGGGCTCTCGCCCATACATAGCGCGCCCGTGTGCAAACAACAAAAAAAAAAATAATAATAATAATAACTAGCGGCCTTTAGTAGGCGCGCGGTCAAATCTTAAGCTTAATTATCTGCTTATTAGAACGAAATTTAATAGGAACGTATTCGGCGCAGAGGCTGATATGAAATTATTGCCAACTGCACTGTTATAACATTGTTCTCATAAAAAAGTTAAAGAAACGTTACTAGACGTAACAGCCTAGAGGCCATAGACTATGGCGGCCATAGTCTTAGCACTTGCTGCGAGTGTAACGAAAAATTGTATGGGTATGACAATTATGAATGCTTAACCAGCATGCTATCCCTAAGAATCCCCGGAAGTTTTCCGGCTACCCACCCCAACGACGACGACTGGCCCTGGTAACACACAACATACGCACTTTGAGGACCGACGAGAAGATCATTGAGCTGGAAGAGGAATTAGATAGGTTACGTTGGGATATTGTGGGGTTGTCTGAAGTTCGTAGAGAGGGCGAGGACACGATAACCCTAAGATCAGGTAACCTACTCTACTACCGGGAGGGCGACCAACAGTCCCAAGGTGGTGTCGGCTTTCTCGTCCACAAGTCCCTCACTAACAACATTATTACCATCGAAAGTGTATCGAGCAGGGTCGTATACCTAATACTCAGAATATCTAAAAGATATTCGCTGAAGGTCATTCAGGTATATGCACCGACCTCGTCACACCCAGATGATGAGGTGGAGACTATGTATGAGGACGTCAGTAGGGCCATACATACGTCCGAGACCCACTTCACTGTTGTTATAGGGGACTTTAACGCAAAGCTAGGCAAGAAAAGCGATGACGAGCTGAGAGTGGGGCAATTTGGATATGGGCAACGGAACCCAAGGGGACAGAGGCTGGCCGATTTCCTGGAGAAAGAGGGACTCTTTATGATGAATTCTTTCTTTCAGAAGCCGCCTCACAGGAAATGGACCTGATTGAGTCCCGATGGTTCCACGAGAAACGAGATAGATTTCATCATGACCAACAAGAAGCAAATATTCAATGATGTCTCTGTGATTCACAGGGTGAAAACCGGTAGTGATCACAGACTGGTAAGAGGCACATTGAATATTGACGTCAAACATGAGAGGTCACGCCTGATGAAGTTCATGCTCCGACCTACTCGCGCCCATATACAAAACCCCGAAAGCTTTCAACTCGAACTCTCTAATCGCTTCGATTGCCTGGAGGATATTGATGCGTCTGTAGACGAAATTAATAACAGGCTTGTAGAAACTGTCCAAACGGTGGGCTCTAAGTTCTATAAACCCCGCCGTACAAATAGACCTCAAAAATTATCTGATCACACCCTAAACCTCATGGCTGAGCGACGCTCGCTACGGCTGCAATCTCCCGATGATGCTAAGTCATATAGGCAGCTCAATAGACGAATTTCCAAATCCTTGCGGCACGACATCCGTCTCTTTAATACTAATAATATTAAAGAGACAATAGAGCGGAAAAAGGGCTCCAAAGTGTTCGCAAGAGATATGTCTATTGGGCAAAGCCAGCTGACAAAGCTGAAGAGAGAAGATGGCAGCATAGTGTCGACAAAAGCAGAGGTCTTAGAGGAGATCGAGAGGTTCTATGTGCAGCTATACGCTTCGGTCGCAAAGCCTGTTAGCAGCACGGCCAAAGATCCAAGAGCCAAGCTGACCCGACACTATACCGAAGATATCCCGGACATCAGCCTGTACGAGATTAGGATGGCCCTGAAACAACTTAAAAACAACAAGGCGCCGGGTGACGACGGAATTACAACAAAGCTTCTGAGAGCGGGTGGAACACCGGTCCTCCAGAGGCTCTTTAACTCTGTCATATTCAAAGGTGTGACGCCAGAAGCATGGAACAGAAGCGTGGTGGTCCTATTCTTCAAAAAAGGTGATAACACCTTGTTGAAGAATTACAGACCCATCTCGCTTCTGAGCCATGTTTATAAGTTGTTTTCAAGGGTCATTACGAATCGTCTCAGTCGCAGGTTCGATGACTTCCAGCCGTCCGAGCAAGCCGGTTTCCGAAAAGGCTACAGTACCATAGACCACATCCACACGCTGCGTCAAGTTATACAGAAGACCGAAGAGTATAACTTGCCACTATGTTTAGCGTTCGTGGACTATGAGAAGGCCTTTGATTCGATCGAGACATGGGCGGTGCTCGAGTCTCTCCAACGATGCCATATTGACTATCGGTATATCGAAGTGTTGAAGTGCTTGTATAGTAACGCCACTATGTCGATTCGAGTACAGGACCAGAGTTCGAAGGCGATCCCGTTGGAAAGAGGCGTAAGACAGACGTCATATCTCCGAAACTGTTTACTGCCGCAATGGAGGACGCCTTCAAGCTTCTGGATTGGCAAAGACACGGCATCAATATTAATGGCGAATACATCACTCACCTTCGGTTTGCCGACGACATCGTAGTCATGGCAGATTCGATGGAAGATCTCGGCACGATACTCGAAGACCTCAATCGAGTTTCTCAACGGGTCGGTCTTAAAATGAACATGGAGAAGACGAAGGTGATGTGTAATGCCCATGTTGTGCCGACCCCAGTATCGGTTGGGAACTCGATTCTAGAAGTTGTTGACTCATACGTTTACCTAGGACAAGCAGTCCAACTCGGTAAGTCCAACTTCGAGAAAGAGGTCAATCGTCGAATCCAACTAGGCTGGGCAGCGTTCGGAAACCTACGCAATGTCTTCTCGTCCAAAATACCTCAGTGCCTCAAGTCGAAGGTCTTTGACCAGTGTGTGTTACCAGTGATGACTTACGGATCTGAAACGTGGTCTCTGACTGTGGGCCTTATCAGCAGGCTCAAAATAGCGCAACGAGCTATGGAGAGGGCTATGCTCGGAATCTCTCTGCGAGATCGAATCAGAAATGTGGAGATCCGTAGACGAACGAAAGTTATCGACATAGCCCAGCGGATTAGTAAGTTGAAGTGGCAATGGGCAGGGCACATAGCACGTAGAACTGATGGCCGATGGGGCTGCAAAGTTCTCGAATGGAGACCACGAACCGGCAAGCGCAGCGTAGGACGTCCACCCACAAGGTGGACAGACGATCTGATAAAAGCGGCAGGAACACGATGGAGGCGGGCCGCTTGCGACCGGACTGAATGGAAATCTATGGGGGAGGCCTATGTTCAGCAGTGGACGTCCTGTGGCTGAGATGATGATGATGATGATGATGAACCAGCATGCTTAGAGCACGGCGAACATTTTTATGTCTGAAGTCTTGCAGCGAGCGTGGAGAAAAAAAAATGTATATATATAATATATTATAGAATATATTGAATAATATATTGAAACAGGATTTCACTTTGTATAAAATCAGCGAGCCTCGCCTTTGAACGCAACACCGTGGGCGATGAGCGGTTTCATCCTAGCATCTTTCGCCCTAGCGTCTGGTAATTGTCTAGATATAGCAAGGGAGCCGCTCGTGACGCGTCTTGAGTCTTAACATGCTATCGCGCCGGGCGTAACACAGGCGCAGTCTTTGGGAGCACCAGCGCTGCGAGCGACGCATGCTCTTGGAGGTATCATGAGTGGCGCTCGGCGCACGTGTGCGCCGCACATCTTGCAATACCAATAGGTAAAGCGGGCCTGTACAGTGTAGCGTAGATACCACAGACTTACTTATGGCGATATTCTTCTATAACAAGCCAAACAAACATATAACGAGAAGGTTTTCTATGAGATGCAAATCCTCTGAAAAACGGGCTAATATCTTCCCTGTTGACCTACCAGTCAACAGGGTACAGTACAGTACAGTACGGTACAGTAATATATTTTATGTTCCGTCTCAGCCATCTTTTCCACGCTATCTAACAAGTGCTAAGAGTAGACAAGATCCAAATTATATTTAATAATCTTGTCTAAAAACGTGAGTGTTTCTCGAAAATGCAGTCTACCCCTAGGTAGGTACAACAGAGCTGGCCGCATATTTACAGTAGCATTTGCGAGAGTGCGAGGACACCCGGTGGCAACAGTCTTTGTGAATTAATTCACATTTTTAATTCAAGTCTTCAAGTATAAGCTCAGTCAAGCAACTTTGCAAGGCCTCTTGTTGTTTGAGTATACGTAAGTTGTTTAATTCAAGGCCCGTAAAATATTATGTCTTATCGACCTTGTCTTTGAGTACCGTTTGACCTCCTGCATGTCGTCTCGTTCCGGAAATGCCGGCAAATAATTTAATATTTTGTGCACTGCGGAGTGCCTTACTTTAACTTGGTCCAGATGTACCCATGACCATAAAATATCGTATATTCATAAAAACCTTTTGGAACAGTGTGTTCCTTGAGTATTAAGACTTGATCATCGAATAAAAATTCCGGCAATTCTTTAGATCTATCTTTTTTTACAAGATTTAACATATCCACGAGAACTTGTAAAATAATAGTCTCTGCCTACCCCACCGAGAACAAGGCGTGACTGTATGTATGTATGGACGAGACTTTGTAGGGTGTCCAACGCCGTAGAGTCGTAGTGTCTTTACTCTGTGTGTCTTGTATTTGGTTTGTTAAATTAGTATGTATTGCTTGTGGTAGGTAGCCAGTGGCTTCAGTTCACCCACGGATCACAAGATCCCCAGAAATACAAGACTTTTGAAGATTTACCCGCCAATATAAATAATAGGTTATAGGCTTTGTGGACCATCTAGCACTATCTTAATGTGGGCCTCTAGCGTAAAATAATTTTGATTGATTATCAAAAAAATCTGCTAGGTAGTCGAGCCACTTTGCAAATCCAGCCTCCGTATTGTAGCAAGTCCGGAACACGAAAGATATTTACAAGTTCCGACTGGTACCGACTTGACCGAACATTCCGATGTTCTGTAAGTACCAACTAGGACTCTCACTAAGATTCTCAAATTACAAATAGGCCGGTTGTTACCATTGCTTTTGAACCAGGAACATAGTCGATATAAAGTTCGGAAAACGTGGTGCACGTTCTAGAACCTTTGACTCATAATTTGTGAAATTATGACTGATGTCGCTTCGGACTTCTTTGTATCGAACAGTATACGATAATCGTTTATAATACAAATCATGTTTCCGATGCTCTGACCTGCTGCCAGCGATTGACGTGATGTATTAGCTGGCCCGGTCTGAATCACTTAGCAACGCCCTCTTATTATAACACTTGTGTGGTATTTTTGGGTTGATAACCGCTGTCTATCTAACTGGCTCTTGTCTCCGGATCTCATTGATACAGAATGTATCAGGATCTCGCCCCCGCGAGGACGTTCTACCTGGTAACGTTCCACGCGTGCTATGATTGGACACACCAGCATTGTTATATACAGTTCCCTGCGAGGGACGGATAAAATGATTGCAAGCCTGCGAGGCTTGATTATCTGCACAGCCTGACACAGTGCGAGGGCAGAAAAGAAGGTTGCACGTGGCAACAAGATTGCAAAGCACCCTGCGAGGGTGCAGCAATATTATTAGCTTGTCCCTGCGAGGGATAGCGTGGGGTCTTAAAGAATGCAAGCCTGCGAGGCTTCATTATGTCCACAGCCCTGCGAGGGCAAAACAAAAGGTTGCACGTGGCAACAAGCTTGTGGAGCACCCTGCGAGGCAGCAACATTTTTAGCTTGTCCCTGCAAGGGATAGTCTTAATTCGAGCTATGGACTACGAACGGCGTTAAAGCCTTCTTTACCCCTCCAGTCTATTCCAAGACTGAATTTAATTATTTAGGATTAAAGAGGCGCTGATATGATGAGATTTAAGGTATCGTCGATTTAGTACCCGGGTCCCGCACATTGCTGCTTATAGCGCCCCTTCTCATCAGAATGGTCTTTGTATGTCACCGTCAATCAATCATCTGTACAACACGTGCCGCCACTGAAGCGTTCATGCAATCCACTTACCTCGCAAGATCATTTGTGTATCAAATTATCTTTATGAATTGGTTTGCTTTAATGATGGCGCCAACGTCGACGCCATAATTTTTATATCCGGACAAAGATGAACTGGAACTTGCATTAAAACTGGACGATAAACTGTCCCGACACCATGCGCGGCATTGTTTAGCCTCCTTTGAAGGTCACGGCACGTTTGGAAAACATTATCGTTTTTATCATACACAGATCAACCTAATAAAAAGATTGGTTAATAATTATTGCAAAAATAAATATAAAAATCTAAAAGGAGGGTAGACACAAGATAATATTATTAAAGCGAAAAACCATTACTATAGTGTAATAGCATGGAAAAGAGGGTATTAATCACATAATACTAAAAGTATAATAACGAACGGTAAAACCGTTAACACTTTTTAAAAAATATCACTGTACTTACTGCGTTTCCGATGGAAAACTTCAACTGTACAGAAATAAACGGATAATATATAAAATTCTAGGTAGGTAATGCCTACTTAGATATTCGGTCAGAATTTCAGCAGCGAGTCTTGTAGACGACCGTTCAAGGCGGAAAACTTGACGCTAATGATCAGTATAGCGCGACCGAACACGAACACAACTTGGTCGGCTACCTGGTGGGGGAAACGAGTGTGCGAGAGAGAAGGGTAGCTAAAGAGCGAAAGAGAGGGAAAATAGCGGAAAACGACGAGTGCCTCTCTCAATTTAGTAAGCTTCAAATAACGGTCAAGTGTTTAATCATACATTTTACTAGTGCTTTGATTTTATTCCACAGCCCTGAATGCCACATAATAAACATCACATGGCCAAAATGGATTTGCATTTTGTAATAATGTACAACTTATAACTTGAAAGAGAGATGCTAATTAATGCTAAACTTAATAACTACATCATCTAAGTTATTTAAATTATCTGACATGTATAAACTAACCTAATTTCTGTTACATTTTCTTCAATTCCAGGACAACTGGTAGAAAATTCTAGCACTAAGTAATTCCTAGCTTTGTGCTGAATTATATATAAATATGACATATATAAAATACCTTTTTTTTAATAACAAAATAACATGCAGTGAAAATTTATATACCTTAATCTTAGTTTTTTCTGCGTATTCTGCGTTGATCTGTTTGACGTTGCTGTTTATTAATGGGTCAAATTTAGTTGTTGAAATACCCATTTCCTGTTGATTGATTAATCAGAGATTTAGTAATGGTGAAGTAGTAGAGTAGAGTAGAGCATGAAAGTAAGATTAATGCTGGGGAGATGAGAAGCCTGCGAAGCATGACTGGAGTGACCTTGATGGACAAAATGAGAAATAGTGCGATAAGGGAACGCTGTGGCGTGGTAGAAGATGTAGTGACAAAGATAGAGAAAGGAATGCTGAGGTGGTTCGGACATGTGGAGAGGATGGATGAAAGGAGATTAACAAAAGAGATTTATAAGGCTAGTGTGAATGGTCAAGTCGGTAGCGGTTGACCTAGGCGTACTTATCATGAACAAGTTGACATTGTTCTTAGGAAAGGCCCAGTCAAAAGGCCAAAAAAAGGCCAAGAAAAAAAATTGGTTGTCTGTAAAGTCGGTTTACTGACGATAGTTGAACGTGACAACGCGCTCACTCAAGTAGGAGAGAGACGGATGTCGAACGCTGCCAAACGCAAAGGCCGATTGTGCTTCTTTGTTTCTCGTTCCGCGCTCTCGCTTGCACTTCAAGCCTTACATGGAACGCCTCAGAGCGAGGTAACGCCGCATGAGTCATGTTTTTTCGGGCGTGCAGCCGGCTCTATCGAATTATAAGACGTTGTCACGTCAAAAACATTTTTCATACATGCTCGTCGGTTGTAGGTAACAACCGACGACCATGTATGAAAAATGTCATGAAAGTGAACGAAGCGACAGTTGTATGTAAGGATCTGTTATAAGGGACTTAGATTATATCTTTTAAAAAAAAAATGATTTGAATTTAAAAGTTTTAATTTGAAATAGAAAAGAAAACAATAATAAAATTATGGGCAAGTACTCGATGAGAGTGCTGAAGGGAGACTGACTGCCCTCCGCAGCCAGCTAGAGTACCTCCTACTCATAATGCTGATGCTGCGGCTTAGAAAGCAGATCTTCCTTTAGGAGAGGGGTATAACAACCCCCTCGTTAAGAGGAAACTTATGGAGGAAATATAAGTTTCCCTGAATCTTATTCGATTCGCAAACGCGGTTCTGACTCGTTATCATCAGATATAGTTACTGTTGTAGTTATAGGTAGTGTCCTCAAGTATTTGCCCTTACAAAAGTAAAATATAATGAAACTAAATATTATAACTAAGGAAACAATGGTTAAAATTGGGAAACTGATATGAGTAGCTAAATTGTTTGAGTTTTTAACATTTTCGAGATCGGTTATTATCTGATCGGAAACAATTTTTACGGACTTAAGTTTATCTAAATTAATGTTCTTTAAATTAAACATTGGAAGGTTAATTTTCCCAAATTTATGTAGATTGCAGCAATTATCATTAACTATGTTAAAATCCGAAGTAACAATAGGTATATTTATTCTAGGGAGTTTTTCTCTTAGTATTTTATTATTCTTATAATAAGCAACACATTTTACAGGCAAATCAAGTATGTTTGTACCAGATATTACAATTTCTTTCACATCGTGATTTTCACATTCCATAGAGATTTTGGTAGGCTGAGATTGGATAAATATCCATTTGTCGTTATTAAGTTTATGGTATATGTCAATATCACCATAGAGAAATCTATAATTACAAGTTTCGGGTAATGAGGATATGGCTTTAGTCATAATTTCTATTTCACAAGATGGATTACCAGGAATGTTATAAATATCATTAACTTTGCAAAGGTAAGTCTTTCCAAGTATACTTTTACAAGAGTTTAGGTCTTTAAGATATGTAAAAGTGGTTTTATCTTTGCTTATGGCTACATATTCTCCAGAAGGTAATATTAATGCAAATGATTTTAGGCCATTGGTTATGTTATGAGGGGTTGGCATAGGTATATTCTTATACAAATCGTATTCTAAAACACTAACTTAAAGGTATTTTAATTACAAAGACTAACTTATTATCGAGATAGTAACAAATTATATTAGCGACACTAAGTAGTGAATGTATGTTATTTAATTCTAAGCTTATAGGAAAGTCTTTGTACTTAGGGACTAACTTAAGATTACCGATGATATCATTATATAATTGAGTAGGCGTTAATACAGATGGATGTAGTATATTAGCTTTTACAAATAGAATAGAATTGAGCATATCTTCAATCTTAAAAGAAAGCGTCAGAAGGTTTGCTTGCAAAATATTTACAATTGAATTAAGAGTTGCTTGAAAGGTGTTGTTATGAACAGATTCATATATATTGTTCACAGCTGAAGATATTCCGTCAATAGCATGATTTAATTTGGCTTCATTCCTATTAATTTCGTATAAGGATTGATTTATATTAGAGATAGCTGTTTGAGATACCATAATATTTTTCTTTAATGAGTCTATTATGACTTTATCATTGTTATAAAGATTTTGAATTGCCTGACTATAGGATATAGCATCATCTTCATCCATGGTGCCGAAAATATGTTTGAATACAACGCCTACACCGGCAAACCATGCAGATCGTTTAGAAACGTTGTTAGAGATTATATGAGAAATAGAATTGAAATCACGTAAAATATCTTTATATAATGAATCTAAGGGTTGAAGCATATTAAGGCATTTTGAATGATCTATTTCTTTACTTTCGCGACACTGAAATAGGATGATATTGAATGTATTATGGATGTTTTCAATATAATATTTATATGGGGAGACATCTATAGGGATTACTACGTGAAATTTGTCGTCGGTGATTTTTAGGACGCCGACAGGGTCAAAGAATATTCCAGGACTCTTAGTGATCGGTTCCACAAATCGGTCAGTTGTCAGGGCTGCGCTACTGTGAGCGAAGATGATTCTGTAAATATGAGTAATATTATTAAGGTATCCCAAAACCACGCAAATTTTAACTGGAGGTTGGTAGTTCCTGGATATCGACATGCTTAACTTCATCGAAGTGATGTTTGACATGCCGTCTGTTGATCAGCAGTGTTAGCGAGTGGTTGTTATGAACTTTAATGACCTTGTATGGGCCTTTCCATACGGGAGATAAGGCTTTACGCAGTCTTAGGTGGTTTTTTAGAAGGACATAGTCGCCTACCTTATATGAAACTGGTCGAGTGCGGGAATCATAGTATGCTTTTGAAGTAAGTTTTGATTTTTCGATAAATTCTAGAGCGCGAGACAACTTCAATCGGTGTTGTAACATTTTAATATATTCAGGATAGGTGTTATTAATAGATGAGTCATTGTAAATAGAGTCGGGTATGCGAGGCTTATGACCAAATAGCAGTTCGAATGGGGTATATCGTGTAGTCGAGTGTACTGCGGTATTGTAAGCTAACATAGCTGTGTACACATATTTGGGCCAGTTGTCATGGTTTGCATTTATATAGGGTCTTAGATACTCTTTGAGGGTTGAATGTGACCTTTCGAGAGCGCCTTGAGTTTGTGGGTGGTAGGGACTGGACCATAAGTTTTTAATTTTCAGAAATTCGCAAGTCCTTTTAAATAGGTCAGCCGTGAAGTTTGTGCCTTGGTCGGTGAGTATATATTTTGGAATACCAAATAATGATATGAATTGGAGGAGACATTCACACGATTCTTCGGCAGTGATACTACGAATAGGATAGGCTAACGAAAATTTTGTGAGATCATCTTGCATGGTTAGAATAAATTTGAGTTTAGCTGTGCCAGCTTCCGGCAGAGGACCTACAATGTCAATGGAAACCCTTTCAAATGGAGATGTTGATGTCGATGTTATTATCATTGGAGCTTTGTTCGTCTTGCGGTAAGCTTTATTGGTTTGGCAAGATGAGCATTTTTTGATATAATTTTCAATGTCGCTGCGCATGTTTTTCCAGAAATAACGTTCTTTAATTCTGTCATACATTCTGTTTGAACCTAAGTGACCAGCGATGGGAATATCATGGTTTTCTTTTAATATCTTAGCTATTTCAGTTGGGACAGGATATATGATTGTGTTATGGTGTATATTGACGGTAATATTAGTATTGTTAAATAGGTAAGTAAGTATTGCGTAGATTTTTGTAAAGGATATTTGTTCAAATGGATTTTTGAAATCGGATATTGCTATTTCGTTGATGTCGCCAGTAAGTAATATATCGTCTCTAGCGGATTTTAAGGATTTGAAAATTTCAGCATAGGAACATGTATCAAAATGGTATACTTTTGTAAAGAGGAAATAGTAGGTTTTATTTTTTATTGTGAGTTTCTTAAATGAATGTAGTTCGCGTTCACCATCATGAATCGAGGCATCTGCTGCCGAAACTATATCTTCAAGGTAAGGATTTGATTCGTCAAAATCAATCGATACTGGGACGAGTATTGTCTTTGCGCTGCTTTTTAAGAGGCTTTGGTTATGTTCCTTAATGTAAGTATTATATGTTTCGTTTTTGTTATTAAATGATTTTAAAAATTCAGAATAGTCTTTATTAGCATTCGAGGGTGTTTCATTAATTTGTTTGTTTGTTTCAGGTAAAAGGTCCGGTGGAAGAAATGGAGTTGAAGGAGACACGGGATGTGGCGGAGAAGGAGAGTCCAATAGGGACGGTGGAAACAGTGGAGAGAGTTCTGTGTTTGAATCGAGTGGACTAATACCGATATCGGCTAGATCAAATAGATCGTCGAGAATATCTGAAGGTATTCCTGTATTATCAGTGGGACAATCTTTTGTTGGGCCAGAGGTCGAAGGTTGTGGAGCTTCATTGTCTTCTACAACTGGGTTAACAGGAAATCGAGACAGTGCGTCGGCGTTGCTGTTAATTTTGCCTTTTTTATATTCGATTTCGTAATCAAACTCTTCAAGTTTAAGCCTCCATCTGATAAGTTTCGAGCCAGGGTCTTTGCAGTTAAATAGCCACTTCAGGGGTCTGTGGTCGGTCACTATGGTGAAGCGTCGACCATATAAGTATGGCCTAAATGTTTTTGTACCAAAAATAATTGCTAAGCACTCTTTTTCTGTGATGCTATAGTTGCATTCAGCTTTATTAAGGGTTCGCGATGCATAGGCGATAGGACGGTCGTTGCCTATTGGACCTTGGGACAGGATGGCTGAAATTGCGTAATTGGATGCGTCACAGGTTAAGATGAAAGGTTTTGTAAAATCAGGATATGCCAGTATAGGGGCTGAGATTAAAGCATTTTTCAAGGTTTCGAAAGCTAGTTGATGTTCGTTTTGCCAATTAAATGGAATATTTTTCTTTAAAAGATTAGTTAGTGGTTTCGCAATTTTGGACAGATCTGGTATGAATCGGCGATAATAGGACACTAGACCCATGAAGGATTTTATATCTTTGGGACATGTCGGGCGTGGAAAATTCTCTACAGCCGCAGTTTTGTCCGGATTCGGTTTAACACCTTTATCAGTGATTATATGACCAAGGTAAGAAACTTCCTTGTGTAGGAATTCGCACTTGTCTGGCTGTTGCTTTAGGTTGAAATGGCGTAGTCTGTCAAAGATGTTCGAAAGGTTCTTCATATGGGTTTCGAGGTCAAAAGAGTGTATTACCACATCGTCAAGGTACACGAAACATTGGAATCCTTGTAAACCAGAGAGGACAGAGTTCATTAATCGTTGGAGGGTCGCCGGGGCGTTTTTGAGCCCAAAAGGCATTCTAGTAAATTCAAAGTGGCCTTCCGGTACTGAGAAAGCGGTCTTAGGTGCGTCTTTCTCGGACATTTTTATTTGGTGAAAACCGGAAGCAAGGTCGAGGGTGCTAAAGTATTTACATTTTCCCAGCTGATCTAAAATTTCGGATATATTAGGTAAAGGATAGGAATCTCCAATGGTTATATCATTTAACTTGCGATAGTCTATTACTACACGCCATTTTCGTTGCCCAGAGGCATCGATTTTTTTTGGGGACTACCCAAATTGGAGACGACCATGGAGAGGTCGAATGTTTAATTATCCCTTCATCAAGCATTTTATTTATTTGAGATCGAACTTCTTGTTTGTGAATGTCAGGGAATCTGTAAGATTTAGTATTGATTGGAATAGAAGAGGTAGTGGTGATTTCATGTTCGATAGAATCAGTGGTTGTCAAATGGTCGTTTGGAAGATGAAATATATCTGAGTAAGTGGAGCAAAGGTCGTAGATTGCGTCTGTTTCTTCCGAATTCAGATGAGATACTCGCAACAATTTTATTACTTCTTCAGTCCTATTTGTCGCGTTGTTTTGTTTTGTATCAAAACAAGGTGTATGAAAAACCTTGTGGTCGGTTTTTATTAGAGGCTCAATTTTTAATTTCAGATTTGAGTTTATTCTAATAGGGGATTCAGAGGTGTTTACGACAGAAATATTTATTCTGGCATTGGGTTTAACTTTCACAATGCAGTTAGCTATCAATAGGTGTTCTATGATGTTATTATCTACAACAAGACCTTCTTTTATTTCGGGATTCGTTACAGAGCACTCTATGACTGCTTCAGTTCGAGGCGGGATGGTATATACAGGTTCAGTAAATCTCATGGATAGTTTTGTGTTATTGATTGTCAGTATATTTTGAATATAGTCAATTTTGGAATTACCGGTGGTTAGTAAATCGTTTCCTATTATTCCATCATATGGGAAGTCTATGTCGGGTATAATATGAAATGGATGGCAGATGGAATTAAAATTCAGTGATATGTGACCCAATGAATGTATAGGTTTATCTTTTGTACCTATGCCGCTAATAGCGATAATGTCAAACTCAAACTCAAACAGATTTATTCAAATAGGTCATAATCTGACACTTTTGTACGTCAATGAAGATACAGTACTGAGTCTACCGTGATACAGTCTGAGTCTAATGTGTTGTGAAATCTCGGGAGATTTTTCAATTGTGTTTAATTTTATAAGACAGACAGATGCACCGCTATCAACGAGAAGTTTCAAAGGTTTGCGAGAGACAGATGTTTGGACTTCGACAAATGGTAAGTACTTCTTTGTTGGATTTGTAGTTATATTATAAGTTTTTAATGTGTTCTTATTTGTTTCAGATACTGAGCGAGATGGATACGATTTAGAAGTAGGCTTGGCGGTTCGATTACTGAATAAAGTTCGTGATTGTATAGATTTCAGATTAGGAAAATGATTGTAATCGGTTTCCGGTGTGGATGGGGAATTGGAAATAGCAGCGGTTGTATGAGAACTCGATTGATCGGCAATTGAATTTGAAATAGTAATAGAAGGGTTACTTCGAGTTTGGAACTGGTGTGCGACCTGTTTTATAGCAGCTTTGGATGATGCAACAACATTGCTGTAAGTTCGGCGCTGATAACCTTGTGTGTTAGTGGTCTTGGGTGTAGCAGCAACGCTGCTATAAGTTTTGGGTTGATTACCCTGTCTCATGGTCGGGCTAGAAATATTGCGATTCGGTGGTGGTATAATAGATTTAGTGGATTTAGTAGATTCAGTGGGTTTAGTTGATTTAGTAGATTCAGTGGATTTGGTAGATTTAGTGAATTTAGTAGATTTGATAGATTCTGTGTATTTAGTAGGTTCAGTGGATTTAGCAGGTTCAGTGGATTTAGTAGATTTAGTGGATTTAGCAGATTCAGTGGATTTAGTAGATTCAGTGGATTTAGTAGATTCAGTGGATTTAGTAGATTCAGTGGATTTAGTAGATTCAGTGGATTTAGTAGATTCAGTGGATTTAGTAGATTTAGGGAATTTAGCAGATTCGGTGGATTTAGTAGATTTCAAACTCAAACTCAAACTCAAACAGATTTATTCAAATAGGTCATAATCTGACACTTTTGTACGTCAATGAAGATACAGTACTGAGTCTACCGTGCGTTCGGAAAGATCGGCTTTTTTTTGGTATCTATTTGGTATATATTTGGTATCGGCTTTAAGTCTGAGATTTTCTGTGCGACACCTCTCAGGAAATTTTATTCGTTTAAAGTAGTATCAACAGTGTCATATCCATTGTTATCGTTCTGTCGGGTGCATTCGTCACAGGTGGTCTCCGAATGATCATGATAGATATTATGGATTGCGGGTTTAGAATTATAGTTAGATGAGTTGCCACCATTCTTAAAATTTGCGTTATTATTCTGGGCGCGGCGATTGTTATTGTATTGCCGTTTACGACAATTTTCAATAGTATGACCGATGTTTTTGCAGTACCTACACACAGGAGCCTGCGAATTGTAAGATTGACCTTGACCCTGAGGTCTGGTTGGACGAGAAATTTGACCTTGAGGTCGAGAAAAAGATGAATTGAAATTCGATCTCTGTGAATTATTTGGCTGAGACGCGGTCAAGGAGTTTCCTTTGTATGTGACGCCTAAGATTTTCTCTTCGGCTGTGGCGAAGTTAATGGCTTCGTTCAGTGTGGACGGATCGCGACATCTAACTACTGTTGCCAGTCTAGGATCGAGGCCCATCATGAATCTATTTAACGCTAGATCTTGCATTGTGGCTACTCGCCCAGATAATTCGTCTTTCTTTTTAGTTGGTATAGTGATGTTGATTTCTGTAAGCAATTTTGAAAGACATGTCTCTATTCTCAACGAGTATTGGTTGACATCCTCATTTGGGTATTGTTTGCAACTTTGCAAGTCGGCGAGTAGGTGGGCGTAATGTTTCTTGTCACCGAATTGTGTTTTAAGAAAATCTTCGAGCTGTGACCATTTTGTAAATTCTTTAATGGCACACACTGATTCCGCTTTTCCGGTTTATCGGCTTTGGATATATTTAAAAAGTATATCTTGTTGTGAAGTCGATGCTAAATTAATTCATCATCATCATCATCATTATCTCAGCCACAGGACGTCCACTGCTGAACATAGGCCTCCCCCATAGATTTCCATTCAGTCCGGTCGCAAGCGGCCCGCCTCCATCGTGTTCCTGCCGCCTTTATCAGATCGTCTGTCCACCTTGTGGGTGGACGTCCTACGCTGCGCTTGCCGGTTCGTGGTCTCCATTCGAGAACTTTGCAGCCCCATCGGCCATCAGTTCTACGTGCTATGTGCCCTGCCCATTGCCACTTCAACTTACTAATCCGCTGGGCTATGTCGATAACTTTCGTTCGTCTACGGATCTCCTCATTTTTGATTCGATCTCGCAGAGAGATTCCGAGCATAGCCCTCTCCATAGCTCGTTGCGCTATTTTGAGCCTGCTGATAAGGCCCACAGTCAGAGACCACGTTTCAGATCCGTAAGTCATCACTGGTAACACACACTGGTCAAAGACCTTCGACTTGAGGCACTGAGGTATTTTGGACGAGAAGACATTGCGTAGGTTTCCGAACGCTGCCCAATTAATTATTTGCAGAATGCTGCTAAATTAATTGCATTGCGGCAATTATTAAGGAATGGAATCAATGTGTCTCTGGAACCATCGAAAGTACCAATAAACTTAATTAACACTTTCATATCGATTTCTGACATTTTTACTATGACTCGTGATTCTTCTTCCTTAGATTCTATAGTTTCTTTAGTTTCTTTAGGTTCTTTAGGCTTGGTCATTCCAAAATGTCAAAACCCAATATGATTAATCAAGGTTACCTACTTAACTTATAAAATAATCTAATAGAGGCACAGTGACTCGGTTGAGAGACGGCGTTATCAGTTCTTAGAAAGCGATGCGTGGGCGATGAGCGGCTGGTCGATGTTATGATCTTATTGTTTTGACTATAGTTTGTAGTTTAGATTTCAAATGTTAGTTGTCACGGAAACTTCACGAAATCACTCAAGTCACAATGATTAATGTTTACGACTCACAGAAATAACCGGAACATTGCAGCTCGAAGGGTGCAGCAGGAATTAGGAGGAGAGTCAGGGGGGTCTACGGACTCCGGACTCTTGTTGATGCTAGCTTCAGCGGTGTTCGCCAATTTAGTATGGCGGTAAGGCACTACAGTGCCAACGGGAAAGCGACACGGCGATACAGCGACATAGAAACAGCGTAGTGGCACAATAGGAAATACCACTAGATTTGGAAAATATATTCACTTTTTCACTTTTCCACACTTTTCTGCACTTTTCCGCACTTTGTGGCGCAAAATGAGGCGTACCGAGGATTTTAAAAATCCCTTAAGCTGCCACCAATTGTTATAAGGGACTTAGATTACATCTTTTTAAAAAAAAATGATTTGCATTTAAAAGTTTTAATTTGAAATAGAAAAGAAAACAATAATAAAATTATGGGCAAGTGCTCGATGAGAGTGCTGAAGGGAGACTGACTGCCCTCCGCAGCCGGCTAGAGTACCTCCTACTCATAATGCTGATGCTGCGGCTTAGCAAGCAGATCTTCCTTTAGGAGAGGGGTATAACAGATCGTAGCAAGTGGAGGGAAATAGTCTCTGCCTACCCCACCGGGAACAAGGCGTGACTGTGTGTATGTATATATGTATATAGTAATGGTGCAACAAGTTTTGATGACATTAAAACAAAACTGTGAATGCTTACTTATTACTTAATAAATATACTCCATCCAACGGTTTCCTCGAAGAATATTAGCGATAGGAGCATGCACATTTAACTATTGTTTCTGTGTTCTGTATGTTATTTCTTTGTGTGTGATATACAATAACATTATCTGTCTTGTTTGTTCATAGAGTGGACCGATGCTGTGCCGATGCAATGAACGAACACCTTTCACTGCAGCGTATTATAATCACATATGATAGAGGAGAAATATGTACATAATAACTAGGTTTGCTCATCGTGTTTGTTTTGATTCTTACTAACTTTGCATGTTACAGTTTCGACGTTTTATAGAGTTTTTAAATCAACATTTTTAATTGATTATTTGCAAGGTTTTAGTTGACAAAGTATAAACAGTATAAGTCTGAACGATACGAGAATACGATACGTAGTAACGAGATACGAGGTGATACGTGATACAAGAATGAAACTGATTTGAAAAGAGTAAGCGCATATTATCTAAATTAATTCGTAACTGAACCTATGGACACGTAATTTGGATGAGTTTCATTGGTTTTTTTTTTGAAATGAACTATGCTGTTAGTCTCAGATGACCTCTACAGCTTTACCGGGCAGTGGTGAGCGCAGGAGGCGCTCGACTCAAAGTTTAAGAGCGACTAACACAAGGGCACCTAGACGGTACGAGCCTCAGCTTGGGCCGTCGCCAGAATACGTGGGTTCAGGCTTGCCCTGGCACCCCAGAAGGGGAATGTCTTAGGGCCATATCAATGGTTACATCTGTTTGATTATGATTTGTTTGGGTGGAGAGTAACTAACTAAGGATCTGAGAGATCTTCGACCTCGCCGGCTAGGTCGGTGTTGTGATTGTGTGAGTTGGTGGATCTGGTATCCTGCACCAGTACCGAAAACGGAGCGACTGTTGCGTATATTGGTAGGATTGGACGAGACGGACGCCGCCGATGTTACGGCGGCGATAGGCGTCGTCCTGGTCGGCCAGGATGTTGCGAGGGCGTCTACGGAGGGGAGGACACACATGAGTTTCACTTAAAAATCGGTATTTATACTGAGTGTCCTCCCTTAACATACTGACACTAAAAATTTGTTCTGAGATTTTGATTAAACCCTTCTTCATTTATTTTATATCAATAACGTTTTCAAAACTTTCATAACCAATATCACCGACACTTTTCCATAGATATAGCAATAAATAGAGGTGCCAACAAAGGGGTAGGTGTCCGGAACAAAGCATAGAGTGGTAGTTGTCGGGAGCAGGCAGCGCGCTCGAGGGCCCTCGCTGCCGGTGGCTATCTCCCTGCATAATGGGACATATATTCTATAGGGACGTCTCTATATTTTATAGCTCTATACTATTGGTGATTAATATTATGTTGCATGTGGTTTTATAAAATGTTTGAATGTGCGTGTGCTTGTCAGTATATATTTATATGTATATAATAAATGTACAGTATTTGAAGTAGACATTTGTTTGAGAGATATCCTTTTTATATCATATCATACTGAGAAAGGAGTTTTGAAAATGTATAGGGTAATCACAGTTCTGATATTTATATCAAAATTAACCTAAACACACCAAAAAGATATGAAAGTACATTTTAAAATTTTGGTAAAATAATCAAACATATTTTTCAGGATAACAATATATACTACTATATATATATATTGTAACTAGAATTACCTGCGTACATAGGTGTGTGACAGACAATCTAAGAAAGACAGCAGGAACACGCTGGATTCAAGCCTATGTTCAGCAGTGGACGTCCTACGGCTGAGGTGAATGATCTAAATGAAATAATTTTGCTGTTTTATTTTTGTACGAGAATTCAGAGAGTAAATTCAGAGAGTTTCTTGTGCGTTCTTCTTGTAGAGGTATCTTTCCGAACGCACGGTAGACTCAGTACTGTATCTTCATTGACGTACAAAAGTGTCAGATTATGACCTATTTGAATAAATCTGTTTGAGTTTGAGAGTTTGAAATAAAGGCGAAAATCATAAACACAACCATGAAAACAAAGTTAGTTACCCTGTCTAGTATAAATATATAACATGTGTACAGTGTGCAAGCAGCCTTAATAATATAACAAGTAACAAACACGGGCTCAATTTACGAGTCGGCTTCTGAACAAATCCCGAGTGCAGGTGAGCGGAGAGTATTCGAGCATTACGATGAGAATATAATGTATGCATGAGAACGGTGGCTTAAATACAACTTACTGACTACCCTGGGGCCTTGTTCATACCCTTACCTTACCTGGCTCTATGGACAATAATTTCATTATGAGACATTATTTATTATTTTTGATAGTTTTGCCTAATGATTGCCTCGGTGGCATAGTCTTTTCGGCTTCGATTCCCACGTCAGGTATGTCATTGGATTTTTCCATTAGAAGTTTCCTCAATGATAGCTCGGATGCCTGGCAATGATGCCAAGATGCCTGGAAAAGATGCAAAGATGCCTGGAAACTTCTGCATAGCCACCACGCGGCACCTTCAAAACAAACAAATGTAACCAAACCAAATATTGTAAAACTATCGGTTGAAAAAATTAAGCTCTACAAGTCGCACTCAGAACGCACGGTAGACTCATTACTGTTTATTTTCATTGACCTGCAAAAGTATCAGATTGTGATCTATTTGAATAAATCTTTTTGACTTTAACTGTGACTAGAAATTGTACCCATTAATGGCAATAGGCTCGCCCCCTATTATAATGGGACTTAAAAACATAACAGGCAAAGTGTGGGTGTACCTATTGGGACTAACCTTTTGGGAAAAAGGCGTAATATTATGCCGTTTATTGGTAATTTTAGAGTTTAAATTCGGATGATTGATATTATAAGACCCAAAAAAATTTATAAACACCTACATTTCAACAAGTGGAAAGTCACTTACAGCCAACCCTGGGGTTTGTGTAAGTATAGGTACTGTTTCCTGGGTCTATGATCAATAATTACTTTACTATGATTAGCCTATAGGTTTGTTCGGTATCATTATTTATTTTATAGATTCTTTTCTGCATTCAAATCGATTTGTCAGTTGCTCATATCTTTATGCCGCTGAAAAGTACTGATAATCTTCTAAACATAACAGACTTTCAAGAGGAAAACCACGATCAAGTCACCTATTAGACAAAAAACTTAATCAAAATCGACTCATTCCCTTGGGAGCCATGATACTACAGACAGACACCTATACAGTTAGCCATATAAATTTTGTAACACCCGTTCCTTTTTTGTCGAGGGTTAAAAATAAGAAATCAATACATGCAATTGCAGCTAGCACTTGGCACAGACAACGGGTTTTCATCCGTCCAATTTGGATCGGGAGCCAACAAGTGAAACTTCTACGTATAGATTCGTATTGGACACGCAGTTTTATTGGAAGCTTGTTCACTAGCTAGCTGAAAAGTTTTCAGCGGGGTCCGAGTCTATTTCCTGATGATAGGTCGTGTAGACGCGAAGCACGTGTCGATATATGAATGGTGTCACTAACAAAAAACACTAACCTAATAGCATTTCCTCTTTGTATGCAAATTTGGGGGCGGGAAGGCGTTGCACTGTGCATGTTGTTTTTGACATTAAAAATCGGGACTAAAAACTAAATATTCTTGTTTCAGGAGTTTGAAAAGTTTCATAAAACTTTACTTTGTCCAAAATGTTATACAATCTTTACATATTATAAAGCAAAGTCGCTTAACACCGTCTGTACGCTTAGATATTATAAACTACGCAATGGGTTATAATGCGGTTTGCATCAATAGGGAGAGTGAATCAAACGAAAGATTTACCTACATATTATGCTAAAGTGTTAAAAAAAGTTAAGTAATACTCAAAGGGGTCTATCTACCGTCAATTTGAACAACTAACAAAAAAAAAGTGAAATTCGAAAAAAAAATTCGTATTCCCCATACAAAGTCGATCAGCTTATCAGTTTCCCAAGTTAAATATTTCAAGATATAAATATAAAGTAAGAGCGTACGCGGCTTTCTAGGAATTTGATAATATCATTTGAAAAAATTACCAAATCTATGTTTTGTATTCCTCTGTTTCCTCCAACATTCTAAAAATTTATATCCTGATATTTTTATAGTGAAGTAACCTATGTCCCTGTCATTTTAATTTTTCTTATAAATCCTTGGTTTTTCCCAGTTTTACTCGCATAGTTGGACGTTCATTACAAAAACAATTTAAGAGTTTATAAACAAAAATAAAATTATAGGGACATACTTTACTTCAACTTTAAAATATCAGGATATAAATATATCAAATAAGTTTACTGTACTCAGAGGAAACATGGGAAAACAAAACATCGATATAATAAATTTTTCGTAGGATTGTGTCAAGTTTCTCGTAACTAGGATACACTTTAATATAAGTGTTACTTAGCTAAAACCAGTCGAAGTGCTTCAAACCAAGTCAGATGCAGCCGCGAATCCAAGATGATGGTGGTATTCTCGATCTCTCTTCATTAAGAAAACTTCTCATTATAAGTAAAAGTAAGACTAGGTCATGCAATACTTAAATTTTCAATGATCTCGCACATAAGAAGGCTGATTACAGCGATTATTGCAAAACTCCATCACGTAAGTTCTTTTTTAATGAGTCACAAAGCTTAGGGCTTTTTATTTCGACGTGAGGCGACGATTTCCTTGCAAAGGCTCTCCGACAGGACGGGATAAAGATAATAAAGACGTTTGATAACTCCTGTAAGTATTTTGTTACATTGTAAGTACCTACTAATTTACAATGTAATTTCGATAGGCTGAGATTCAACGTAAAAATGTATTTTTATGATAATGAATTACAAGACGAGCAAATCAGGTGCCTGATGGTAAGCATCATGATTGCCCATATCAGACACAGTGCCACCCAGTGTTTTAAAATTCAAAATTCTGCGCGGCACTGCACTGCGCCTGTCACCCTGAGATATTAGTTGTTGAATCTCATCATGCCCAGTAATTTCACTGGTAATATTGCTCTTCAGTCCGGAACACAGTAATGTTTGCATATTACTGCTTGGCGGATGAATAACTGTCTCTGATTGTTTGTTTGTTTGTTGTGCGTCTGTTTTATAAAATAAATTGTTAATGTATACCTTGGTAAGTATGCTTAGTGTTAGGTTCCATACCTCCTGCGGTGGGGTCCTCTACGAAGGACCAAACGCTGTCCGGTCTGTGAATGAGTGTTTCCGCGTGCCCGTAGCTCCGACAAATGGCGTCCCGAAGGATAAACCCCAGGTTTTTTAGTGGGTATATTCCACCAGGCTGTGGCGAGTCCCATATTACACAAATTTTTCCTGGGTGCCAAAAACAAGAAGAAAACTTTTTTGGGGTATCTAGATACAGCAAACATGTTAGCGTTTTAACATGTTTGCATATCAAGATCTTGCTTTGAGCCAAATTTTATGAAGCTAGGCCAACAGGAAGTATCCTAGAAGCATAATTACTATAATGAAATGTACCAGCAGTGGTCTTATCGCTATAAATTTGTTCCATACAACCAATGAGTATACACAATGAGCTTTCATCATCAGTTGTCCTGTATTCACGTCCTAAGTGTATATGATATATCATAGACTTGTATTACAAAGACAATCGTGGCGTTTTGTCCAGTCAATGTGTTAGATCATCTTGTCACACTCATCTAGAGAGCGTTGTTAGGGCTAGTTGAACGACTCGCAAGCGTCATGTGCAAAGTGAAATGCACGTGATGTTGTGTATGCGGTTTTAGGTAGGTTTCACACGCTGGGAAATACGAAAGTCGTCTCGAAAAGCGCTCGTCTTGATGAGATTTTTTTCATGGTTATAGAGAGATAGGCGATAGAAAGAGAGGCAGCTCGTATGTTAATATAATAATAATAATTAGTTAGGCGCTGTACGAACTGACCTGAATTGCACTTTATTGCGTCGGAGCTAGAGTCGTTATTTATTTAAATAATTATGAGGAGTGTCCCTTCTATCCCTTTAGTATTCTGTGGTATTATGGTAGTAAAGATTTATTTATCAACGTGTCTATGGGCTATTAAATAATCTAAGCTATAAACTTACATAGTACTTACGTAGTTACGTACTTACGTAGTATAATACTTACGTAGTTAAATCCGGAGTCCCTGGATCGAATCTCACCATGTGGACTTTTCGCCTGGGCGCAGTGTTTCGGATGGACGTTAAACTGTAGGTCCCTATAGTTTCCTATAAGATATGTAGGGGGCAGTCGTTAGGTCATGTCGGAGAGCTTGTAGGAATCTTGGCAACCTAACTCTGATAATATGGGTTGTCCACATAACCCATAAGAATTGATTTGAGCAGTGTAATTGGGGTAACCCGTTCCGTTAGGGTATACATTCAAATTATTAATCATTATTATTAGGTATAGAATAGCACAATAGAAGTTAAAACAAACTCGGGTATCAAATTTAAGGAAACGAGCCCGACACACGCATGACCTGCGTACTTTTAAAATAAAAATATCTTGGTGCAATGGTGCAAGTAAATATTTGAGATTTAGTTACGTTTTTAGTTTTCCCCATTCTCAGAATTTGACAGAAGCTACTCGTAAAAAAGCAGGTTTTAAAAGAATCAAATAACATAATAAAACGTTTAAATTTCCAGACCTCAACTAGTATCCAGCAGCCAGCATTTAGCTTGGCATTATACCAAGATAAGCTCAATTTAAGCATAAGAAATACAAATAAATACATTTCAATTGGATAAACCTTAAGCCGAGCTCACGACCACATAAAGATACTGCATGCAATCCCGAATTTGGCACCGAATTCTACCTACAGATACAAACTCACAACTATACTCTGTTTTTCCTTATTTGACGGAACATAGTTCGTACACGGCGTTCGGGCCATATTATAACTAATTTATATGGGGAAGACATTATCCCTCTGCAACACTGTTATGAAAACTATAGCAAAGGGATAGGGCTGCCACCAAAAATTGTAATACCATACTTGAAAAAATTAAGATTTTTTTATATAGCAACAACACCTTTATTTAATTGTGTGAATTACAAGGCAATCGATTTTTCAAAAACGCTACAGTCGATCATTAGATCCCGGGATCGATCCCCAGGTCATAGGTTTCTCTAAGACAGTCGTCTGGAACTATTCCCGGTAGATGGTAATAGACTCGACCCCATATGGGATCTAAAAACACTGGTGTGGGTTTATCCACTATTGGTCTGGGTCCTGCGGGTATATGCCTTTGCATATCCTTTTGGCAAAAGCTGTTGTATTATGTCATTCTCAAAAGAAATACCATCAACAAAATGTTAGAGATAGATTCGCATGTCCGAATTCATTTAGTGCGGTGGTAGTTGGTAGTAATGTCGACGTGGAGTGGTTTATCTATTATGATCAAGCACGTTCCGCCATGTAAGTAGAAACCGACTATACAATCTAGCAAATAGTAAAAAAAAAAAGTATTACAAAGACAAAGCCAGTCGATGCAAAAATGTTACACTTCGTGTTTCCATTAGTTCAAGTGCCGCCTCTGTTCATCGAATTCTCTTTTTAGGGTTCCGCACCGAAAGTGTGCTGCTGGGACCTCATTTCTAAACTCTGTATACTGATATGTGACAGACGGATGTCTGTCACATATCAGTTCACATATCACATGTCACATATCATATTGGTTGTAATAGAGACCACAGCAGTACGGACTCACCGATATGTGACAGACGGATGTCTGATACAACCAATAAATCCGCCAGGTAACCGCCATACTGATATGTGACAGACGGATGTCTGTCACATATCAGTATACAGACATCCGTCTGTCACATATCAGTATGGCGGTTACATGGCGGATTTATTGGTTGTATCAGACATCCGTCTGTCACATATCGGTGAGTCCGTACTGCTGTGGTCTCTATTACAACCAATAAATAAAAATGTTAAAATTAAAGGCTTATTATTACTAAGCTATTAATGATGTTCTAGGAAAGACCAGGTCAAAAGTACCTAAAACCGAAGAACGTGTAAGAAATGTGATGAAAGTGAAATAAACGGAAGTCGTGTGTCAGGATCGTAGCAACATCGTAGCACATGTTTTTAACTAAACATTAAAGAAACCCAAGAAAAACATGTTTTTACTAAAAATATTGTGTAGTATAAATAACGCTGATTAATAAATAAATATAACACGGTGGTACGGAACCTGTTATGATTCGACAACGACTCGCACTTGGTCGGTTTTCTTTTTCTTCAACAGTAATTCGAAGTGGAGGCGACGCGACGTAAGTCCAGCTTATTGTAAAAGTTGACACGTTAAATCTAACCTGTCCATACCCGACTAGCCGCCCGATTGGAAAGCCATTTTTCTTTATTTTTGATTCCTTGTACCAGTTGCTAGATTTCCAATGGGCGTTGCTTGTATCTGGAAAATTGGAGCGCAATAAAATAAATGTAGTGATTTTATTTGACAGTTACAGTTTATGTTAGTGTTTATATTTTAGTGAAGTTGTCGAACTTTTGTTGAGTTTGACGGCTTTGGTCTAAAATGAAAAATGACTAAGTATAATAATGTCCACTCTTGTATAAATGTCAAAGTATTATAAAAATATAATATAATAATAATAATAATAATATGGGACAACTTCGACACACGGTCATCTGGTCCCAAACTAGGCTAGAAGCCTGTACTATGGTAACCAGATGACTGATATACATACTTATATAAGCTTATTACACCCAGACACAGTTCAAACAGACATGTTCATGCACACAAATGTTTGACCTGGCCGGGGATCGAACCCGGGCCCTGCGGCACAGAAAGCAGAGGTATTACCATCTGTGCCAACGAGGCAGGCTGCCAGTCAAAAATGTCAACAATGAATTTTGCCAAAGTATATTTTGGTCCACGTGTAAAAATGACGAAGTATAATAATGTTTCCCTATTCATTCGCATACTATTATTAGCCATAATTTTAAACTCATAAAATTTTAAGCCATAATATATGTAATAGCTAATGATCACCAGTCATAACGTCAATACTCCTATTATAACTTGTTATAATTTTAATTGTCCTAACATTTGAAACCCATAATATTCTATGTCCTAACCATTGATAACCATATTATTTTATGCCATAATCCTAACATGTCCTAACTATTGCTATCACTAAAATTATGTGCCATAATCATATATTGCTCGAATGTTAACTTTGTCATCATATAAATTAAACCTAACCTAACCAATAGAATTTTGAATCTTAACTCATTAACGTAGTAAACATCTTTTCTATGTAGAAAACTGTTGATATATCACATTGCTGTAAAAAAATATTATAGTAATGCGCTATTACTGATTATGAATAAAAATGAAGGTAGTTTCTTTATTATTATAAAAATAACACAAAGTCTAATTTTAGTGTTAATATTTGTAACAAAGTGCTTAAACGAATTTTGAAATTATAATTACAATGGAAAACGAGTGCAAAATATTTACAAAGAAAGAAATTACATATATATAATATATATAACAGTACCAACAAATTACATAACAGTGGATTTACAAATGGAAATACGTACAATACCGATTATATAAAATAACAATTATGAACAATGAAAATTAGGACATACACCATTATTAATTATAAAATTATACATAACAAACATTATGACAACTAACAATAGGAATAAAAACTATTATACAGAAAAATATTAAAGCAATTAAATTTTAGGACAATTTATCAGTATTACCACAAAAAAATATGTATTTCCAATATTATGACTAGAGGAGGTTATGACAAATGATGTATGCGGAAAAATTTTATGACAAAAGACATTATGCGAATCAATAGGATACCCATAATAATGTCTACTCATACACAAATGTCTAGATATAAAATTGTTGAAAAAAGATTTAACAATAGAGCTACCAATTTTGAAAATATGTCCCTCTGCTAAATCTCACGTCTCCAACGGCATGCGCAAACATGGAATCTAATGAGAGATAGAATGAGGAGGGTCGGCTATTTAGCACTACTATTTTTAGAATTGCATAAGCTTGGCGAAAGCATACCCTTCCCAAAAGCGACTCTAGCAGTATAATAGGGGAAATCAGTTAATTAAGAATATAAACAACAATATAAACTCGTCAATACGTCAGATATTTATTTCAGCCGAATGCTGCCAATACACACGCTACCAAACACAATTTGGCAAAAGCTTTTTTAATCTCTGAGTGGTTTGTCCGGAGGTCATATTCGCGGCGCTCGTGCCGTGTCCTCTGTCCACTCATGTCGTTATGAAATGTTTCATTAAGCCCGACCTTTAAGAGTGCACGCCAACTCTATCTTATAGGAATTTGACGCAAAGCTATGAAAAATGCACCAAATCGATGTTTGGTGGGCGTGTAAAGTTTTCGAATTGAGACCTGCAACCGAAGCGTAGGACGACCACTCACAAGATGTACAGATGATCTAAGAAAGGTACTAGATGGAATGGAATGTTCTGCACTCTGGACGTCCTACGGCTGAGATGATGACGATGATGGTGTTTAGATTTATGCCATATTCGTCTCGTGGAATTTCGGCCCAAATACAAAAGTCCGCTTTTGCCCCACATTGTATGCCATATTTGGCCTATAATATATATTTTCTTAATTTGGTATGTTTCTGTTTCCTCCGAATTTATATCCTGATATTTTGAAGTTAATTAAAACTATATTTCGAACATTTAATTTTCTTTTATAAACTCTTCATTTTCTTGTAGTGAACGTCTTGTGATTTTTAGATGTTTACTAGAAACCAAACGAAGTGTCGGTTTTTTATATTAAATATAATGACAAGGATATATTTGATTTCATCATTAAAAATCAAAGCAAAAATTTATCGAATGAATTAATTATATTCGAAAGAAACAGGGGAACACGAAACATAGGTTTGGTGATTTTTTTCTTAGGATTGTGTCGAATTCCTAAGGCGTGTCCTCTTAAGGCCGTCTCTTAATGTGTCTCCAGCTTTAATATCGTTAGCGGGAGTTTTCATTAGCACGCTGTTCGCTCGCTTTTACTGCTTCCAAGCCTTTATAGTGGATGGACACTTTATTGTTATTATTTTTCGAGAACGGTGGGCGGCGCGTGATTTATATTGGTGCTCTTGTGACATTTAGTTTATGACTTTTTACTTTAGGGTAAGTAAAGAATCAAAGAAAGTACAGTCAATGGAGTTAATGCACATCCGTTGGTAAATAAATGCTTCAAGTAGATAGATACCAATGTTTTTGCCAACCATCTCCCTCTTGAGCCCGAAGTACATAATTAAACTTCCCTTATAATTTATAATGTTAGTCTTCCTATGTTAAGTAAAACCATCTTTGATTCTTGGTTTTTCAATTGTTTCATGAGAGTAGAAACCTCATTCAAAGCTATTCAAAGCAACGATTTGTTTTTCAATGTATTTTATAAGTATGTTCAGTATGTACGTATGTTCACTTTTATGTATGTTCAGCCGCATGACCGCGGGCGTGGGTCGTGGGCTGGCTGTATGAAGTTGCATTCATTTTATTTGTATGGAGGACAATACACTATAGCGTGCGCGGGATGGCCGCGTTTCCTTCTCTTTGTCACCCGACCAGTCACGCGCCTGCCCATGTGTGTAAAAAAAACATAACATACATTCACGCCTTTTTCCCGAAGGGGTAGGCAGAGGTGTACCCAGGACAGTCCCATAGTAGATACACCCATGTGTGTATTGACCTTAAATGTAAAGTCATTGCGTAGCCGACTGAAACCGAAATACATAGAGGACAAAGATGCCTGAAAACTTACCTTACAACCAAACAATATACCTATATTAATGTAAGCAAGCCAGATATATTCTGAAACTTGCAGTTGAATAATAAAAATGAAAACTTACAAGCTTCTTGTGTGTTCTTCTTGTACACATATAATATTTCCAAACACGCGGTACTTAGATACATTATGTTAGCATTATGTTAGCTAGGACGATTAAAAATGTCTGTCGATTAAAAACGTTTAAAACAAAAAACTTAATATTTTGAGTTTGACCACCTGCTTGCCTATTTTTGCCGATTTCACAGTTAGAGCATGCAGGCCTCCAACGGAACGGTTAATATCTTATTTAAATACCTATAATTAATTTATGTAAATACGTTTTCTTTGGGTCAAGTGTGATCGAAATCGAATGTTTCTTCAGGAAACTAAGTAACCAAATTCTGCTACAATAGAAGTTTAACACGTAAGTGTCGGAGCAAGCGTTTTTCCAGCGGCCCCAGGAGGGCAGTAAACCGGTTCGTTTACGAGCGCCAATCCTCGGCCATAATTAGAGTGTGGCGAGTGCCTCTCTCAATCACGGGATTAACTGCCTCGTGCTTGGAGATGTAGTGTGTGGTGGGAGTTGGAAGACGCACTGGGTTACTACTTCTGTTCGGTCATGTACAACATTGGTGGTTTTGAAGGGCCACGAATAGCGCGTTAATTGTGTAAAACTTCTGTATATTTATAAACATTACTAGCTGTGCCCCGCGGTTACACCCGCGTAGTTCTCGTTCCCGTAAAAATATCGGGATAAAAAGCACTCTATGCGTTATTCCAAGGTCTTAACTATCTACATACTGAATTTCAACACAATCTGTTCAGTAGTTTTTGCGTGAATGAATAATAAATATTCGTTCATCTATCCTTACAAACTTTCGAATTTATATGAAGTAGGATATTTATTTATATTATTTATTTAATTATCATATAAGAAGAAAGCTAACATTTTTAAAACCAAAATGCTTCCTACCTTAATTAGATATAACATCACACCTTTTTCCCAAAGGGGTAGAAAGACTTATAGGAACCAGTTCCATTTTATATTCTTTTAGGTCGAAACTAATTGAGGGCGAGCCTGTTGACATATATATACCGGTAACAGTTTCGACTCCAGGATGAGAAAATTCCTTGTGGAAAAGTCCAATAACACATTGTTTGACCTGGGAGTAGAACCCAGGGCCTTATTATACGGCATTAGCACTTTCAAACAACTACGCAGCCGTGACAGTAAAAAAGAAACTACTAATGATTTTATAGCTGAGGATATCATGAAACTTTAGTGTATAAAATATAAAATGCATACTTAAGATTAAAGAAATCGTACAAAAAAAATTCATCCTTTCCTGTTTGTACAGTTCACCAGTCTCAGTATCCCATATCAAAATCCTTGAGCATTTACAACGGGAGTACTATAAGCGTTTACCATTAGCCACAAAAACCAGCAGGAAAATGTTGTTCTGGACGTAGCGTTTGAGCATCCCTTTCCTGTGTGTTCTAAGCCCATATCTCATCTCCCGGATGGTAACGAATTCAAAAAACGGTGCTCATGACACACTGACCTTACCCGCCCGTCAGCTGACTTCATGCTCAGTGCTGGGTACTTCGACCACATCGTTGACGATAACCGCCGGCGCTAGCATCTAAGAAATTATACGACCAATCATGTAGTTCCACGTTCCTCCACGTTCAGTATTAAAGTTGTGGTTTACTTCAGTTCCGCGCCTGCGCACGGATGTCGGTCTGATGCGGGATGTAACACAGGTTCCCAAGTCCTGCAGTAGGCTTTCGGTTAGCATCAAGGGTAGGCGTTTTTGTCCGCCATCGCGATTTCGCGGACTACGTAAAATTAGAACTCGTGACTTTTTTGGCAGTGAGGTTAAAGTATTACATAGTGGACTTTAATAGAATATTACGTTTAGGATAATAGGTAAGTGTCACAATATTATTTTAGTAAAGATTCCTTAATCCAAGATTAATTTTTCTACATTTTTATAAACTGCCTGTACGGTGGAAATGTCCTAAGCTTTTAGGTTACCTTCTAAAGTATTTAAATTAATATTCACCATGTTAGGCAAATGTTTTTATTCTTAGAGATAATAATAATATTATGGATCACATAATTTAGCCTTTTTATGTCGCAAAAGTTATAAGTAGGTAATCTCTTTCATTAATAAATAGATAGCGAAGAGGTAAATAAGGAGGAATAAAAAAAAACAGGAAAAATTTAATATTATGTTAGCTTACTAATTGTTACACTTGTCTAGTCCAATCACTCACAGTAAAAACCAACTTAAAGGTTAACTTCCAATCCCGGCCATTTTGCACATTGCAGGCAACAAGATAAACCAAAGCAACCTTTTCATTACGGGACGGACCCTATTTTAAGCACCATGTACGCATATTGATGGCATAGAACATGTAACCTGAAGCATGATATTGTGTTCTATGTCATTCTATTGTGTACAGTGCATTAGTACTTTGTTACTGCATAAGTTTCATCATCTTCGTCATCATCATATCAGCCATAGGACGTCCACTGCTGAACATAGGCCTCCCCTTGGATTTCCATTCAGTCCGGTTGTAAGCGGCCTGTATCCATTGCATAATGTCTAATTTTAATTTTAATTATTATACCTAACTAACATAGATTGTAAGTTTCAAACTACTAACAATAATATGGATCATGTCTGAAATAAAATGAATTTTATTTATTTATTTATTTATTTATTTATTACACGATTAGTGGAGCTGGCCTCAAGATTATCCAATTTCAACTACGATAATATTATGAACCACCATGACAGTTTTATTTACTTTGCATCATCTATGGAGTTTGATTAGAACGGATGGTAGTACTTAATTATTAAATTTAAAAAAATCACCTCGTGGTCGAAGTGACAAAATGCTGGAACGGTGAAATATTTCGAATAGTCGAATAGACTGTAGTTATTTCATTTTATATTATACTAGTGTGTGAACAGCGGCTTTGCCTGCTCGCAAGTATGAAATATGAGAGTTTTATGCCAAAACTTTGACGCCCTTTTTGTATCCCATAGAATGTGAGTTTTTAAAAATCCTTTCTCAGCACACGTCCAGACAACAAAACAACCTACATTCTAAGTTTAAAGTCTAAGATCAGTGGTTTGGGCTCTGCGTTGCATGTCAGTGAGTGAGTCATTGATTATTATTTCAAGAATTCTTCGGTACTTTTACTACTTTTATAATATATTATCGGTTAAACAGTGTTATTTTATTCAAATATTAATATTCATAAACGTACGTCAAAAGATTGTTCATTCAGGGCCAAAAGTTCATACGCTTTGATCAGTGTAATTTTGGTTACTAACATTAAAAAATAGTCACGAATTCTAGAGCAAATGAACCCAACCGTAATTAATCATAGGTTAAACAATTTACCGCGTTATCTATCCCTAACATGTCGATGTAGCCACCCAGATCCTGGCTCAGCAGAACGGTGGAGCCGGCCCTTCCATGTCCCACCGTTAACTGGAACTGGGCGGTTAATGGCCTGTTAATTTAGGGCCAATTCCACCACGATAAGGTAACAGGAAGTGAAAAGGGAAAATACAGTGATCATGTCCTATGAATAAGTAGCAGGAGATAATTAGTTATAATTTGTGGGTAAAATTGGCTTTAAAAACTAAACACTATTTTACATTATGACAGCCTCGGTGGCGTAGTGGGCGCAAGCTCGACTGCCGACCATGAGGTACCGGGTTCGATCCCCAGGTCAGGCAGTGTTCAGTAATGGATTTCTCCATTAGGAATTATTAGGTAGATAGATGGCAATAAGCTCGCCCCCCTTACATGGGAACCAATCACATACTGGCGAAATGTGGGTGTAGGTACTATGGGATTGAGTTCCGGGTACACCAGCTGCCTATACCTTCGCAAAAAAGGCGTGATTGTATGTCAAATCAGGTTGCCCATGCGTGTAGCTAAGGTTAACACACACATGACATTCCAGAGCTGTTTTCGTAAAGAACTGGGATGATAGAAGCCAAAATAATAAGATTCAAATCTTATAATCATCAGCAGCAGCACAGCTGTAGAAAGTCTTCTGCTGGACATGGCCATGTTGCGTCCGTGGTCCAGCGGGAATATGATTGGCTTTAAATCCGGAGGCCCTGGATCGAACTCACCATGTGGACTTTTCGCTTGGGCGCTACCGTGATTATGTAGGTCCCTATAGTTTCCTATAAGATATGTAGGGGGCAGTCGTTAGGTTATGTCGGAGGCTGCGTAGGAATCTTGTCGACCTGAAACTCTGACAATATTGGTTGTCCACCTTACTCATATGAATTGACTCGAGCAGTGTAATTGGGGTAACCTGTTGTGTTAGAGTATAAATTCAAATTATTATTATTAAAATTATAGGCCACCCCCTAATGGGGGATTTTGCCAATACTCGCCACACTTGGCAGGTTGGGTTAGCGAGAGTAGTTTGATTTATTTTGTCATTAAAAAAAACTAATGAATATGTTCATGGATTTTTTATAATATTTTTGAGTAGTAAAGTAAATAGTATGCCTGTAGGTACCTAGTGCACATATTTTATTAAATAATTATAATATTCGTACGTGTATGTACAGCGTACTACACCGCAACGTAACCAGTTAGTTTGACACAAACTTTTATTTCATTGCTAAAGTTAGGTTTAGAGTTAGACCATTATATTCCAGTTAAACTAACCACCTATCTACGTTGTTATAACTTCAAACACTTAGACTTAGGCAGTCTTCAGTCTTACCATAGCATAATATAATATACCTACCTACCTTAGATTTTGCCAATTTAGGACTGCCTCGGTGGCGTAGATGGTCGCATGCTCGACTGCCAATCAAGAGGTCCCGGGTTCGATCCCCAGGTCAGGCATAGTGTTAAATATTGGATTTTTCCATTAGGAATTATCTCAATAGCTGCCTGGAGTCTGGAACTGTGCCCGGTAGATGGCAATAGGCTCGCCCCCTATTACATGGGACCAATAACATACTGGCGAAATGTGGGTGTATCTACTATGGGACTGAGTCCTGGGTACACCTCTGCCTACCCCTTCGGGAAAAAGGCGTGAATGTATGTTATGTTATGTTACCTTAGATTATAGTCAATACACCGTGTATACAAAACTGATTGGCATCACTCAAGATTAATAACTATCAATATCCTGCTTCCTATTAATATAATAAATGCGAAAGTTTATGAGGATGGATGGATGGATGGATGTTTGTTACTCTTTCACGCCAAAACTACTCAACCGATTAGGCTGAAATTTGGAATGTACGTAGCTTAGACCGTGGAATAACACATGCGGTACTATTATTCCCGATATTCCCGCGGGAACGAAGACTGCGCGGGTGAAACCGCGGGGCACTGCTATTTATTAATAAGATGGAAATTATTCTCACAAAAAAAATATTTTAGTACACACCTATTTCTTTTTTTGGGCATGAGACGAACTTTTAGCTTATAGGTCGGTTTTAAATCGCTTGTTGATCGCTGTTGACACTAGTCTAATTTCTACCCCATGGTGAGTTTTTGTCGAAAAAATATCTAACTTGGGAAGTAGAAACGTTTTTGCTAACTCTTCGTAATTTTTTTACCATCTTTGATCGACAGGCATAACACCTAGCTTTAGTAATTTATAAATTCATAGATTTTCTTGTGCACGTAATAATTTACAGTAAACATCAAAGAAAACTCCTCTTATTGTGTGTGTAGTAGGGTAGGTGATTTATTAACATATTTTGGAACTAGATGTCGCTGATTTCCGTTAGAACTCACAAACGTTTCATTCACGTTTATATTACTTGATTCTATTTCAGCCCTCATTATTTATAATTTTACACCCTATTTAAATTTTTGATGTCTCTGATTCTCTAATCCAGATCAGAGATCTATCACCTTCTTGAAAATTTTCCATTAAAAAAATTAGTAAAAACAAAGTCCAGTTTACAGTTGCTGCAATTTTAAATAAACTTTTCAAAAACTATTGTACAAACTCGACAGTAGTTTAGTTGCAACAATTTAAAACTGATTATTTTGCCTTTTATCATAATTTTATATATGGTACTCAAACTAGGCCAGTTATTCATCCGTCAAGCAGTAATGTGCAAACATTACTGTGTTCCGGTCTGAAGGGCAATATTACCAGCGAAATTACTGGGCATGACGAGTTTCAACAACTGATATCTCAGGGTGACAGACGCAGTGCAGTGCCGCGCAGAATTTAGAATTTTAAAACACTGGCTGGCACTGTGTCTGATATGGGCAATCATGATGCTTGCCATCAGGCATCTGATTTGCAAGTCTTGTCACCAATTATTATAAAAATAGGACCCATTGGATACCTATAAATAATTGAATTATCTCATTAAAACCTGTAGTCTGAAACTGTGCCCGGTAGATGGCAATAGGCTCGCTCGCCATTACATATAGGACCAATAACATACTGGCGAAATGAAATGTGCTTACTTATGAGTCTGAATCCTGGGTACACCTCTGCCTACCCCTTCGGAAAAAAGGCGTGATTGTATGTTACGTTTATACCTATAAAACATTACATAACACCATGCTATGAAATAAGGATCCAAAATTACTACAAGTAGGTATACGTTTACAATAAATTATTATGCGTACCTTTAACTTTGTTAATAACATAAAGTTCGCTAATTAAAGCATACACTTTGCCCTTCGTTACCTAATTATTACATACTCTTACCTAGTCCGTATGTAACCTTCTCATAAATAATATACTGTATTATAATAATATACCGTAATATACCGTATATAAGAAAAGAACTGTAACGTAATTTAAGATGAAAATGAAATAAAGACATCGAGTAGCAGAAAAAGTAAACCCCCTAAGCAGGTAGGCAAATAAATAAAATAAACAATAAAAAAAGCCTTTATTCTACTACAAATAATAAGTACAAACTATATAAACTTACTAAACTACTAAAATATACATAGGTATATTATTCAATATATAAACTTATCTATTTACAAACATTTATCTGTAGAAGTTGCCTCTTCGGCATAGGCCTCCCCTAATCTTCTCCACTCTTCTCTGTCCCTCCTAAGCATGTAAGAAGATGGATATTAGAAAGAAAAGTATGCAGAATGAAAGAAGAAGAAAGAAAGAAGTCGTTGAAACTCCGATTATGTTGGAGATAGGCTAGCTCGCGGGCCGGGCCGATAGCGCCCGGACAGGAAAAAAAATATATATATATTATATATACCGTATTATATTATTATGTGATATTAAGTGATATACTAGGTGTGCCCCGCCGTTTGACCCGATGAAAAATATCTGCGTTATTCTAGGGATAATACAAATTGTTTCAAAAGTTGTATTAATTCTAAGTGCATATACACATCAAACTAAACATCTTGCAAAAAAACCCGAAATTAGCCAAATAATATTTGACTTGGAATCCATTATTTGGCTTGGAAGTTGGGCCCAAAAACCTGTCCATTTTATAATGCTGGGCTGAGAATTTTATTCGCAATTATATTCCCAGACATAGTAGCCCTCCTATTCTCGCTGAGTCGCGGTTGGCTCAGTATTATGTTTCTAGCCTAGTTTTGCGAAAGTTGTCGAATGTCCCCAATACACTTATCACTTAACACCTTCTTTTTTTATGTATACACACACAGACTTTTGTATTTATTGTAATACTAGTTGCTACTGAGTCCTGGTTACACCTCTGCCTACCCCTTCGGGAAGAAGGCGTGAATGTATGTTATGTTATGTTTTAGTTGTGCCCCACGGTTTCATCCGCATACTCTTTGTTCCCGTAGACATATCAGGTTAAAAAGTACCTATGTGTTATTTTAGGGTCTCAACTAACTACTTACAATCAAAACTACGAAAAAGTAACAAACATCCATCTATCCTTCCCACAAACTTTCGTATTTTTAATATTAGTAGGATAATTAGACACGCTATAATTATTATTATCATGAATTTATTATTAAAGTTCTATTTGATATTACTCAAACTACTCGTAGAACCCAATTAGATAGCTCTTGGCTTTACTTTAATATCAGTGAGGAAACAGAAGCGGCCCTCGACATAGTTAAGAAGTTAAGCCAATTAAAGCACGAGGTATTTAGGTTACCTAGGTTCAAAGGAGAAGGCTAACGAACCTACAATTAACGTTTATTTCGAGGAATTCCGTAAAACGTACATAACATTTAAAACATACAAACAAAAATTAAAAGGGCAGTTAACTGTTATTGATTGGCGTTTTTCCATACCAAAGTTTCCTATCTAGAAAATGCCGTCGGAGTAATAATTTTTAGCTATATTTAATGTGTTTAGTTTTCTCTGTAAACTATAATAATAAATGAAATATAATATAATCGACAAAAAAACCCAATCAACCCCGCGTTCCCAATTTTCACTAGAAAAAAAAACAAAGACACTATCATTTTATTTTCTTTCTCAAACTTTGCTTTTTTTCTAGTTTGCCGTTGTTTACCTTTTTTTTTAAATTTAAATATATTTTATCTAATGAGTTTATTAATTCTGAAGGAAAGAAAGCACGAGATTACAAAACTACGATTTGTTCAATTTACATAGGATTAATTAGGATATAGGATAGTATTAGATATATAGGATTATTCTCAATAACTGCCTGGAGTCTGGAACTGTGCCCGGTAGATGGCAATAGGCTCGCCCCCTATTACATGGGACCAATAACATACTGGCGAAATGTGGGTGTATCTACTATGGGACTGAGTCCTTGGTACATTTCTGCCTACCCCTTCGGGAAAAAGGCGTGAATGTATGTTATGTTTTTTTACATAGGATTGTGTCAAACTCTTCAGTTTTAGTATGGCTACCAATAGCGGGTAAAAATGCGGGGCTCTCATATACAAATTAATAGGATTGAGTAAAATTTCACTGACACCGCATTCATTCAATATAATTAGCCCACAAATCCGTCCCACTATTATAAGAAACCATTAAAATAAATCCCCAGGTCAGGCAAAGTGTTAAATATTGGATTTTTCTATTAGGAATTATCTCAATAACTGCCTGAAACTGTGCCGCTCCTTAGCTCCTTAGTTAGCAATAGTATCGCTCCTTATTACATGGGACCAACAATATACTGGCGAAATGTGGGTGTGCCTACTATGGGACACTGAGTCCTGGGTACACCTCTGCCTTCCGCTTCGGGAAAAAGGCGTGAATGTATGTTTTTTATTTAAATGAAGCAAAGTAAGTAGATTCATTATGACAGCCTCGTTGGCTCAGATGGTAGTAACTCTGTGTTCTGTGCCGCAGGCCCCGGTTTCGATCCCCGGCCAGGTCAAACATTTGTGTGCATGAGCATGTTGATCTGTTTGATCTGTGTCTGGGTATAATAAGCTTATATAAGTATGTATATCAGTCATCTGGCTACCATAGTTCAGGCTTCTAGCCTAGTTTGGGACCAGATGACCGTGTGTGGTAATTGTCCCGTATTATTATTTATATTATGTATCTACTAAGCACTTGATAAATTATGATATTCCTACTACATATTATAAAAACTCAAACTCAAATAAAATTTATTTATATAAGTCTTAAAAAGACATTTTTAAACGTCAATAAATAATATCAATGAGTACTGTAATGAATCTAACTTGCGCTCGGATAATATTATACCTCTACAAGAAGAACGCACAAGAAACTTGTAGGGTTTAATTTCAACTGCGAGTTTTCCAATATTTGGTTTGATTATCCTACTAATATTATATAGGTGAAAGTTCGTGAGGATGGATGGATGTATGTTTGTTACTCTTTCTCGCCAAAACTACTGAACCAATTGCTGAAATTCGGTATGTAGATAGTTTGACCCCTGGAATAACACATAGGGTACTTTTTTTTTCGATATTCCCACGGGAACGATGTCTACGCGGGTGAAACCGCGGGGCACAGCTGCTAGTAAACTATAAATTCGAAAGTTTGTCGGTGTGTATGTATAGCCTTTAAATAACACACTCCGAACTTTTAGTTGCCGATTAAAGTTAGAACTATTAAAAATATTGGGCTTCAATTTTGTAACTACGTAGCATAGACTCTGGAATAGGACATAGGGTACTTTACAGCGGGTGAAACCGCGGAGCACTGCTAGTTTGCAATACATTCATATACACACAATATTAAATGCACGCTGAGAACCGGAGATAAGGTTCAACATTACCCGCCCAATGAAGAAAACTTGGTTTGACGATGTTGCTGGTTACATTAATGTCATAAGATTTCATGTTGGTGTTATAATAATAGTATTAAGACAACAAGCTATATCTCAGAGTGACAGGCACAGTGCAGTGCCGCGCACAATCTATAATTTTAAAACACTGGGTGGCACTGTGTCTGATATGTGCAATCATGATGCTTACCATCAGGCACCTGATTTGCTCGTCTTGTCACTCGCTATCATAAAAAAAGTAAAGGAAATATTACAAAACATAATTTTTTGTATTTTTTTTGGCATTTTGAACATGCCTGCTGCTAGATGACGCTAAATGTTCTTGCAACGCATAAATATAGATGTAGATTGTTATTATGTTCTAAGATTGGTTTAAGTTTAAATAAATACCGACAACAGTCTTTCTAAAACTAGGTTTGTGTATATAGTTCGTAAAGGTCACCATAGACCGTTCAATTAAGGATGCAAAGCAGATCCGGCACGGGCCGGCCGGAGGCTTTGAGGTCACTTCGTCCTCTTTGTTAACGCATGTTACGGGTATCCTTTGAAATGTTCAACTTCTTTTGTTGTATGACATTAGGAAGGACTGCATCGTTGACCTAGTGGTCAAAAGCGCTACCGCTGACATGATCCTGGGTTCGATAACCAGGTCAGGCTAAAGTTAGATTTTATTTTGCGAATTATCTCAATACCAGTGTGGAGTCTGAATTTGCGGTTGATGGCAATAGATTACATGAAAATTAAGATGGCCAATGCAAATAGAGATCACGGACCGGTAAGCGCTGTGTAGGACGTCCACCTACAAGGTGGACAGACTATCTGATAAAGACAGCAGGAACACGCTGGATGCAAGCCGCATACAACCGGACTAGAAACCTATCTGGAAATCTATGGAGGAGGCATATTCAGTAGTATAGGAAGTCCTCCTATATGACTCAGATGATGACAAGACGAGCAAATCAAGTACTTGATGGTAAGCATCATGATTGCCCATATCAGGACACAGTGCAATGCACAGTGCAGTGATCAAGAGAAGTAAAAGCATAATGACTACTATGAACGGAGCCAGGCTTCATGGTGGAGTCAAAAAAAGGGGTATACATATACATACATTCACGCCTTTTTCCCGAAGGGGTAGGCAGAGGTGTACCCAGGACTCAGTCCCATAGTAGATACACCCACATTTCGCCAGTATGTCATTGGTCCCATGTAATAGGGGGCGAGGCTATTGCCATCTACCGGGCACAGTTCCAGACTCCAGGCAGTTATTGAGATAATTCCTAATGGAAAAAGCCAATATTTAACCACTTTGCCTGACCTGGGAATCGAACCCGGGACCTCTTGATTGGCAGTCGAGCATGCGCCCTCTACGCCACCGAGGCAGTCCAAAAAAGGGGTATATTTTATTTCTATTCAGAAATGAATACTACCATTCACTTATTACATATTTATTCCTGTCATATAATCTCCACCGTCGAGTAAGCAGTAGTAGGTTGCCTAAGCTCCAAGGCTATTTCGCAAATATCTAGTCTATGTACGTTTGTACCCTGTAGGCGGAGTCACGGATTGCGATTTGCGGGCGTACTCGCCATATTTTATTCATAGCCTGTGCCGTAAATAGGAAAATACAGAAGGCACCTTCCAAACAAACGAATGCAACCAAACCAAATATTGTAAACTGTCAGTTGAAAAATTAAACCCTGCAAGTTTCTTCAGCGTTCATCCTGTAGAGTTATCATTCCGAACGCATGGTAGACTCATTAACTGTTAATCTTCTGAAATATGAAAAAAAAAAAGATGATCTGAAAAAAAAAAATTAGGCCTATAAGTATTTTTAAGACGTACACCTAAGTCGATGACCTATATTTCCTGTACTATTTTGTAAGATTTTTATGATTAATAAATAAACTTTAATCTTAAAAAAAAATATACTTTAAATCTTCATTTCCTAATTCATCCATTCATTCAGAAAAATGACAGATTTGAATAAACCTTTTTGTGTTTGAGTTGAGTTTGAGATTGCTTATTCAAGGAACTTATACATTGATTGTATTAATTACGTAAAATAACGGCTTATACATATTACGGCTTATATATATAATGATGATTTATGGCTCTGTGAAACCTGCAATTAAGGAATTTTATTTTTTTAATATTTTGTTTTGAAATTCCATTACCATGAGCCAGAGGAAGATCATTAACTATGTCCGCAATGTAGGTCAAGGGTTTCAACATGAATATATTCATTGAAAATCTGACGCAGTCGGCTTTCTGTACCTCCTGTATATTGATAGCCTGTACGGCGCTCCACACAGCTGCAAACGATTCAATAATCAAAGATTTAAGACTCAGTGCTGTTACCAGCGGAAATGCTTCAAAACTAATATTCAATTGGACTCGGGAAAACTTCAATCGTGATTGAAAAAAAAACCTATAAGTATACAAACATTTATAATCTAAGTGAACTCTAAGCCCTTTGAGATTGTATACAATATAAAAAAATGATCAATAAAATGTCCAATACTAAAAGTAATACTAAATTTTGAGTATCGGATTGCACCCCGATAATTTATTTACTCGATTAATTTCCAGGTATTCAGTTTGGTTCCAGTTGGAGTTCCTTCATCTACTTCTTGTGCTTTCTTACTATTCTTTATCATGTATGGCTCCAGACCATGTTCATGTATGCTTCATAGCGCATGGAACACACTCTCAAATTTAAAAGTCGGTTTAGACTGTGCTTGTTTGTCAGACAGTAAGTTATTCTGATGATAAATGCCTTTCAATAACACAATTGAGGACTGTTTCGTAGTTTTCATTAAACAAAACAACACCTTATTTACACTATAAACTCCTAAACACATATTATCCACACGCAATTAGGTTAAATCAGACAATTCCCAAAACGGCTGGATTCCAGAACCGGGTCAGATACTCCCCGCGGTATGACGACGCTAATTTGACCCTTACTGACCGCTAAACTTAGCAGAAAGGTTACACTATATTGTTGTTGACATTTTCTTACATAAAAATATTAATGTTGAAAATATTGACATTTTATTGTTGTCCGTCGATCATTGGAAGCAATCGGGCGTGTTATTAAGAAAACAGAGGAGGGTATTTGGCATCGACCTTTTTTGAGGTTGTATTATTTTTTTAGGTACGTTACCTATTACATGCCATATTGTACTTGTACTAGACTGTCTCAGTGGCGTAGTGAGCGTAAGCTCGACTGCCATACATGAGGTCCCGGTCAGGCAAAGTGTTTTAGGATTTCCATTAAGAATTATCTCTATGACAGCCAGAAGTCTGGATCTGTGCCTGGTAGATGGCAATAGGTTCGCCGCCATGGAGCAATACTAGCGAAATGTGGGTGCGCCTACTATGGGACTGGGTACATCTCTGCCTGCCCCTTCAGGATAAAAGACGTGATCGTTTGCAATGTTACACTCGAAGGTACGCTTAGGATTTTTGATTATATTCTACTTCTAATGATAACAAACAGACATTATAATAATAAGTTTAATGAACTCTATTTCTCCATTCAAAACACTGCAATAATGATTATGTCAAACTCCTAAAAGATGTACTTAGGTATCATAACGTAAATTATTGCCAATAAAATAATTTTATAAGCTCAAAGAAGTGATTTAATTCTGGAAAGTACAATTTTATTTGAGAAACTAAGGTCGTTCAATAGTACAGTTCAATGCAAATTTACAGTCGTAAAGAAGCAGGGTAACATAAACCCGTACTAAGTCGCAATACTTTTAGCGATAGGTCTCTCAAACAGTGTAATCCTATCCTTTTGTAGGTTCTTGTCCTTGTGAGATACTGCTAAACGGGTTTCTAAAAACTTAGTTATAAAGATTCTTAAGACTTAAAAAGAATAGTGATAAGTGTATAAGAGTGTCCCTAATAAGTATGAAATACAAGCTGACACGGCGAACTTATTTACCACCTTAAAATAAATAATGTAGTATTATTGGAGGACATACAGCAGTTACTAGTTCTATCTTGTTAATAAAAATATATTTTACTTCTTTAATGTATAATACCCTGGTATTCCTTCTGGTTTTGATCTATTTTCCTTCATATTATATTATTTCTTTTTATAATTACTTTGGAATTTTAGTAAGTATTATTTCAAATACAATTAATTGATTGTTTATGAATATTTTTTTTTTTATGATAGTGAGTGACAGGACGAGCAAATCAGGTGCCTGATGGTAAGCATCATGATTGCCCATATCAGACACAGTGCCACCCAGTGTTTTAAAATTCGAAATTCTGCGCGGCACTGCACTGCGCCTATCTACTTTTTATTCCACCAGCCAAGCTTTATGCGATAGACCATCCGTTCCTTAGTGTCTTGTCGCTTTTCTACATTAATGGTACAATCTACTTGAATTATTAAACGTCGGGCGTTTAGCGAAATGCCCAGTTGTTATTGTTTGACGGTCACATCGTCCCGCTGGGATTTTAAGAAATTATGTAAGGCCCGAGTTAATACGATTATGAGGGTTCCCAAAGAGGATTTCTCAAGACGCTCGACTCACTTATCCAATCAATTTTTAAATTAACGTCCTCAGGAAATGTTTAAGCCGTCGACAAAGTAAAGGGGCCTATTCTTGTACGTGACCTGGAATTTATTATCCACTTACCTTTGAATATTAATACTTTTGGTCGATAGATGAAGTTTGTATATCTGGGTTCAAAGTTTACAAAGGATGGAAAGTATGACTGTGACATTGAAAGAAGAGTTTTTGCAGGAAATCAAATGAATGGGGCTTTGCATGCCTTTATGAACAGTCAGAAAATTGTCTAAAATGGCACGACTGGCTGTCCATAGAGGAGTGCTTATCCCCACACTTATGTATGGTAGTGAATGTTGGGTCCGGCAGAAGAAGCATGAAAGTAAGATTAATGCCGTGGAAATAAGAAGTTTGAGAAGTATGACTGGAGTGACCTTGATAGACAAAGTAAGTAATAGTGTGGTAAGGGAACGCTGTGGCGTGTTAGAAGATGTAGTGAAAAAGATAGAGAAAGGAATGCTCAGCTGGTTCGGACATTTGGAGAAGATGGACGAAAGGAGATTGACAAAGGAGCTTTATAAGGTGAGTGTGAATGGTCAAGTCGGTAGGGTAGTAGTAGGGTCAAAAGTACCATAAACCGACGAGCATGTATGAACAATTTGATGAAAGTGGAAGAAGCGAAAGTTGTATGTAAGGATCGTAGCAAGTGGAAAGAAATAGTCTCTGCCTACCCCACCGGGAACAAGGCGTGACTGTATGTTAGTATATAGGCATATATCGACCATACAGGTGGATAGAAAACGCTATTGTGTGTTTTATAAAATAACTTACTTTTATTTAACTTGCAATGTATGTAAGTATGTTTGTTCGGGTAAAATCTTTGAACTCAATTTTGAAGTAGATATCTTCAACCGATTGAGCTGAAATTTTGTATACACGTTTAGTTTGGATGACAATGCACGATATGGTGTGTGACATCATTCTAAATCCAATATGGCGGACCATCCAAGATGGCGGAATAATTATTTTTAATGCATTTCTACAATATGGATATGAAATGAAAGGGCTTGTTGAGAGTAGCTCGAAAAATAATTTGGCGTCATTCTAAATCCAATATGGCGGACCATCCACGATGGTGGAGTAGTTAAAAGCTTTTTTTAAAAATGTTTTTATGCTTTTAATTTATTATAGATTTATTTTTAGAAGGGTAATAAATTCACGTGCAAACATACGAGTACTTGTGTATTTGTAATATTATTATCAATGAGATGATATTACGAAAGGTAATTATTAAGAGTTCCTAGTTTGTAGCTTTGATTCTGCGCCAATGAATCACAAATCAAGCGAATAGATGATAGTAAATTCACGCGCTACAATATTTCATACAAAATTGGAATTTATAGGTGGTGAGCGACCTACTTTCTATTTGTAACGATAATCTAGCGGTTTAAATGTGGCCTAGATGGTAGTTAAATATTGACCTCCACATATTAACAGCACTAATCTATGAAATATTTTAATAAAATAATAAATCTAAAATATCTATTCTAATTTCATGTAAGAATCTGAATCCCTCGCAGCTTCTGATTCACTTAGAAGTGTTTATGTGGGCCAATTTCCTAAGAAAATATGAGAAACATAAAACCACAGACTTCCTGTGGGCAAATAGAGGAGTTTGCATGGGGCACACTAATAGACTCAACTTGACTAGGTACTACCCGGGAATCGAGCCCGGGACCAGCGGCTAAGATAAGGCAAGGCACTACCAAATCTGTTAACGAGGGAGTCATTCCTATAGCCGCCGCTCTTATGCTTTCGGTACAATATTGCAGCAATGTGTGGGAGTGGACTTTCGTGAGATTTTTTCTCCTAATTATTTAATTTTTAATCTTTTTTTCTTACTTTATAAAGATATGAATCAGCATGAGACTGAACTAGTATCTCACCTCAAACCTTTCTCAAAAGTCTCCAGCAAGCATGTATCCGACATTTCCCACAGTTTATCAGCAAGGGAAATCATAAAAACGAAATTAGAAAACCGTGTACAAAGTCCTTGATAGTATCACGAAGAGACCTTTAAACATCCTGAAAGAAACACGCGAAGCGTTTCAAGGAGGGTCGGGAAGTTGGAATAATTTAGTTTTGTATTTATTCTATTTGGTCTTTTATGTTTTGGCAGGTCATGAATGTTAGAAAGTAGGTATCTCGTCATGAATAGCTGCTCAATTTGGTAATTGAATTTGAATGAATGGAGATTTGAATGATGGCATGAAATGTTATTTTAGGGACGTCTATTTGAGTTATTATGTCAATCTGTTATACGCTTTCACGTTAATAATCTTAGGATTGATAGTCAAGGTTCTATTAATGATTAACATAATGGCCTGGCGGTAGTAATAGCAAAATAACAAAAGCCGATTAATCATGCTTGATGTGGGATTGAACCCAGGACCGAATCGGCAGTCGAACTTGCGCCCATTACCCCACCGAGGCAGTGTTAAAGTTGTTTCAAATTGCAACTTTAATGATTAAAATGATTCTTAAGCCCAATTCACACATGACCGCGGGCGCGGGTCGTGCGCGGGCCGGACGTTGCACATAATAGCGTGTGCACCCGCTCATGTGTGTTGTGACCTGTAAAGTGGATGCTAAATGATAGCCAGTAACCCTGATGATCTCCCTGCTATTTCTGTGTTCCATTGTGATTTAAAGACGTTTATCTTCTAAAATAAAAGAAGCAATTTTAATATTTAGTAACTTTTTATGTACTTAAGTTAAATAAATCATGAGCAAAACGCGATGGTAGTCAGAGTTAAGAAGGATAAACCGATGTTATTTGAACAGAGTTCCCATAATGCTTTAAGCTTCGATAAGACGGTTATGGAGTCGTAACGGGACCTTACCGTTCCTTGCTATTTGTTCAACATAACACCTCATTGTGGCGAACATGTATTAAATACCTATTAGAGGTTATGTTAGTTGTATTTTCCTTCATTTTCCGACTATAAGATTTTACATTATCTCGCATAATCGAGAAATAATGTAAGATCTTAGTTTATTATAATTTTAATAACAATAATTTGAATTTATACTCTAACATAACGGTTTACCCCAATTAAACTGCTCGAGTCAATTCATTATGTGGACAACCCTTATTGTCAGTTTCAGTTCACCAAGATTCCTACGCAGCCTCCGACATGACTTAATAACTGCCCTCTACATATCTTATAGGCAACTATTAGGGCCTACAGTTTAACGTGCCATTAGAAATACGGAATATTATTATTAGATGTAGCAGTAGAATTTGTTTAATATATTTGTATGCAAAATTTAGAATACGAGTGTGCACGTATGTAACCTCTTACGCCAGAACTGATGAACGAATTAAACTAAAATTTGGCATGTCGTAGAGATGCTCATAGCTTAGACTCCGGATTGAATCCAGTTATCTCAGCTAGTAGTTCAAATTCAAGAAATTTCAGTACGTGATATATTTAGTTTTACGATAGAGAAGAGATCTGGAGTTTTAGTATTTGGAATATTTAAACTCTCCAAAAACTGCTAGATTATAAAGTTATGAACGAACAGGCAAAGTTGAGGTATGTTGGAAGTTTCCTACAGCTACTGTTCTGTTGGAGCTACGTTAGTAAAATAAAACGTTCTCTCTGAAGTGCGGTATGCTCTGCATTTACATTACATATGCCAGTGGGTTGGGGCTTTACTGTCAGCTGGTTTGTGTTACATTTTACTTGCTTTTAATTATGTAGGTTTATATTGCCAATTCTATATTTATTTTCATAGACTCTCCTCAACTCTCTTCTCCTCAAAGGTCAAGAGTATTGACACAAATTGTTTTTTTAAAGTTTGGTTTAAATATCACCATGGTTGGTGATGAAGCCGAAAGTGTGCCTCAAACTATCAACGACGAAACATCGTAACTATTTCATTGTGTACAAGTGAAAGTGATAACTTCACCTACAGCCAAATATAATTAATCTATTAAAAAAAATTGCAAATTCGTATTATCTTCGCTGTAAAATGCGACCGCTATTGTCACTTACGTGCCGATTGCCGAACAAAATCATCTCTGGCTACTGATAATGAATTCTTACTTCCATTTTGAATAATACTTCTTGGTATCCGTTGTAATTATGGCCATACTAAGTTCAGAAGCAATAAACCGCGTGTTTTATTTGGTTGAGATCGCCGGCCGAATGTTCCACGGTCGCGTTGTGCCGCTCAGCGCAAAGGTTCGCTAGTCGTGCGGTAAATTCCCCAGTTATTTGCCGCTCCCGTATTATTATCTAGCACGCAGAATGTACAAAATGTTGGCAATCGCTGGAATCGAGAGTTCTTTTTCTTTGTTACATTATTGGGAGAATTACTTCTATATTATATTATATTTGGCGGAAACGAAAAGAAATTCTTGCTTTTTCTAATATATTTTGTAGGTACCACATAAGTAATTGTGTTTCCTCGGAAAGATGAATACCTATATAAATATGTATGATATTCATCTATCTGTATATTAATACTTACAATAGAAACAGCTTGGCATAGTGTAGTGTAGCGTAAAGTAACAGATCAAAAGTCTTCTGACATTTATACAGGTGTACTCGTGTTGCATTGCTTATTAATAATATCCGAGTATTCTAAACTGTTGTATAGCTAAAATCGTGCAAATTTGTGCCTCATTACATTATCATCTCAGCCGTAGGACGTTCACTGCTGGACATAGGCGTCCTCCTTAGACCTTCATCTAGTTCGATTGTAAGCGGCTTGCATTCAGCATGTTCCTTTCGTCTTTATCAGATCATCTGCCTAACTTGCGGATGGAAGTCCCACGTTGCGCTTGCTGATCCATTTGAGAACCGTACAGGCCCATCAGCCATCAGGTCTAAGTGCTATGTACCGCATTTACATCTTTAAATCAAAAGTAGAGCGATAATTCACATATGTATAAGAAATATCTTTAGATCCAATCAATATAAGAAATATCTTTACAAAGATTAAATTTGTCGGAAAATCAAAATGAAAACGTTTTCACGCAGTTTCTTGATGGTACACAGCAAATTGCCTGTAGAATCTATCCAGATAGCTGAATAAGTAATAACAATGTTGAACCTCTGTCTGAACGCTCCAGCCCCAGGAGAAAGCCTCGCTTCGCCTTCGAATTAGGTTCCTTCGTCAAGGGACCATCTGTCAAGGTCAGCCATTATTATTCATGGAATTTTATCCGTGAAATCCGTACATTTTCTTGTAAAGGATCATATCGTGGGAACTGAAATGGCTGGAGATTTTAATGATTACTTATTACGCTCGTTATGAAAAAGGTTGTCTTTTGACCTTCATAGATATAATAGAAGATAGATATTTCAATAGATCTTACTTGATTCTTGATATTTCACTAAATACAAACCTATATGTGTATCTGGATAGTAATCCATATTATTACAAGATTGAAAAAAAATTAATGAAACCTTCATTATTTATAGTGTTACTGACTTTTAAATTGGTCTGACCGTAGAAACACAATTTTGCCAAATTCAATTGCAATGGAGACCACCGGCAAAGAACAGATAAAAATACTACGCATAGAATGGACACTGTCACCTGCCCACCAATCGGGCCTTCCTCACCCCGCGAGCGAGATTGAGCTCTCGACGAGCCCCGCTACGCTGGGAAATCACCTCACGTACACTCTTGCGCGTGTACAAAACTCCATGTGTGGCAGTGTCTGAGTACTCGGTAGTTATTAAGTGACTTCTGTATGGGAATTTAGTCGAGTGCCCAGGGTGTGCCACCGGCCCGATGGTCAGATGATATCCTTAATATAAAGAGGTAGACCTCCGCTGGATAATAATAGCAACGTAAAGGAATGTGTTACCAAGAGGAAATTGATCTTGTGCCATATTTCTAATGACTTAAACTCAAATTCAACTCAAACTAAGTTTCGAGCTAAAAAAATAAATAAGTAGTGTAATGGCTAATACCTATACGTTGTATTTACGGCGTGAAAACCTAATAAGCGAAGTCAGCCTACCGTGTGTCCGAATGTCCGCCCGCCACCCTTCCTGAGGTTTCTTCACCGGGATTCTTTGCCCAAATTTATTTAATTTATGAGTATTTCTCAAGTGTGACTTCTTTCATAATAATATTGTTGATGCTGCAGCAATTTGATAAGGGTCTTAAACTAAATAAGGTAATTCGTTTAATTCTTACCACTTCTACTAACCCTTATAGCTTTCTGATTGTTATTTTGATCGTTAGAAACAATCTGCCCATAATATTCATGAATATTATAATAATATTCTGATCAAAGCAAAAACAACCTAGTCCTTTGTGTGACTTGCGTAACATCTTTCGGTAAATATTAATGTAGAAAAGAGAGTTTTATCTTTATTTCGTCCGATTGTGCAGGAAAACTGCCACCCTTCTCAGTACAAGTAACAAACTAATAAAGGAAGGCAGTGAACCGTTAGCCCTTGAAGCAGCTGAGAGGTCAGCTGTATAGGTCAGCTGTCGGGTTTGAGGGCTCTCAGGCCAAAACTGGGGCCAAAGTTTACATGGATCTACACAGTAAAGCTGTATTATCAAACAGATACCTTCCAGTTTGCTCATTAGCATGTTAGCACTTGATCGAAGTAATTAGTGCTCGGGTAACTGGCACTAATTGACTATGTACCTATTGCCTATTCTCGGTTAAATGGGAATTGTAATCTAGGTTAACTGTTATTCTAATTTTCACTTTCCACTAATATGTAACATAATATGCTAAACCGCATTAGCATTAGAACAAGCATTTGCTGTCAACTGTCGACACATTGAGGATTAATATTAATTTATTTGTTATACAAGTCTTGTTTTTATTATACTACTAGTTGCGCCCCGCGGTTTCACCCGCGTTCTCATCGTTCCCGCGGGAATATCGGGAAAAAAGTACCGCATATGTTATTCCAGGGTCTAAGCCAAATTTCAGCCTAATCGGTTCAGTAGTTTTGGCGTGAAAGAGTAACAAACATCCATCCATCCGTCCATCCTCACAACCTTTCGCATTAATAATATTATTAGGATTAAGTACTTATACCTTTTCAAAAACCTCACCAAAGTCGGAAATCACTGGATGAGACCTGCAAAGGACTGGAAAGAGTGTGGTCCAGCAGTGGGTCTGGGCTGGGATAGATGTAGGTATACCTACTATTCTTTTTTTTGGAAGCCATCATTCAGTTATTTAAAAACTTCTTTTAAGTGCCTACGTTAAAGTTTTCATTTAAAAACTTATATAACTTTGTAAAAAGACTAATTAGACAACCACTTTGATTAAATTCGAGTTTTTTCCGACAAAAAAGGTTCTTGGAAAGAAAACACCACCACAAAGCCTCTCGAGCAGTCCCCCTCGCGTTTACAAGTAAGAAGTGGTTCAAACTTGGTAATACAAAGTAGATAGATACAGAAGAGGCTGACAACAAGCAATAACACAACGCACGTTATATGATTTGAAACGATCATGATTGTAAACATTAGGATCACTTTTTACGGGAAATCTACCATGATTCGACGTTTTGCGAGTTTTCCGTTATTTCAAAGCAGTTGCATGCGCCATGATCACGGAAGGACACAGACATTGACGGGCTGATGTTGATGAGTTGATAGTAGTGTCATTTGTCGGATTAAAAGACTAAAAAAGGAATAGATCGATTTATCTTCCAATAAAAATCAACTCGCCGATGCCTGTCAGTTCTTTTTTGAACATAACCATGCATCGCAATACGTCATGTTCAACAATCATGGTAAACATCCCGTAAAAATTGATCCTTACGTATACGCGCATCATTAAGTACAAGGCTTATTTTGAAATCAAATTTTTGCAGAATGCCAATGCACGCTTCAGAGACTTATTTTCTTTTCAGCTTCTAAGATGTTTTAGAGTCACGTAGCAGTGCGCCGTTTTACCCGTAGCGTTAGATAATTATTATTTATATATTTTATAATATTTGATATTAGAATAGTACCTTTCATTCGGCTTTCTGGACCTTTTCATTTAGTATCGGGTTCCAAGTTGTGTCGTACTCGAACACCCCTCCTCAATACAGGATATACAGGATGTTTGAACTTGGATACGCTTTTTGACGAAGGCATTAGTAAATTGTGAACAGCTTTTACTTGAAATAGGTTTGGATGTTTTCTGGTGCATGGATGCAGACTCAATAGAGTAGATATATTATTTACACAACGTGTAACATAAATGTGTAGTCATGGTTATTTAAGGAGTACACCTCCTTAAATATTCGAATTCGTAAAAAAATCGACTTTCTATACCAACATTGCCAATATCTGATCCATTTTTTTTATGGGAAAACGATTTTTTTACTTACTGAGGGCTGTATTTTGGCACATAGTTTTCATTATGACGTAGATTAGGAATAAGATAGAGGAATTAGTGAAACGAAGTGGCTGGGTTATTCTAGTTATAGTATTATCGGAGAAGACCCGTCCACCCACTACGCTAGTGAGAACTCAGTATTAGCCTCGATGTCTCGGCAGCGTAGTAGTCGCAAGCTCGACTGCCTAGTATGAGGTTCTGGGTTCAATTTCCCGGGATATACAAAAAACTATATCCGATCTAGTGGTATCGCGATTTGATAAATATTGTTATATTTTATCATCCAGCCGTTGGTTCCACTGCTGAACATAGGCCTCTCTCATTAGGGGAGTTGTTGCCAATACTCACCACGCTCGGCAGGCGGGTTGGCGAGCGCAGTTTGATGGTTTACGCAGAGGACGCTGCTGCCCGTCCGCTGGATCTGTTAACCCTTAGCCGGCTCTTACGGCAACCACGGGGAGAGAGGGTGGAGCACTATTCTAAAGCCGGTAACCTCACGGCAATATTTTATACATACGCTTAATCTAATTACTTGTACATTAATAATGAGATATTTAATACGCTTCCTCGACTCAAAATAATTGAGGCATCGACAAATAGTAAAACATCTACTCTGATGGCGAATATTCCTTAATTACGGGATTTTACCTTTAGTTTCTCATTACACAAGGATAATAATTATATCAGTAATGATCATTAGAGAATTTTAACTATCGCTTGAAGGTATTATGTTCGTTACGAGGTAAATTATAGACTAAATTTTATAAAGACCTGATTGTGTCAATGAGGATTTATGCGTGAGAAAGGATGATAAACTGTGTTGCGGCCGATACTACTATTGCCATCTATCGGTCAGCTCTTTAACTAATCTACTCAAGATGGACGATGCGAGCCATCAGCTGTCACCCTGCGTCACACTTCACTCATCTGGCTGTCATACGTCACTGATCACGTCGTTAATTCGTTCGTTATAAGCATTTAAAGTTTTGAATCGTACTTAGTACTTGCTCTGAAATCGTAATAACCGCTACACACAAATCATTGTAAACATTGTTAAACGTATTTGAGAAGAAATCTTGGGAGTTATGGATTACGAAGCCTCCGTTTCTGAACAGAATGGAATGGTGGAATACGTGATGTGCCAACCCCATCTAGTGTGGGATAAGGGTAGGAAGATAATGAAAAACCTTAATATTATAGTATTTTAGTTTGTATGTTCTGGTATTGATACATTATATTATACGAGTACTGGGTCTATTCGTATTATATTATGGGTAGGTATAAACCCCAATAAAACTCAACATTGGTATATAATAAATAAAATAAAAATGGCAATTGTATGGCACCGACATTATATTGATACATATAGGCCAATGTAAAGCCACTGCTTTGGCCGGGGCCCAAAAGGTCCTGAAAACTTTAATATCCTTCATCATTTAGAAATTGCTATCAATAATATAAAATAAGAAACGAATACATACTTATATAAGCTATTATAATATATAATATATCAACTTTAACAACCGAAAAAAAAATGTGATTTTCCCGAGAAAACACAACATTGCCATAATGACCATGTTACCTTAACCGCACAATATTTCGTTTTCCTCAAAAAAACAGAAAAATACCAGAACTAGACTCCAATTAAGAAAGATCGGCAAAGTTTTCGAGGGAATAAATAGATATAGAAATTCTATGTTGTTACCATAGGATACAAGAGCAGTAGACAATCTTCAAATACCTGTGTCATACTCAGTTTCATACTTGTCATACTTATATTATTAGGCATTACGGTACAAAGTAGAGCGATAACCTCTCTCATTACAATGTACAAAATGCAATCGCTGTGTTTCTCTCTGAATTTAAATAGAATTTCGTGTAAGTATATAAAGAAAATATTGTAGTGAAAATTAATTAGTCTAGTGCTAGTGCCTCGGTGGGGTAGTGGGCGCAAGCTCGACTGCCAATCATGAGGTTCCGAGTTCGATCCCCCAGGTCAGGCAAAGTGTTCAATATTGGATTTTTCCATTCGGAATTACTTTAATAACTGCCTGAAGTCTGGAACTGTGCCCGGTAGATGGCAATAGGCTCACCCCCTATTACGTGGGACCAATAACACACTGGCGAAATGGCAATAAGACCTTTTCGTTTTTCGCTTTTCACAAGAATCAGTCATGAGACTGATTCCTGGGTACACCTCTGCCTTCCCCTTCGGGAAAAGGTGTGATTGTATGTTATGTTATCTTTTCGAACGCACGGTAGATTCATTACTCATTAGCCTAATTTACTTGCAAAAGTGTCGTTGTGACCAATTTTCATTAAAATATTAGACTTTGACTTTGACCCAAAGACGGAGCAAGTCTCCCAGACTTTGTTTAAGTGTTTGGTATAAGAATATAAGAATGTAAAGCTCTTACTGTCTATATACTATATCTCTAAGTAGCAAAAGAGCCGACCGCAGCAAATGACGCGTGAACAACTCCCTATAGACCGATTGGGAGCTAAACGATGACGTATGAAGATTCCTACCAACCTTAAGTACTGAGGGGACTTTTATCTGTTGACCTATTTAGCCAAAGACCGGTAGGAGATATTATAAGAGATAAGAATCTTTGATTGTGATTAAGTATATCTAATAATATTTTTGACATTCATTCATCTGGAAAAATTTTCAGCATTTATTTTTCGGTCGTAAACAGTTTTGTACTATTAATAGAAAATATTTTGTAAACAAGCTGCTATAACAGAGTTATTTGAGATCAAAATTTTGTTAAGAACGAATCAAACGAACTAAAACTCAAAGAATTTTTTTTGGCTTCTTCGAAATTGTGGCGTAGGATGACATATTGACCAATATTTGCACTATTGATAGTTAGTATTGGGTCCAAAGGTCCAATACTCCAATGTGGGGTCTCATCACCATCATCATCAGCCGGAAGACGTCCACCGTTGAACATAGGCCTCCCCCATAAAATATTCATATCGGGGGATTATGCCGTAATCATCACACTTGTTGTGCGGCTTGGTGATCGCAGTAGTTGGAATACTTATAACCCTCTATCGGATCTCACAGCTCCCATGAGATGAGAAAAAGGTTACCCTATTATATAGGTGGGAACCACACGGCAGACAATATTGGGCCAAATACTTCCAGTGACAGCCTCGTTGGCTCAGATGGTAGTAACTCTGCTTTCTGTGCCGCAGGGCCCGGGTTCGATCCCCGGCCAGGTCAAACATTTGTGTGCATGAACATGTCTGTTTGATCTGTGTCTGGGTGTTATAAACCTATATAAGTATGTATATCGGTCATCTGGTTACCATAGTACAGGCTTCTAGCCTAGTTTGGAACCAGATGACCGTGTGTGGAAGTTGTCCCATATTTTATTATTATTAGTGATTCAAGTAGGGCCAATACATAATCAAGAATGTGTTACATATACATACAAAATAGGCAGAGTAAGCTCGTGAAGCTTTTCACATTGTTATACAAAGAAGTTAAACGATATTAAACGGCTAATGGAAACGGATCTTTGGATAGAGTTACGGCGATTTAATTTTATTCTACAATACATTCCAATCTGTGATTAATACACTTATATTAATAATCCCTTTATTCCAAATACAATAGATAGATACGAGTAGATAGATAGATATTATACACATTATTGGTACACCACAACAAGAAGTTCTTAAATCTAATAACAATTAATAATAACTAGTGTAACAATGGGCGGTCTTATCGCTAAGAGCGATCTCTTCCAGACAAACGTGCAGGGAGAGGAGAGAACCGTAATAAACATTTGATCGGTGGCATACATTACCAACCAGAAGGATATAATATTCGGGTCGTATGCCATATTTGTACCTGAGAATAGACACAACGTGGGTAAAGCAGTTGATTAAGAAATAATATCACTTTTTATATTGAGATTCCAATATTAGACGGACAGTCAATAATCTCCTTTACTTAATATCTACTCCCTACTTTTAATTAATAATATTATAAATGCAAAAGTTCTTGAAGATGGACGGATGTTCATGAATCTTATTGAACGAATCAAAAATGCCAGAGTTTGACAGGCTATGTCCATACTTGTTTTACAACAGCAGCGTTCAGGTAAGTCCTTTCGTAAAAATTATGAATCTATAAAAAGTTAAAATTATATTCTCTATTATATTATATTATATATATATTATATTCTCTTCACCGCTAGTAGAGCGAGCACGCCCTTACCCGGGTAACCGAGCATAATGTCCGGATGTGCGGGATCTCGCAGAGATAAAGAAACCTATTGAAAAGGTCGCGCAGGTACGCACTTAACGGCCTCCACGGAACCTTACGCCGTACGCCGTGTCTATAGATTCATAATGCTTCGGTGACTTTCATTTATTTTGAACTGTACTCGTATAACTGTAAATAGTTAGCAGTTTGGTTCGAAGAGACCCAATTATGCATGTAAGGGTACTTAAAAATTACTTTCTCACTCGTCTTGTTCTAAAGTCCGTCATTGTCATTGCACTAGCCTACTAGAACCGGAATGAAATAGTATTTTTACCTCTAAAGTAAAAATAAATGGTTATGGCATACGTTTGTATATGAACAGTGTAGGGTTCCGTACCTAGATTTTTTTTTATGAAGTGAGTGACAAGACGAAGAAATCAGGTGCCTGATACCAGAACAAAACGCTTTCAATCCCGAAAAAATCCGCCTTCATAACATACAGCCCCTCAAGGGACCGCAGATCTGGGTAGATGATATAAATTTCAACTTGATACCTCCAAGCGTTCCCTTTAAAAAGTGTCTTGACAGACGGACAGACGGACAGATGGACAACAAAGTGATCGTATAAGGGTTCCTTTTTTTCTTTTGAGATACAGAACCGTAAAAAGTCTAATATCTTTGTACTTTAACATAATATTTTATGGTCATCTTATGCAGGTCAATGAAACTAATTAGTTTACCGCGCGTTCGGATGAATACCTCCACAAGAAGAACGCACAAGAAACATGTAGGGCCTGATCTTTTCAACTGACAGTTTTACATTATTTGGTTAGGTCACATTCGTTTGTTAGGAAAGTGCCGTGTGGTGGCTATGCAGAAGTTTCCAGGGATAATAGTTATTTCTACTTTTTTGTATCACTAAACGAGTCTGTTACCAACCAACCTATAATTTAATTAAACATGTAATATTTAATATTATTATCTAGCAAACTACAACTCTGTTTGTTAAATATAGCTATTCTCAAACCGTATCTAGTCTAAGGCCACGGAAGGCCTATAAAATATCACGCACAATAGTCTCTCGCTTAATTTCTAAGCTGTATTTATGTTGGGCATCCGGACAAGGGCTCGGCCAGAACCTTGGGATTAATAACTGCCCGCAAGGGACAACTGCATGAGTGATGTGGTGCTCGGTGCTCACCCGAGTGGACTAGGGTTCAAATATTTGTGGTTTAGTCGTGGGTCCCATTCTTGCTTTATTTTAAACTAATGTAACAACAGCGGCTTTGCCCGATCGCGATTATTAATAAAATTTGACGACATTTTTGGACCCCTTACAATGTGAATTTTTAAAAACCTTTCTTAACACACGTCCAGACAACGAAAAATACCTACATTCCAAGTTTCAAGTCTCTAGGATCAGTGGTTTGGGCTCTGCGTTGCATGTCAGTCATTTAGGATTTTATAAAATATAGTAATAATACGCGACGTACTACAAAAAACTGGAGTAATACTTAAGAGGCTGAATCTACCCCTCGGTTTTACGCGTTGAAAGCATATAGATTTGTTAAAATTGGTTTCACTCCTGAAGTTAAAAAGAGGTCATTATTAACTATGAATAAATAAATTAAAAATATAGTAAGAAGTTTTAATCTATTTTTGTGTTGTATTTGAGTCCCAGTTATCGAATGAGCTCGGGTAACTGCGGTATCGAGTAATTGCGAAGCCTAGTCAGTCGAAAATTTATTGGTACCCTTCGACGTATCTGTTTTCATCTTAGAGTATGTCTTTGTTGGAAGTCTGGAAGCAATGTTTCTTTATGATTTAATTATAATTTTGACCATCATTATAATATTATGTAATTGTTGTGAAAGTGTAAAATTTGGGTATGTTATTAAAAAAATAAAAAAGGTGGCAGGAACGCGCTGTATGCAGGCCCCATACAACCGGACTAGAAGGAAATCTATGGGGGAGGCCTATGTTCAGCAGTGGACGTCCTATGGTTGGGATGATGATGATAATAACAAGCTGTGTCCACACTTTTCAACGCTGAAAAGTATTAGGGTACTTTGCGTCGTACTTTATTATTACGCATCTAGTGTCTCTGTACTTTACCACTACTATACCAACTCTATGAGGAAATACTCTAACAATCCGCTCGCAAATTCTATTTGTCCATGCTATTAGCTGCCGGAAATCAGGTAGCATATGTACTAGGGATTGTTATTTAGGGTTGTCCGCCGCATCATTTGTCAATGTAGAACGACGGCTGTGGGCTGAGGGCTGAGAGCCCTACAACGGTTCACTACACATAGATGGAATAAGGGTTCTTCGTTTGACCAAGGTTTAGTTCGAATGTATATATTCGGTTATAAATTTAAACGCGAAATTGCTGTTTAAACATATATTAAAACATATAAGGTAAAGCTTTGATGTTGGGTGGATGTTTGTTACTTCTTTGAGGCATAACTACATAAAAGTTTATTACAGTGGCTGAAATTACGGATGCAGTTTAATAAACATAAATCATATTTTTGTTTTATGAGTTTTTTTGATTTGGCGGAATGTATCTGTATTGCCTCTGCCTACCCCTTCGGGAAAAAGGCGTGAATGTATGTTATGTTATGTTATGTTATGTTATGTATCTGTATTCATAATTATTAAAATAAAATAATTGAAAATAGAGTATAATAAATGTTCCCTTGCAAGTGTATAATTGCCCCAACTAGGTTGTTTGTGTATCTACTGCCGAACAAATTAATTGACGAGCACTGAAAGGCAGAGCAGGGAGATCCGGCTTAAAAGGACTAAGCCGACCACTACCTTTATGTATAGACTATCGTTTGAATTCAAAGCTTGGCCAATATCCTCCTAGCTCCTATTATTTCATACAAGGACAAAGCTTTAATATCCTTGACTGTAGTGTATAAGAAATAATATTGAATTGAAAAACCAAACTGTAATATTACAAACAAAAATAAATTGTTAAGGCATAAATGGCATAAGGTATGTATGCATAGGGTAGGGTTCCATACTGAGATACCTGAACAAAACGCTTTAAATCGCTTTTAATATACAGCGCCATCTATTAGTTCTTTGCGCAAAGTTTGGAAATATGCAGTAAAATGGCCATAACTTTTGATTGCGTTAACTTAAAAGTATGATTTTTTACAACACAAAAGACAGCAGATCTGAGTAGTTGATATCAATTTCAAGGTGATACCTCCACGCGATCCCGCTACAAAGTTTCTTGACAGACGGACAGACAAACAGACAGACAGACGGACAACAAAGTGATCCTATAAGGGGTCCTTTTTTCCTTTTGAGGTACGGAACAATAAAAAATCTGCTTGGAATCGCTTTGTTTTCTAAATTCATAAGGAAAATACATGAGAGGTTCACCATTGATAAATTTAGTAAGAAATAGCGTAGGTGCTTGCCTAAGCAAACATGCAAAAGTATCCGGAAGTGCCAACTAGCCGGCCAAAACAGTCTACGCAAGTATCTATTTAAATTTTCACGTTACACACACGCTAGTGGAAAATGATTTTATCGTAATTAATTGCGATCATTAACATCAAGTAAAATATTGGTGTTTCGTTGAAATATTGAGCGAGAACAGGCGGCTCGAGTTGTCGAGTACATTTTCCAAATAAATTTTGTACGGTCTATCGTAATATTGTGGTTTTATTCGAATATTTATTTCTTTTTATCATGCAAATTAATGGTCAGGTCAAGAATTGAATGTACTTGTATGCGTTTTTATCAAGACACAAACTATTTACGTGTGTTTTGGTGATTAAAGTTACATACATCCATTCAGTCAGCCAATTTGCCAGTTATTTTTCCGCCAAGCAGTAATGTGCAAACATTACTGTGTTCCGGTCTGAAGCGAAATGTTACTATTACTGGGCATGACGAGTTTCAACAACTAATATCTCAGGGTGACAGGCGCAGTACAGTGCTGCGCAGAATTTTGAATTTTAAAACACTGGATGGTACTGTGTCTGATATGGGCAATCATGATGCTTACCATCAGGCACTTGATTTGCTCGTCTTGTTATTCATTATCATAAAAAAAGGCATGCCTTTTTGCACGCAATTACTACAAATTTGTTTCAATTTTCATAAATAGTCATCAGTACCCACCGTACTTAAGACCTGATATTTCCTAAAATTTGTTGATGTTTTAGACAAGAAAAGGCTAAAACGATGGAAATTTTATTATATAAACCGTTTTCAACATTTCTAAGAGATCCACATACCCGAAAAGAACATTAAAACATCTCCTTGTCGTCGCAGAATAGCTGAGAAATCCTTCAAATAACTTGAGCGAGATGCCGGCGCTGCGCTGGCCGCCCGGTATTCCGGCATTCCCCGGTATTCCGGCCCGGACCGGTATTCGTGCAAATGCGACCTCTAGAGCATGTCACCTGCAAACTATTTTAAAGTGGTGTTGCGTAGATTGCCTTGATGTCATTATTGCTGCGCTTAGTGAAGCGAACGTGTGAGTTTAGTGAGGATAACGAATTCAAGGAAATTGTTGTCCGCTAGTTATACTTACCTACCACTTTCCACTAAAATCCCATACATTATTAATACCATCTATTGTTTATGCGATAGTTTATGTCATTTGGATGTATTCTGAATACTTCATGGATTTTTCACATAACCTAACGTCGTCTACTTGAAAGGTTAAGGAAAGCTGCACCTAAGACCCTGTCTCATTGTAGGTAACCACACTTTATTAGTTATATTTTTATTCCCATATCAACCGAGCACATAGAGTACATAGAGTCATCGTCATCATTATCTCAGCCACAGGACGTCCACCGCTGAACATAGGACTCCCCATAGATTTTCATCTAGTCCAGTTGTAAGCGGCCTACATACAGCGTAATCATGCTGTCTTTATCAGATTTAGAATCCTGAATACAGACTGAAATTAAGAAAATTTCGAACAGAAAAATCCAGTACCATTTTTTGCTCTGACCTGGACTCAAACCGAGAACTTCATGCTCAGCCGTCAAGCTAGCAACCACTATATCAACATAGCAGTTTTCTATTAGTAAGCGTGAAGAGCTTACAAATAAGTCACCTCCTTTTTGATTCAGTTCAAATGAAATACCTCACCCTATTCAAATATATGAAAATATCTGTATGAACACTGAAAGACTCCAAAATACATATATATACAGATACCTACATGGTAGTATGTATACATACCATGTAGCGTGTTAAAGTTAAAATAAATACTTCAATATCAAATGAAAATGCCAAGCAATATTAAAAATTCCCGAACATCCATATTGTGGGTTATTGTAATGCCGGTATTGTGGCGCGCCGTGGCACGGATGTTGCGTGTTTTCCGTGCTCTCTGACACGACTGCCTTTATTGTCGCTCTCGACACAATCCGGCTTTATTTCATGAAACCTGATGGTGTAAAACCGTCCATCCTCACAAGCTTTCCTATTTATAATATTAGTAGGATAAGCGGTATTATTCTTCATCAATAAAAAATAAGTATCCATGACAACGTTATCAAGACATTTTAATGAACATTCGATTAAACGCTACTAAAATAGAACTAAGTATCCAATAGAAGGATAATTGTATCCTTAGAACAGGTGCCCGACATCGGGACGCCAATAAAACGTCGATCGGTTGAATATGGCAACCCGTTATCGGTCGCCCGATCGCTTTGTAATTGAACTGGAGGAGGCATTGATGTTATGTATTGGGAGATAGTACATAATGTCACATGCTTTGAGTAACAGACTTCGAAAAAGAGGCGGTCTATTTTCGCAAACGTATGCAAACGTGGTAGAAGCATAAAAGGCAAGACTTAGTTCCTCTGCTTTTATTGGTCTTATGTCTGTGTTTTGTAACAAACCTGAAATATTTGGTCCATATTTACATAATTGCTTGACAATTGTGTTTTTTCTGCTATTATCGTGAACGTTTTAATGTACGCCATAAAATATTCTTAGAGGATAAATAAATTTAAAATATAGACGCACTTATCTAGGAATTATTGAATTATTGCGCACTTTAAAGGATTTACCTTATGAACTAATGCTGTAACAAACAATTGAGTTGTAGGTAAATATTGGTAATGTCCAATTCCGACCCATTATTCCACTTCCCTCTATAGCTAGACAGCTTCATTGAGTCCTCGACTGCGGGGTACAGCGGCGGCGCGGGGCCTGGAGGTAGGCGTGAAGATTGACCCTGAAAAAAGCGGGCGGGTGGTACCCCGCACCTCTCTGGTCCTACGCACCTTGACCCCACAGGCGAGGACTGAATTAAGCGGTCTACTCGTACCTATAATATCCTAAGTGTGATAGATGTTCTCAGCAAGTTGATTTCTCAGAATGGAGGTTAGAATCTTTTGTTAGAATTTGACAGCCTCGTTGGCTCAGATGGCAGATACTTTTAGTTTTCTGTGCTGCAGGCCCCGGGTTCGATCCCCGGCCAGGTCAAACATTTGTGTGCATGAAAATATCTATGGATGTTATAAGCATATATAAGTATGTATATCAGTCATCTGGTTACCATAGTACAGGCTTCTAGCCTAGTTTGGGCCCAGATACCCGTGTGTGGAAGTTTTCCCATTTTATTATTAATCTTTGGATATTAGAATGTTTAAACTAAATCACGCAAAAATGACAGAATGGTATTATTTATGCAGGGAAGTATGTACTTTTCAACTAGTTAAAGTACGAGATACATACCTCTATAAATAATCGCTAGAGTTAAGATACTGTTCTTTACGTCTACAATCTACTACGCGTGGTGTCGCATGGGTGCGGGTGAACAAGCGGGTGAATCAATCTGTCAAACGACATACGATGTGGTCTATAAACGGATAGGACACATCGATAATGTGTGTTTGTGTGGGCGACAGGATGTGAAATGATTGAAGTTGTATACTGATATTTTCTGGTATACTGTTACAAGTCACAAATTATCATGTTTTTTTCAATGAATTCTAGTACGTCAATGGGGGTACATATTACATACTACATATTATTATTATTAATACGTACTGGTACTGTACGTTAACTGTACAGTTGAACTATTTGTACTACATATGTAAGGATTTGTTGTTAAAACTAAATGTGTGTAGAAAAATGACAATTTCAAGACCAAAACCGTTATTTTTAATTTTTTTCGGTGGAGCGCAGTGGAATCAAAGTATATGGACATTTACTCATTTTAAAACAATAAGCGTAGAGCGGAGCAGCATAACTCTTTTGTAGTGAGGTGGGTAACGTTCGGACATTGCTATTGAAAAACTTGGGCTCTAATTGTTTCACAGATGATTATATTTAAGTCATTTTATTTATTTGATGTCTCAATTAAAAATAACATAATTTCATTATTACTCATACAAGTAAATCTAATCCTGTGGGACTTATTTATCTTCCCAGAGTGATTATAAGGATTTGAAATACACAAACGTGATTTTGGAGTACAAACACGCTGATACATGCACTCTCTACATATTTTAGGCGCGACTGAAGTCAATTATAGCGAATTTTGCCGTCGTTACAACATTTTATCATCATCATCTCAGCCATAGAACGTCTACTAATGAACATAGGCCTCCACCAATGATTTTCATCCAGTCCGGTTGTAAGTGGCCCGCCTCCAGCGTGTTCCTGCTGTCCTTATTAAATCGTTTGTCCACCTTGTGGACGGACGTCCTACGCTTTCCGGTCCGTGGTCTCCATTCGAGAACACAGCCCCATCGGCCTATTAGTTATGTCGGTAACTTTCGATCTTCTACGGATCGCCTCATTTTATGATTCGAAGTGTAGAGAAATTCCGACGCTATGAAGAGCAATGAAGAGGGCATAGCCCTCTTCACGTTTCAAATCTGTAAGTCATCACTGGTAACACACACAGGTCGAAGACTTTCGACTTGAGGCATTGAGGTGTTTTGGACGAGAAGACATTGTTTAGGTTTGCGAACGCTGCCCAGCCTAGTTGGATTCGACGATTGACCCCTTTCTCGAAGGAACAACATTTAGTAGGACTAAACTTTGTTAAGCAATCAAAGCAAGATGTTATTCTTTTGATATAAGTCGATGGTATAGTGTAGCCTTAACATTATCAACTAAAAATGAATTTTGGATTCCCGGTGCATGTGAAATAAGCTTAACACCACCTTGTTTATAAGATAAGCTATTAAACTCCGTAACATATGAATAATATCAAGTAACAAACAATATCTAAGCCTTATTTACTAAATATAAGTACTCATAAACTAATCGGATTACTAGTTTCGGGGAAAGTTAGTGAATCCCTGTATTTATAACCTAATTTCCGGGCACAGGATTATCAATAGTGGTTGAGCAGTGAAACTGTCGGACAGTTTATGGTTACCAATATACTTAATGATTAATTAAATACGATATGTTTGGTTTATGTGATGTGACACTGAATATAATATTTTTGTTATACATATACTTACGTATTTTTAAGCCCCGACACAAAAAGAGCTCCTCGACTAATACAAAACTACTAACTGAATAACTGACTAACCTAATCACTATATATTATAAAATCCTAATTGACTCACTGACTGACATGCAACGCAGAGCCCAAACCACTGATCCTAGAGACTTCAAACTTAGAATGTAGATTGTTTTCGTTGTCTGGACGTAGAAAGGATTTTTGAAAATTCACATTCTAAGAGATTCAAAAACGGCGTCAAAGCTTTGGTATAAAACTCCCATATTTCATAATTGCGAGCGGGCAAAGCCGCTTTTCTTACACTAGTCATTGATATAAAGAAAAGCGGAGATGAGGTACTGGCTTCTCGAAAATGGCAAGCTCAAATTAGGTCTACATACGTCAGTATAGCAAGGTTGTACGAGCGAATAATATTGTTGTCTCGGTCGCACTTCGGTCTAAGGTACGTCTTTCTATCTTTGTTGTTCATTATTTGTCACTGTGCAAACTTCACACTGAGCAAACTGCACACGTGCCATTTGAGTAAGCGCTGGGAGAACTGGGAAGTACCCTATCTCTTTTGAATGAACCTAAATGAGATAGTTCTTAATAAAGTTAACAAATGAAGATCTGTTCAAGCGCTTGAAGATCATCACCTCGTTTGAGAATACATAAACACTGATAGAACATGTAATTTTATTTCAATAGATAGATGAATCTGGACACGCGGCAGCGTGTCAAGCCATGTCTCTTTCTATTAATGCACAATCCATGCTACTTTTAAGTGTAAAAGTATCCTTATACACAATTCACAAATACAATATCACAAGACAAGTGATACTACAAACTTGTATTGTTTCACATTTTGTGAAGGTAACATAATATAATATGTAAGGTACATGTAGGCACACAAGTACGGCAGGACACGTGCACTGTCTACGTGCCCAGAGCTGCACTACGGTCACGTATTGAATTTGTACACGACTGTACTTTGTATAAGTTTATTACATAGTATATCTAGTAATATTAGGTTTGTAACAGGGATTATAATTCCAACTTCCTACTAATATCCGTAGCGTCCGTAGCCCGGTGGGAATAAGCCTGGCTTCTAATGTGGAGCCTCTGGTTTGAATCTCTTAACGAGTGTTATTCATTTTGGACGCTACCGTGCTATGGAAGGCAGGTAAAGACGTTGTTCCGTGTCGTTATATACAATAAGTAGATGTCAGAGGTCTTCAACCGACCTGAAAACACTCAGACCCCATTTTTAACTACACACCGACTTGACAAGAAGTAGACTAATATTATAAATACGAAATTTCGCAAGTATATTATGTTTTTTAACACTCCAGGCCAAAACTTCTGAAACGAGGTACGTATAGGCGGCTTAGACACCGCAAAACTATCAGTGAAACTGTGGGACGTACGAGTAGCTGCTAATAATGTTTAATTAATAGATACAACATTATATCACACCTTGAAACCAGAAATACTCATAACTATTCCTTTCCTTCTGGTTGTCTGGAGGAAATCGCTTTAAGCAATAAGACCGCCACATGTACTACGCTTTCGATTATTTTTAATGTTATTCCTGTATTTTTTTTATGATAAGTACTGCACGTGACAAGACGAGCAGATCAGACGTCTGATGATAAGCATCATGATTACCCATATCAGACACAGTATTACCCAGAGTTTTAATTCAAAATTCTGCGCGGCACTGCACTGCGCCTGTCACCTTGAGATATTAGTTGTTGAAACTCGTCATGTCCAGTAATTTCGCTAGTTATATTGCCGTTCAAACCGGAATACAGTAATGTTTGCACATTACTGCTTGGCGGATGAATAATTGGCAAGGGTGTGGTACTTCCCCAGGTGGCCCCCTGCAAGAGAGGCCTATCACTACCAAAATTGTATTGTGTGTCCAAGTTTTGGTGTACAATAAAGCGTTTATCTGTCTATCTATCTATCTTGTTTCTTTGAAGGATTAGACAGAAATGTGCGCATTTTGTATAGACTATAGAAGGTACGCCCACATTTCCAGTCAGTTATATTTTAAGTGCCATGCGATAAAGGGCGAGCCTATTTCCATTAACTGGACACAAATCCAGGCACCAGCCTGCTATTAAGAAATTTCTTAACGGAAAATCCAATAACACTTTGCCCAATCTGATCTGGGAATTGAACCCTCGAATCAATCTCATGCTCTGAACTAACGCTTGCGACGCAGTCAACAAAAGAGGGAAAGGGCAAAGAGTCCAATTATTAATATTTTATACGGAAACACAATATAAATATGGTAAGAAAAATGTCACCCACGACTAATACCACCACGTGCGGAAGCTGCGGGTTCTAGTCCAGCTCATGTATTGGATTCTATGTGTCTGAGTGAAGAATTTAATATTAATAATAATGTTCATATTGTATTTAATGATTATTGGAAACTAGATGTGTAGGTACTCGACATACATTATGTTTCGATCAACCTTTTAAAACACACCTCAGTAGAAAGAAAATGCAAGAATATTACTGATTCAGTAAATAACTTGATAGCACTCGTACCAGCGGAGCGTCCGAGGAATGCGCAACATTATTCATTCAAATAAACCACTTAAAATGTTCTGCCTACGCCATAATAAATTCAGCACTTTGCGCCAGTTTCGAGCGTGAACTAGAAAAGCGCTGGAACCGCTTGTTCGAGCGCGGTCATCTTTGAACACGAATAGATAATATTGTGTAAAGAACCCGCAGCGCTGCAGCGCTGTTTCCGGCGGTGCGGTCAGCGTGTTTTACAGAGGCACAAATATCAGGTTTCGTGCTCACTGTATCAGAAAGTCATACATGGAGTGCGGTGTGAGTGAACCAACTGAGCGTTTTATAATTTACACTATTTGTGATTTTATTCATTCCATTATTTAATGATGGTATAGTAACCCGTAGTAACAGCAGGCTCACCTTATGATGAATTGGATTCGCCCAATTTTCTGAACCATAAACAGCTTGTCCAAAAAAGACGGTGTATCTGAACCATCAAATTGAATAACTTTCAAAAGAAATAATTGCGAAATTCGCCAAAAAAATTCGACTTCCCATACAAATTGACCGATCAGCTGGCTAGTAGGTATGGAAAGTAGATTTTTTTTCATATTTCGAAATATTTTCTTGCAAAAGAAAATATTTCAGTAAAGGTAGTTAAGGTTTCCGGTTAAATCTACTCCTTATGTATTACTACATCATATTGTATACTTTGTATACATTATATTCTCGAGTAATTTACCAAACCTTAATTCATCGGCAAAGTCAAAAAATCCCCACCGAAAATCTCCCGGCTTATAACATGAAGTTATCCTATAAATTATGCTAGGATTAGTTATTACTTTAAATACAGTGAATTTGGCCTTAATAATAAAAGTTCTCATCACAAATATTGAGTGGTTCAGACTTTGCTCGTTATCTGGCTTTCGATTTGACTGCAAAAACTTGACTACGCAACAAATGAACCTCAAAATAATCATGTGCAATAATAAATACTGAATTTTACATATACATCACTATTTTTAGTTTTATATATCAAACCATATTCTCTCCACCATTCGACCACACAAATGCTACCAACGAGAGCATTCATCCGTGCACTGATACTCGTATAAGGCGAACTTTGAATTGCAAACTACACCTCAGTCAAAACAATCCATTTTAAAAACGGATAGTCCACTTCGCTTGCCACTCACTGTGCAGTTACGTCAGTATTTGTTGACCATCGACTAAACAAAAATGGAAATGGCGTATAGATGTGTAAATTAGAGGTAATAGACCCAGTTTTCTTTTTGCTCGGATGGTCACTTCATCCGAAAACAACTTATTTGATCCGAGATTGTGCATTGAAATTTCAAATCAGCTAGGTTGTATTTTTTTACACGAAAAATAATACGCTGTGTACGAAATGTACGAACGTATCTTACTAACAATTGGTAACTTTGGTGAAATTATTCTAAAATAGAAATTATTTTTCTCAGGCACATGGTTTTTCTTCATTCGAATGACAAGCTGTCACTGTCACATTAACACAACAGGCCAAATCGTCAATTGAGTATTTGAAGTTCATTATCCCAAAGTGAAGTTAAAAATGAAATACTTAGACTTAGAAACTCAAAATCAGAGGGTTATGATGGAATTAGTACAAAGGTGATTAAACTTTGCACGAATGAACTAGTACCTATTCTTACTTATCTAATTAATTTATCATTTTCTTCAGGGACATTTCCAGATTTATTGAAAATATCAATCGTAAAACCACTATATAAAAAAGGTAAAGAAGATGACATGGACAATTATCGTCCTATTACCATAATACCAGTCATAGCTAAAATATTTGAGAAATGCATGTATAAGAGATTATTAAATTTTTGTAATAAATATAACATCATTTCGAATTCGCAATACGGGTTTCATAAAAATAAGTCGACGACATTGGCCATACATAAATTTCTAAGCTCAGTACTAATAAGTCTTAATAATAATAATTTTACTACTGGTCTCTTCTTTGACTTATCTGAGGCATTCGATTTTGTAGCGCATAATATCCTATTGCAGAAGCTTGAAAATCACGGAATTAGAGGGCTAGCGCTACAGTGGTTTGCCTCGTACTTAACTGGCAGGAAACAATGTGTCTCTATTGAAAGAATGGATAAAGACGAAATTTTAACTTTTTCTTCGGGTTATAGAGAAAATAGACAAGGTGTTCCCCAGGGAACAGTCCTAGGCCCGATATTGTTTATAATTTATATTATGACATCCCATGAATGCGTGCTTTTTGCAGATGACATTTCTATTATAGTGACATCATGTAAAAAGAACAATACAATTAGGAATCATCAAATGGACATTAATATTACAATTGACAAAATTATTGAATGGCTACAATTAAATAATTTAAAAATCAATTTAAATAAATGCAATTATATTCAATTCAATAAATCCAATTATTCAAAAACAAACTGACATGCATATCCCAAAATTAAATGAAGCTATTGAGACAAAATTCTTAGGTTTAATAATAGACCAAGAGCTTAATTGGAAACCACAGATTGATAATCTGTCTAAGAGGGTGAATAAGTTGACATTTGCTCTTAGTCAAATCAAGAATGTTGCTAGTCTTAAGACTGCTAAGATGTGCTATCGCTCATATGTAGAATCGATTTTGCGATACGGCTTGATTTTCTGGGGTCATAGTACAGATAAAAATAGGGCCTTCATAGCACAAAAAAAATGTATCAGAGCCATGTGCGGGAGAAGTCCTGACGAGTCATGCAGACCTTTGTTCCCTATGCTTGGACTGTTACCATTACCTGCGCTCTATATTCATGTTATATGTATTTTTGTGTAAAAACATATAGAACTTTTCAAAACTGCAGGCGAAGTGAACCAAAGGTTAAAAAGAAAACCTCATACACTTGTGTTAAAAGAGGCTCCTGGCTCTGCAAAACATAGGAAAAGTTTTATTCCAATGTGTGTAAGGATATATAATAAAATACCAGATAACATTAAAGCACTTCGTATGAATCTGTTTAAGAAAAAAATATATGCATGGTTATTAAGCACTAATATTTATGACATTGAGAAAGAATTTTTGGGCAAACAATTTTAAATAAAATAATATTCACTTTTTATTATGACATAATACTTTTTTGACATTACGTTAGGTTATTTAATATACTATTTTGACATTCATTATTTTAATCATTGACATAGCATAATAATTATTTTTAAACAGATTATAGATGGACATTGCGTAATATTATATTTTAATTTTATTTGTAATTTTTGTTGAATTTTTAATTAGTTTTACATTACATATAACATACAATTTTGCATGCTATAATATATAATTGGCTCAACATGTGTTACGTACTAAAATACCTATGTAACATCTTAAATACCATGTTTGAATGCAAATAAATGATTATGAATTATGAATTTTATTTTCTTTTGGCATAAATGGAAAGATCATATATAAGATTCGTACCAAAACTATTTTTAGTTTTCTTTTTTTCGCTATAATTACAAAGTTATATCAAATTAAAAAATCATTTTTAATCCAGTACCGAAAACACGCCGATAGTACCCGAACGAGTTCGTGACCTGTAGTGACGTTAAAATGTTATAAAGTACCATGCATAATTATAACATAATGACGTCACAATCATGGCGACCACTCGTAGCGCGTTCGTGAACAAGTGACTCCTATTGGAATAAAAAAAAAATTTTAAAGTGAGTTTTGAATCGGATAATACATAATGTTTGTTAAACTTACAAAATAACTTTATAAATACGACTTTTTTATTCAAATACTCAATTGTGACAATCTGCTATATTCTACTAACTACCATCCATTTTCTACCATTATGGTAATAAGTAAAACCTTAAAATCTACAACTTGGACAGCTACTACGTTGGAGCATATTATTGCGAATAACATGCTCTACCCGGCAATATAGGATAAACGTTGTAAGGTTTTCTGTGCACAGTTTCCTTGAATTCCTTTATATTAATGTGTGCATTTATTATCTCTCTTTGTATTTTTCGTTAACAATAAAATACATGTTAACGTTTTGACTAAAAAAGGTCTATGATTTTATAGAAAGAGACGTTAAAGTCTTACTAATCATATACCGTATATAATCGATATTTATTCTCCCCTTTAGAACATTTCCTATTGATTCAGTATTCCAATAATAAATAAATGTTTCATTTTTTGCGATCGGTTGTTTCGCGGAATTTTTAGATCGACGATTAATTGAGGTTTGACTTTTTATGATGTTATTTCGAAGCTGCGGGACGAGAGATAACAATATTTGTATTGACATGTAATTTATGAAGAATAGCCATGAGCTATGTGTTTCAACAGGGGTGTACTTATTGAATGAATGAATGTTTATTTATCTTGATTTTAGAAATAACATAAAATGTTATTGGTTTTAGTCAATTTTTACTTGAACCGTGTTTCGGATGGCACGGTAAACTATAGTTTTCGTTTTCTATAAGATATGTAGGAGGCAGTCGTTAGGTCATGTCGGAGGCAATTAAGGAAGATGTTATTGGTCCCATATTATAGGGGGCGAGCCTATTGCCATCTATCGGGCCCAGTTCCAGACCCCAGATTGTAATAGAGATAATAATTCATAATGGGAAAATCCAACACTTTGCCTGACTTCGGGATCGAACCCACGACCTTGTGATAGGCAGTCGAGCTTCTGCCCATTACGGCACCGAGGCAGTGGAACCGAGAGAGGAACTTTGTAACATAATTTATTTAATTTTGTAGACTTTCGGGACAATCAATAACTTTTGGGTTTTTTATAATACTATTTCTTGCCGAAGAGGTAGGCAGAGGTGTATTCAGGACTCGGTGCCATAGTTGTTACACCTACGTTATGTCTCATGTAATAAAAGGCGAGCCTTTTGCCATATACCGGGCACAGTTCCTCACTTCAGGCTTTAATTTTTCCATGAGGAATTGCCTAATGTAAAATCCAATAACACCTTTTGCCTGACTCGAGGATCGAACCCGGGATCTAATGATCTGTATTAGTGCTTGCAATTCATTAAGCCACCGATGCAGATAACCTCACTGTTATATTTGCATGCGAATGTATACAATGATACAAAACAGAGACGATGATAACGATAATATACCTGAGTGTAGTAAAACGCCGTAGTCGAGTAAAAACAATAAATAAACAAAACCATATTATCGACAGGTTTTACCCAAAACCTCGATTGCCTCGGTGGCGCAGTGGGCGCAAGTTCGACTGTCGATCAGGAGGTCTCGGGTTCTCGATCCCCGGGTGAGGCAAAGTGTTAAATATTGAATTTCCTTTAGGAATCATTTCAATAACTGCCTGGAGTCTGGAACTGTGCCCCCTATTACATGGGACCAATAACATACTGGCGAAATTTGGGTGTACCTACTATGGGACTGATCCTGGGTACATCTCTGCCAACACTTTCGGGTCTCAAGACCTTACTAATAAGACTGATCTACATACTGTATGTAACACCTAGCTAGTAGTAGAATTTCAATATCCAAGAGAAAAAGAAACGTTTTGTAATATTACTAATAAATCATAAAATATCACGTATCCCCACACACGACCACTCCAAACATCGTTAGCCATTCACCGACAAAACAAAACTAGAACAAACAAATATAATAATTCGACATCCAACACTTCGGAAATTACAAGTGTCGAGTCGACTCGCCCGGCAATCGATCATACAGCTTTTCTTCCCTAAGGATATAACCGCAAGCGAAAAAGAACCTTATGCTCATAGTGTTACAGTTAGTAATAGCACTAGACTTGTAGAGTTGAAAAAATGATCCGCTTTCAGCGCTTTATGCTACTAGACAATTGTAACTATTCAAGCGATCTGAATTATTCATTGTTCATTCATCTTGTACGGAGAAGCTTATTTTTAACGATTTTAGGGAAATTTCTTGAAGGTTTTGTCAATTTTCTGCTTAATTTTGTTTGTCATGTATGAAATTATTCCATAGGAGTGTTTATGTCTATCGACACCTAGTAAGTGTAGATCTGTAGTGTAGGCAAAAGCATGTATTTTACTGTGCGATTTAGTCGCACAGCGAAAAGCCCTTTCTTTTCGTCAATAAATAAAAAAAACTAAAACATAACATAACATACATTCACGCCTTTTTCCCGAACGGGTAGGCAGAGGTGTACCCAGGACTCAGTAGATACACCCACATTTCGCCAGTATGTTATTGGTCCTCGGTGGCGTAGAGGGCGCATGCTCGACTGCCAATCAAGAGGTCCCGGGTTCGATCCCCAGGTCAGGCAAAGTGTTAAATATTGGATTTTTCCATTAGGAATTATCTCAATAACTGCCTGGAGTCTGGAACTGTGCCCGGTAGATGGCAATAGGCTCGCCCCCTATTACATGGGACCTATAACATACTGGCGAAATGTTGGTGTATCTACTATGGGACACCTCTGCCTACCCCTTTGGGAAAAAAGGCGTGAATGTATGTATGTGTTATTGGTCCCATGTACTCCAGGCAGCTATTGAGATAATTCCTAATTGAAAAATCCAATTTTTAACACTTTGCCTGACCTGGGGATCGAACCCGGGACCTCTTGATTGGCAGTCGATCAGCGCCCACTACGCCACCGAGGCAGTCAAAAAAACTAAAAGCATAGACATATTGTACTTAACTAGTTTCAGCCCGCCTAGAACGTCGCGGAGAGTACGTGTTTTCCCCATTTTTACGGTTCCGTACCTCTAAAGGAAAAGGAACCCTTATAGGATAACTTTGTTGTTCGTCTGACTGTGTGTCTGTCCATCTGTCAAGACAAATTTTGTCGGGAACGCGTGGAGCTATCAAGTTGAAATAGATATTGAATTCACAAATCTGCGGTCCCTTGTGGCTGTAAAATAATCATACTTCTAAGTTAATGCAATCTAAAGTTATTGCCATTTGACTGCATAAGTATTTATATAATGTGCGTTTGTGAAATGAGTATCAAAATTTAGTTATCAAATCTCAAGTCTGCGTGGCTCGATGTGCGAGGCGTTGGATTACGAGCTATGTAGGCAGGGGTTCGAATAACATTATATTCGAGACTGCCTCGGTGGCGTAGAGGGCGCATGCTCGACTGCCAATCAAGAGGTCCCGGGTTCAATCCCCAGGTCAGGCAGTGTTAAATATTGGATTTTTCCATTACGAATTATCTCAATAACTGCCTGGAGTCTGGAACTGTGCCCGGTAGATGGCAATAGGCTCACCCCCTATTACATGGGACCAATAACATACTGGCGAAATGTGGGTGTATCTACTATGGGACTGAGTCCTGGGTACACCTCTGCCTACCCCTTCGGGAAAAAGGCGTGAATGTATGAGTTATGTTCGAATATCAGTAAGTGATTACTTTTTGAATTTTATTTTCTACATAAAGGTTTTTTATAAAACGGTTTTGTCAATAATTAAGAGTAAATATAATCATACTAAATTATATAAATGAATAATATGACAAGAAGCAAGATCTTATTATATCAATTAAGGAAGAACCCCATACCATAAAATTTTCCAAAATAAAAATTGTGATAACTAACATGTTTACTGTAATTTGTAACTAGATGGCGCTGTATATTCTGAGAAGGCGTTACGGAACGCTACACTTTCACATATTTTTTATGTATGCCTTAACAATTTATTTTTCTCGCACTCTAACATTGCATAACAGCTGCCTCATTCTAAACCACTGGGACTTCGTTTTCCCTGGTCACTGAGCAGCCTAGGAGTTATTTTCTTTGTCTTCATTAAAAAGAAAACTTATGTGCAAAGTGTCAGCTCCCTAGGTCCAAAAATTGGAGCTGGGCAATGATGAGTGTGTCAGTCAAGACTATTATTTGAAGAGATTAAAAACAAAATAGGATCAAATTAGTTTGATGACTGACGGCGGAAGAGTACACGTGAGTCTCAGTCAAAAAGATTCGTTTCGGACGTAGTGCGTAACTAATATTAGTGATTATGGGATGTTTCGAACTAAAGCCAAACGTCCGTTTTAAAAATAAGCTAGAGGATGAATGGCACGACGCAGATGGCATATTCGATATGATAAAAGTTAGGTTATGTTTTTTTAATCTTGAAAATGTTATTTTTCGCTAAATGCGAACGCAGACTAATGATAAAGTGAAAAAAATTAAATTAAAGTTTTTAATATTTAAGAAAATTACACATATTAGACCGTAGTCTAACGTTTTATTTAGTCATGAAATTTGTATTTTGGCAAATGTATGATAATGCGAAACCATCAGCATTATATAAATAGGAAACATTCCATTCCAGATAACCGACCGAAAAAAATGATTATTTGAATTAATAAGAAAGACTGCATATTACACCGTTTTGTAATCTACTACACGATGACCAAAAACATTTGAACTTTTGAAGGGAATTATCGCGCGTGATTACTCTCGCCACGTTCCATTCGGTGTGACACGCGGCTTGTTTAAACAATGTAATCTGTTCTCATTTACAAGATCTCTGTCAACAGCAATCAGTCCCAGTCTTTGTTTTAAATTATTTATAGCACTGGATTACAAGACTGATGAATAACTCGAGGACTCGAGAACTGATGGAGAGCCTATTACGAGATAATGACAATGAAAACACGAATTTTAATCAGATGGAAATTTTCGCTGGGTTTTGGTTGAAAGTTGTCTTTGGAATAGTAGTTGTTAAATTGTTTTTTACTGTTGTATGTGAATTTTACTGCTAAATTACGACGAGAAATGTTTTTTTTTTTAATTACACACTGCAATAGGATGCCATGTGTCGCAGCAGGTGGCATGGACACATACCTACCTAACACATCCAAGACAAACATATGTTATATATAGGTATATCACTAAATATTAAATGTTCCTAGTTAATAGAAGAGGAAGCACACATAATACAAATTAATCAATTTAAGATTAAAATAAACTCTATTTTAAACCAACAATAATAAAACATATGTAGGTTATGGTACGCCCTGTTTTTCAAATTGACCTTTTTAACATTTTAATACGTTACTGATATAAAACGAACGACCAAAGAGAATCGAAATCAAAGGAGATATAAATTATGAAGTAGGTATCATGATTTCAGCGACGTGGAAGGCTCTGCAGAGGTTTGATGAAACCCTCGGACCAAGTTCAACAAGAATAATTTGAAGGAATTCGTGTAAATGGGAGCCGACTGAGAGATTGTTACGTCTACCTGGCTTCATGGTGATGGATAGAAAATGTCTTATTCGTCATCATCTCAGACATAGGACGTCCACTGCTGAACATAGGCCTCCCCATAGATTTCAATCCAGTCCGGTTGTAATCGGCCTGAATTCAGCGTGTTCCTGCCGTTCTCATCAGATCATCTGACCAACTTGTGGGTGGAAGTCCTATACTGCGCTTGCTGGTCCGTTGGCTCCATTCGAGAACTCGAGAGCCTCATCGGCCATTAGTTCTATGTACTATGTGCCTGCCCATTGCCATTTCAACTTGCTAACCCGCTGGCTATATCAGTAACATTGTTCGTCTACGGATCTCCTAATAGCTGATTTGATTTCGCAGAGAAATCTCTTATTAGTAACACCAAAAATTAGAAATTTATTGTTAAAATAGTGTAAAAATTGGTGGTCTTATCGCTGAGTGTTAAGCCAAGTGACATCCTTTTATTCAAAGTGGTCACAATTGGACGCTTTTGCAAGTCAATAAAGCTAATGAGTAATGAATATACTGTTTTTTCCAGACAACCGTGCAGAGAGAGGACTGAGGAAATAACTGTTTATCTCATCATTTCATCGGTGTGTTCACATAAAATGGTGCCAATAATTTAATAATAATATAGCCACTTTTGCCAGGCATATAGTAAAAATGCAAGAGTACGATTTGCTGTGAATTTATGAAAAAAATTAAAAATATTGGACATCCAGAAATGTGGCTTCCTCCCCGTTTCAATTTAAAAATATATTAATTGATATCTTTTGATATGTGTTTGAATATTCTTATAAAGGCTCTCTCTACAAAGTATGTGTAAAAAAATAAACTTTATACAATAGATACTTACTGTACGAATAAAACCTTCGGATCCCAAACTAAGACAAATCATAAAAAGTTAATACGAATTCTGTGAAGCGACCTCATTTACCCCACGCCATGGTTCATTTAGGATTGCCTCAGACGTCATCGTAAAGCCTCACAAAAATGTTTTTGCCAACATTGGAAATGAATTTTGGAGTTTGAAGCTCATTCTTCTTGTTTGTTTTTATGCAATCAAAGAAATATTCAATTCATTTATGAAAGGTCAATTGAACTTTATAAGTAACATGAAAGTAAAATAGACATGCGATGGAAATTATCGTGGCTTAAACAGATGTCGCTGTTAAACTATACACTATACACCTCACCTCGTCGTGACTACCTCGGTAGCGTAGTAGTTCACTGCCGATTATGAGGTCCCGGATTCAATCACCGGGCTAGGCAAAGTGTTATATAGAATTATGCCGAGATTCATCAACTCATATCTCAGGGTGACAGGCGCAGAGCAGTGCTGCAGTGCAGCGTAGTAGACTTTAAAACACTGGGTGGCACTGTGTCTGATATGGCACCTGATTTGCTCGTCTTATTTATTTATTTATTTGTCTTGTCACTCACTATCATAAAAAAAAATCTATTAGGAATCTTCTCGATGAGAGCCTGGTATCTGGACCCCTGCTGTAGATAGCAAAAGGCTCGCCTCTTTTTATGTGGGACTTAATAAACATAATTGATGAGTGTGGGTGTGACTGCATTCTGGGTACAACTGCTGCCTACCCCTTTGGGAAAAAGTCCTGATGTTTATTTCCTACTTCAACATGTACGTATATGTTTTACAATAGATAAAGAGTTTTGTTACATCTCCTGAGATTCTGCAATGTGGTATTTCGTGACTTTAGCGTTTTATATATAATATTTGTTTTTAATAATGAATCTTACAACAAAAAATATTTTCTGTGCAAGAGACAAAAACACTTTTGAATGCGTCAGTGCCCAAAATTCCAAAGTTTATTAACAATTCCGTTGTCCGAAGGTCGTTACTATTGAACAGAGTCGCGTCTCGATGGGATTCCCCGACAATTCTCTATAGAATTAGCATTTCAAATCGACCCCCGCTACGAGGCCTACGAAGCTGATACGAGTTCGTAGCACTTCGTAGCACTTTCGTAGCAGTTTTTAGAATCATTGATTACGATGAACTTTTTTACAAAGTTTTATCACTGACTAACTGATAAGATAAACACAAAAATACTAGTTTCTTTAATCATTGGATATAATATTTTCTTCATAATATTATTTTATAAGTACCTTTTTTCATACAAAAAATATAATAATAATATTCGTCTTATTTGAAGTCTGAGTAATTTTTCAGTACATAATAAGGTCTAGTAAAATAGATTTCTTTTGATAAAACTGTCTGTTATCTAATAGTAAAAGATAATCCAGATTTTTAGGAATAATCAAATTTGATTTAAAGTTATCTATGTTAATTTATTTATTGAATTAAACTCTGTTAAGTGCTTAAAGATTATAGATAGCAATATGCTCGCACCTTTCTACATGGAAAATAAAGAACATTACAGTTACTGGCGAAATGTGGCCATGCCTCCTATGGCGCTGAGTCTTGGGTATGTACCCAAGCCCTGCCCAGCACTTTGGGAAACAGGCTGCTTTGTCATTGTAGAGTTCCGGCTCGAAGGACCATTATGTAGAGTCTCGTCTGTTTAAGACTCTGTACGTTGTTTTTTATATAAAACGTTAATGTTTTGTTAATAGTTATTTGAGTACGGGTGCGCGACGACGGGACGCTATGTTAAAAATAAACGAGCAGTGTTCTCTATACGACGCCTTTATTGGTACTGATTTTTTACAAGGAACTTAAGACTAAAGCTGTTGAGTTATATAAAAGTAGAAGCCCATACAGTCATGTTAACCACTTAAAACAATTTTCAAAGCATTATCTATTATTTGCGCAAAATTAATACACGGATCCGTATTCGACACAAACATATAAAAGCCTTTTTTTTGAAGCCGTTTAAGATAAGTCTTTAATCCCGATGCTATCCTAAACTTTGGTTCAAGGAAGGTAAACTTACTCAATTTATTCTCAAGTTTGTTGTATCTCCGCCTGTAAATTGTTTTAAAAATATCGCTTATCAAGATAAGACCCGAGTTTTGTGGTGGATGGAGGAAGTTTGTTCTCATGAGACCGTTGTTAGATTCTCGCGTCAAACAAGTTTGAAAATCTTGAAATCCGTGAGCCTTTTTTTGGACTTAGCTAACCTAATTTTCTTGGCGAACCTTTGATATCGAGTTTGTTTCGTCAGTATGTGAAATCTTATAAATTAACATCTATCTAAAATAATAATTACTATTGTGCTATAGAATTGAGGGCGTGCTAGGCCCTCAGTACTTTTTCCATGGTCGGACATACAGATCTAGAAACGAAGCTCAATTTCAATTGTCACAGATTAGTACAATCATGTCATAAATTTTCTTTCGCGTCAATGTCGCTGTGCGTCGTGTTATCGATAGGGTCGATAGAAAAAGAAATAGTATGCTTGAACGCTATTATGTCGTGTTCGGTGCTGAGCAAATCTTTCTATCGTCATGCTTCTCGCCACCGTAACCATTATGCTGACCTACCGCCATCACTACATATATATGTAGTCATGGCGGTAGTTATCACTAGTTGCTATACCTGACGAGTATAAGATCGTGATTTTCTCATACAAAACATGACGTTTGACAGTAGTGATTGCGTTATTTTACTTCTGTCACTCTGCGATAGCAAGTTGACAATACCCGTGCCGTTCTAGTGTGGTTCTAGTCTTAGTAGTAACATACATTCACGCCTTTTTCCCGAAGGGGTAGGCAGAGGTGTAATCAGTGTCCCATAGTAGGCACACCCACATTTCACCAGTATGTTATTGGTCCCATGTAATAGGGGGCGAGACTATTGCCATCTACCCTGCACAGTTCTAGACTCCAGGCAGTTATTAAGATAATTCCTTATAATGGAAAAATCCATTATTTAACACTTTGCCTGACCTGAGGATCGAACCCTGGACCTCATTATTTATCATCGAGGAATGATAATGCACTCGCACAGCGTATCTTATTTCAAGCCTATCAATACAAGTGTTTCGAATTCCCAAGCCAACCACAAGAGGCAAGTTAATCCCATAGTTCGTAATTCGATTAAACTTGCCAACTTTAGCCGAGTCTTAATTATGTTTTGGGATGCCGTTCGCGGTTTCCACGTCACGCGAGCCGCGTGCGAGCCTTTTGTCTGATCGATTTTGGGTAATTACTTGTAATGGGCTCTGTAGATTATGAAAGTAAGTACTTTATATATACAAGCATTGTACGTATGTAGTTTATATTGACAGCCTGGTTGGCAGATTGTCAGATTGACAGATGGTAGTAACTCTGCTTTCTGTACCGCAGGCCCCGGGTTCGATCCCCGGCCAGGTCGAACATTTGTGTGCATGAACATGTCTGTTTGATCTGTGTCTGGGTGTTATAAGCTTTTATAAGTATGTATATCAGTCATCTGTTTACCATAGTACAGGCTTCTAGCCTAGTTTGGGACCAGATGACAGTGTGTGGAAGTTGTCCCATATTATAAAAAAAAGCAACGTAGTGCCCTATAACGGCCTGTGTGGAAAATAACTATTTTACAATAATTTATTTATTTATTTAATTCAATTAAAACGGTCGAAACCAATTACATTAATTGACATAATATTAATAAAAGTAAGTAGAATTTACAACACAAAAACAGTAAAATAAAAGGTATAGAAAATAAGTAGTCACACAAAGATAATAATAAAACAAAAGAAGACAAATACAATAAAAACGAAACCATATATATTAACAAAATAATCACCAAACATATCAAACATATCATAATCATCGACATTATTTCAGTCACACCACCGACCAAATGTGAACTACTTTACTCTCCTCTCCTTGCTCGGTTGTCTGGAAGAGATCGCTTTTAGCGATAAGACCGCCAATTGTTACACTAGACATATTCCTATTGTTCCATTTTAGTTTTAAGTTTTTTAAGATGTGGTGTAATAATAAAGAATTTATCTATCTATCTATCTATCTATAAAATAATGGATATATCCAATATTCACCCCTCACACAACTCACAAAACCTGAGGCACACGACAATAGTGCCGTCCATCTATCGGCAAACACGTCACAGTTCTTCAGATTTTGGTCCAGATACCTACATACGAGTATTTATAAATTATTCTTCTATTCTATCTTACAAAACAACATAATCGTTTCAGAAGTTTTGGTTGCAAGATGTAATACACAGAATAAAAGGAACATGTAATAAACATCTTAATGCATCCAATGGAGCTTGCGAGTGAAAGCAGATCTCAGATGGCGCCACCAATAAATGAACTCTTGCCATGGAGGGAGATTTAAATATTTCTTCATTTTATTAATATTAGCATCGTTTTATACATTTTTCCGATTAAGAATTAATGTAATCCATTTAAAAATACATACATACATACAGTCACGCCTTGTTCCCGGTGGGGTAGGCAGAGACTATTTCCCTCCACTTGCTACGATCCTGACATACAACTTTCGCTTCGTTCACTTTCATGACATTTTTCATACATGCTCGTCGGTTGTAGGTACTTTTGACTTGGCCTTTCCTAAGAACAACGTCAACTTGTTCATGAAAAGTACGCCTAGGTCGACCGCTACCGACTTGACCATTCACACTAGCCTTATAAATCTCTTTTGTTAATCTCCTTTCATCCATCCTCTCCACATGTCCGAACCACCTCAGCATTCCTTTTTTTTTTTTTTTTTTTATTTATTTAGATCATCCACATCATGTACATCAGTTATTATTGTTTGGTTACATTATATATATCTTAATTCTAAATGTCATAATATTTATGGATGAAGACAGCATGCATAAAACAAAAATGATTGAACAACATTAATAATTATTTAACTATCTTTGTCACTACATCTTCTACCACCACGCCACAGCGTTCCCTTATCGCACTATTCCTCATTTTGTCCATCAAGGTCACTCCAATCATGCTTCGCAAGCTTCTCATCTCCACAGCATTAATCTTACTTTCATGCTTCTTCTGCCAGACCTAACATTCACTACCATACGTAAGTGTAGGGATCAGTACCCCTCTATGGACAGCCAGTCGTGCCTTTTTAGACACTTTCTGACTGTTCATAAAGGTATGTAATGTAATATGCAATATGCAATGCCCCATTCACTTGATTTCCTGCCAAAACTCTTCGTTCAATATCACAGTCATACTTTCCATCCCTTGTAAACTTAGAACCCAAATATACAAACTCTTTTCTTTATTTAAAAATAAGTTAGATAAAAAAAATATCATGAACAAGAGATGCAGATCTAATTGAAAGTTCAGTTGTATTTCCTTTTATTTGGGCAGTCTGTTTTCTTTTGAGGTTTACGAAATCGATTATAAAAGGTAAACAAAAATTTCTTACATTTTAGGATAAGTATGAAATGTCTATGACACTATCGCCCCGTTGTTAGGCCTCCTTATTGCTTTTAGTCACATTTTTTTACTATAGAGGATACAAATAGTGGCCTCCAGTTTCTTTACAATTTAGCACATAACAAAATCTAGGCATTTATTAAAAATCTTAATTCACCTTAAAATTTCATAGCAAACTGCTTTCTTATTGGTGACTTTGCTACACTTTGACAGTTGGTGACCCAAACTCTTAGATTAAGTCCTGAGTGACTGTAAAATAATTAAAGAATGTAAAACAGACGGTATTCTCACTAGAACCATGGGAACGAAGTGGCAGACAAACCCGCGGGATATCACACTAGTCTACTTGCTAGTTATATTACATTACATAACATCACGCCATTCTTCCCGATGGTATCGATAGAGATGTACCCACCATATAAGGTACACCCATACTTCGCCAGTTGTTTACTTAAGCTCCGTGTTATAGGGGAGGAGCCATGATGTATTCAAAAAATTCCTAGTGGGGAAATCCAATAAAACTTTTCGTCGACTTAGGAATCGAACCTATGACTAGGGATTGCAATTCCGCAGCTCATTCAATCCTAAGGGATTCATATGCGGGATTACTCAATCCCGCGCGGATACCGCATCTTTGAAATTATATTAAAAATCAAATTGAAACCACAGATTTTTTTGTATTTTTTTTTAATCATTGTTATCTTTGTCATTGTTATCGAGCTAAGTCTAACTAGTCAAAGAGCTGTGTTTTAAACAATCACTACTCGTGCTACTCACGATTTACGCTAAAGTTTTAATGCCAAGTTTTTAATTTGCGCACGCACGTTTTTAATGCACGCTTTGAAGATGCGGGATCCAGAAGATTAATAAAAGCAGCGGGATACCGCGGGAATGCATGATCCCGTTTTGCGGGATTGTAATCCCTAGGGCTCATGGTCGTGCTTACGACCACTGAACTAAGAAATAGATTATATTGCTTCGAATCAAAGTTAGACACGACCTTTATCGGTTCAAAAGTTTCGCAGGAATAAGTTAAACGCCCTAACTGATAACAATGACAAAGAAAGCTTGATCCCGGGAGATAATCCCGTGTCATCCGCGGAAACCATCGTTTCACCTTGTTATATGGTAATCACTGCGACAGTATTCAAATCTAATCTTGCCAACCGTGTAGGGGGCGGGGGAGAGCGTGTACGTGAAACTGTGATTTAAGAGGAAAATTGTTATGTGTGATGATTCAGAATAATAGTAACTATTTTTAAGAAATTGGTAATTTGAAAAACTTTATCGTATATTTTGAAAGAACTCTCTTACTAGTCCGCGATCTTGTATCGTCTGCCATATTATTATTTTAGGAATTATAATAGATATCAAGAGACTTAAAATTCCTTAGCTAAATTTCGTCTTCTTCATTCTGTGGAAAACTGTAGCGCCAGTTTCACATCGTCCAATCAATCAGGCAATTTTTTAATATCGCAAATATCTCCCTTAAATTAATATACAATAACTAATTATTGCCCAAATATGACCTTTGTAGACGGGTCTAAATGTACCTGAATACTATTTATTAAATTATATATTATGCTTAATTAATTATTGCCTAATACCAGTTCCTAATCCTAATAAAACGATTGACATTAAACATTTATATATTGATCTCGCATAATACCTAACTAGCAATAATCCCACTTGTGGATAAAATATCGCTTGACGTCCCACAAATATTATAAAACTCTGGTCATCGACAACATGTTCAAGTACAGTCTACTTAGTTGTGTTCGAAATAAATATACTATAATTTCTTACAAAAGATAACTCCTCTAATTGGCTGAACCTGTAGACAAAAATAACGTTAGACAAAGACAAATAAAGTTGGAGATAGAAGTACAATCTTATACGAAGAGATCAGGTAATGTTCCCCACACCTTGGCGGCCTTTATTACCCGCCAAGATGAAAATGATAGTCTACAAGACGGTAAGGTATGACTTGTCAGAAACATTAAGCGACCAGCATGACCCCCGCGTGTACTAATCCTGCCCGAGGATTAAAACAGTACTCGAACTCTCGTCAATCATGGCTGCCCTACGTATTTTATCGATAGCTATTAGTTGTACAAAACTTGGACCAATCAATCATACGTAATCCAATATTGGGCCAACGTGTCCGAGTCTGCGTAATTGTCGGTTATTAATGACCCACAGTTTGTCGGTTGTCGTCGGCCAATGTTTGTCGTGTCGTGCTCGAATGTAATTAAGTCCGGAGTCCAAGTTGTCGGTAAATACTCAATCGGTTTATGTGTGACGATCGGCGATAAGGGTTCGTAAAAACAAGATTTATTTCGCCTCCACGGTCTGGGCATGGGTTGAGTCATTTGATTGATTAGCTCGAATTAGGAATGCGCTGCGTAGTTTGGACTTTACGCGAGACCTACTCCGGTTTACATAACTAATTATAATTAACATTTACGTATTGTCTAATCCTGCTACATATTGATATAATTTATTTATCAAATCAAGTCAAACACGCATGCCCCTTAAACTTAAGGGTAAAATCTATAAGACTATGGTACCTCTCGTATTGTATGGATCAGAGTGTTGGGCTACTAAAGCAGTAGATAAAAGAACAATGCATGCAGCGGAGATGCGGATATTGATATGGATGTGTGGAGTGACAAGAATTGATAAAATTATAAATGAGTATCTAAGGGGAAGTCTGGATAAATAAAAGAGTGGATAATTTAGCTTGGTATGAAAATTAGTCGTGTGACGAACTATTAAGAAAAGGACTATTAAGATAAATATAAGTTCATAAAAGGCCTGGATGAACTGTGTCAATGAGAATATGCGTGTCTAAGGAATGGTGCAGAGATGACGGATGATAGACTAGAGGCGGAAGAAGACGTGCTGACCCGACCCCAGCTAGTTTGGAATAAGGACAGGAAGAGGATGATGAAGTGAAATACTTGATTAGCCTTTATTTATTCAAGATATCGGAACGAAATAAGAACGTTTTCGTCTTTCGACATGGACGGATACAATATGGTATAATATATCATTTCTTATACTACACCGTTTTGACACCGTTCTCATAGAAAATTGTTGTAGAAACGTTAATTAATGCTCCGTGTAGAGCACGCTACGATCACATAATCTAGTGGATATTTTAATTATAATAGAAGACATTGGTACTCATCGTTTGGAATAACTTCTATATCTGAATTAGATCTGAAATTGATCGACACAAAGTCACAGGGTCAGTTCTAGCAACATTAAATTAAAATTAAAATTGTTACTTTAAACTATAAACCTGTACAAATTTGTGTGACCATGTTGACCATAGTAGCTTTTGATGACCACTTCTGCAAGTTGTTCTAAATTTGATTAACAATAATTAACTCGTTTTTTTTATATATTATAAACATAGTACAAGAAAACGAATCACAATCTCGTTAAGCCGGTTGAAATTCGAATAATTTACGTAACAATAAAACCAGTGTTCATACTTTATGTTAATAACTTTCAAGTCGTACGAACGGCGAATCTCAAATCTGAAATCGCACTTTGTCTCCGTACTCAGTTCTTAACAAGATTTAGCAAAATTCCCAAAGTCACACGTTTAAACAAATAAATTGCTACAGTAGGAAATGAAATGCCAGTGAATATCTCAACGTCGCACAAATAGGAGCAAGATAATGGTATTAAGCCATCGGTTTTAATTCAAAGTATGGAGTGAATTGAGGAAACATAACATTAGCATTTCAAATGACTTGATTTGCAGACAGATTCACTGAACACTTTGGAACAAGTTAGGTACCTATAAGAAATAGATCTACGTCGTTTTAAAGTCAAAACATATTCAAATTCAAAGTCATTTACTCAAATAAGTAGGTGATAACCTTACACCCGACGAGCATGTATGAAGAATGTCATGAAAGTGGACGAAGCTCAAGCTGTATGTCAGGATCGTAGCAAGTGGAGGGAAACAGTCTCTGCCTACCCCAACGGGACTAAGGCGTGACGTATGTATGTATGGTGTAAGGTTAATATCCGACCGCATCGCTCTATATAGGAACATAACACAAAAAAAATCTTGACCAATCTCTCATAATCTCATAAGATTATAACGTTCTTAATTGCTCTAATTATTACTGAGGTGAAGTGTCTTACTTAATTCATATCCATTCACTATGTTTATTTATTTATTGACATAAATGTTACAGCTTTATTGTATGAATCCATAGGTCCCCGAACTAGTTAAAAACTGTGTTTCAGGGACCAGTGGCTTCTCCCATTGTGTGGTTTTTTTACAATATTTTGCTAAGATAGCAAATGTATTTGTATTTAATACAATGTATTTTTTTTTATTTTTTTATGATAATGAGTGACAAGACGAGCAAATCAGGTGCATGATGGTAAGCATCAAGATTGCCCATATCAGACACAGTGCCACCCAGTGTTTTAAAATTCAAATTCTGCGCGGCACTGCACTGCGCCTGTCACCCTGAGATATGAGTTGTTGAATCTCATCATGCCCAGTAATTTCGCTGGTAACATTGCCCTTCATACCGGAACACCGTAATGTTTGCACATTACTGCTTGGCGGATGAATAACTGGCAAAGGTGTGGTACTTCCCCAGGCGGCCCCCTGCTAAAGAGGCCTACCACTACAAAACATTACATCAGCATAGCAGTATATATATATAATACTAATAATACAATAGAAAAATACCGTCATAGTCAAACTCTTTAAGCCAGGAGAGTATGTAAATAAAGAACTGTCTGCTATAAAATGTAAAAGAATGTGGTTCCCTAAAAGTAACCGCATCGAAACATTTTATCATTGTAGCATTGATTAATGTAATCATATCACGAATACATTTCCAAAAGAAAATAGAAACGGGATCCTTTTAGATGAGCGACCTTTAATATAAAAACCTTTGCGTAATAAGAATACGACAATACAATGCTTATAAATCATTTTGTTCTTTTGTTTCAGGTTACATCCCGACTCATAAATCAAACGTTTAAAAAGTAACGCGCTCATCCCGCACGGAGCCAAGAATTAAGAAAAAAATGAAATAAGGAAAAGGGTCGCGGGTAAAAAGTCCGGGCTTCGTTTACCGGTAGCGGATAAGGTTGGGCCGGATGAGGCGACGTCGGACACTCATGAATATGACATAAGCGGTCGGTCGAGACCCACGATGTTGATTTATTCGACGACGGCGATCCATCAAATGTGTAGTGCCAGCGCCGGTCGGTAGCCGCTCCGCTTTGCTCGATATAACACCAACCTTTTGTGCTTCAGACGTAGTTGTTTGCCAATTACGTATGCATGAAGCCCCCACGGGCTATTTATTAAATCGATGAGCCGTTTGACTTCCGCGAAGATTGCACTGTTTGCGACGAGTATCTTTACAATATTAAAATTATCTCTCTTGATAGGTAAATGTGGAGTGAAGTGTGAAGCATAAATTCTACAAAAAGATATCGATTTTGTTTATAAAAGTGACGAATAAAGTATCAAAATGCGTCGACGTCCACTGCCGCCAGTCCGCGAAGAATCGGCTCCCAAATCTTGGCGAGCATTATGCAACAATGACTATGTGATTTATACACTAGTGGCGTCAGTTGGTGCATTGACATACGCTAACAGTTTGGATGGCGAGTTTGTGCATGATGACATCCCGGCGATAGTGTCGAACAGTGATGTGATTGGACGCAATGGTTTGAGCAAATTGTTTGTGAACGATTTCTGGGGGACGCCGATGTCTGATGCGAACAGCCATAAGTCGTATCGACCACTCACCACACTGTCCTTTAGGTAAGTTATTAATTTAATTCTTATGTTGATTCTTTATTGCATAAACCAGCACAATTACAGTGTTAATATTTTCACTACTCGTATGTTTTTTGTTAAGTACTCTTTCACGCTACCAACTATAAACTACTGAATTGATAACGCTTCTATTTTTAACTTGATCAAATTATCATGAATGAAAAAGGCTCTTTTTAAGATGAACCTGCGGGACGAAGTTTGTAATATATAACAGAATTTATGTGTTTTCAAGACAAAAACTATTTTTCACAACGACGTGTACCTAATAAATATCTACTTTATATATTTACCAAATGAAAAAACGTATCAAGAACATTCTGTATGATTATTAAAATATTGTTATTCCAGGGAGAGACTCGTTCCACTCCTCGTTCATTCATCATCGTTACGTTTGAACTGGCGCAGAGTTTTTGTCTCTCTCTAATGTGTGCTTTCATAATGGTTGGCGGCATGATTCATCATAAATTATTATGAATTGTGGTGACTCTGTACTCTTAGAGCCTTTGCACGCGGGGTATTTTATCAGCGCTGTCGACGCGCGCACGAATTAGATAGAATAACACACACACGCGTTTTACGCGAAGAGATGGGAAAAGTCAGAGGTCGGATAGTCGTGAGTAAAGCGCGCGCTTATTATTTTTTTATGATAGTGAGCGACAAACGAGCAGATCAAGTGCCTGATTGTAAGCATTATTTTTTTAAATTAAATAGGCCAGTACTGAACTGAATAGGCCAGCACTTGACCGCAGCCTCACCTGATGGTAAGTGATGACGCGGTTGACGATGGTGCGTGCTTGCATAGAAGATACCTATTCACTCTTGACTTGAAGACCTCAAGATTGTACTTTTCGGCAAACAATGACTATGGCAAAGTGTTCCATTTCTTGCATCATGATAGCCCATATCAGACACAGTGCCACCCAGTGTTTTAAAATTCTGAATTCTGCGTGGCACTGCACTGCGCCTGTTACCCTGAGATATTAATCGTTAAAACTCGTCAAGCCTCAATCAATCAAGTTGTCAATTTCGCTGGAAAATTTTCCTTCAGACCGGAACACAGTAATGCTTGCACATTACTGCTTGAAAGATGAACTGGCAAAGGTGCCTATGTATGCGAATGCGTGTTAAACCGTTAAACGCACATTACCTTCTAGTATTTTAAACATTCAAATATTTTGTGATGATCGCGCGTTTACACGTCATAGGTACTCGAAAACTAGACTACTATAAATGGCGTTGTAAATCCGAAAATTCCAAAGCTTTACTACATAAATTCTCACAGGGAAAAACAGCTTGCCTAAGAGGATACTGACACTTAAAAACTGCCTCATTTGCTTTTCACATACTAATAAATCTGAAATAATGTTCCATCATTTTCCAAGCTGTGAAAGTGGATAGCCTAATGCAATGCAGAGCCACAATGTCGAACTGTGTCTCGCAAATAGTCACCAATACTGAGAGCCCTAGCTGCGTTCAATGCTCTTCTGGACGACAACCCAAATTGTGATTTGTTTGATGATGCATGGAAGGATATTATGTCGGAATGCTTGAGATTTTGTGAGAAAGATAATAATAATATGGGACAACTTCCACTTACGGTCACCTGGTCCCAAACTAGGCTAGAAGCCTGTACTATGGTAACCAGATGACTGATATACATACTGATAAACATTCATGTTCATGCACACAAATGTTTGACCTGGCCGGGGATCGAACCCGGGGCCTGCGGCACAGAAAGCAGAGTTACTACCGTCTGCGCCAACGAGGATGGATAAGTATGTGGTTTTTTCTATAATATTATAATTATATTTTTGGACGTAATTTGGAGTGTAATTATTGTATTCAAACTGTATTTTATCTAATTTGTTATTTTTTCTTTTTTGTAATTTGACATGATTTTTATTCTACTGTTTCATTTATAATGTAATAATTGTATCAATTAGTGTAATTGGATTTAGCCGTACTAATTTTGAATAAATAATTAAAAAAATGTCGCACCACGCAACTTGTGTCATAAATATGAGCGTGCACTGGTTACAAAGCAGGGTGAAAAATGGTTACATGATGAATAGTGCCATCCAGACACGGCGCGGGATTATTTTCAACCAATATTCCAGCCGTTTTATAATAATAATTTGGATTTAATTCATTCATACATACAGTGACGCCTTTGTGGTAGGTAGAGACTACCTATTACTTTACAATCGATACACTAATGTAGAGCCTGATACACGACTTTCGGTCCTTACAGTCTAATCACATTCTTCATACAAGCTCGTCGGTTGTGAGTGCCTTTCCTTATGACATCGTCAACTTCAAAGTTATTCTTCTTATAATAAATAGTACTATAATATAAAAGTTACCTTTGTAACAAGCCATCAAAACGCTAGCGAGTTCTAACTCGACTCCAGTGCCATCTAGATAGCACAAAAAAACAACGCTAGCGCTGTTTTTTTTTGTGTGTTTTGTTCCGTTTTTACGCTGCAACCACTAAACCGATTAAACTGAAATATGGTATGTTTAGACTCTGGAAAAACACATAAGGTACTTTTTATCCTGATATTCCCACGGGAACGAAGACTATGAAGGTGAAACTTCAGAGCACATCTAGTACTCAATAAAAACGAATTGCCCTGTATGTATTTTTTTTACATTGCTAGACTTACCAATATGGGTTATGAAAAACCATCAAATGAAACATAACTTATCCAAAATCTTCCCAACACAACCTATAATTACCACCACGACGGCATCGATTGAGCCCGATTCGGTTCCATTAACCCACAATACGGTGGCATACAATAATAACTGTAATCTTACAAATGTACATATCACACGTTTCACACTCCCTTTAATATCCTTACAAATCCTCGCCACACTTTATCACTTAACGTTAAGATTTATTTTTGCTTGGCAAATAGTTATCCACACGCAGACCAAAGTGGATAGAAAGACATGGCAGTAAAAAAGGGACAAACATCGCGACAAAATGGCATTCAATGCAAAAATGTACGGAACTTGTAATAATATCTTGGAGGGTGCGACTTGTGGAGTTGTATCAAATTCTAAGATAAGGACGATGTCACACTTGACATAAATTACGTCACTGATGTTTTTGCGTAACCCCCAGTTCCTACTTGTCAGATGATGTGCTCGACAAAATGAAGTCGGATGCTCCAGTTACTAGTGGATAAACATTTTATATGAGTCTGTATGGGTGAATATTTTAAGAGGGCCAAAATATCATGGGATTAAAATAACATGGTGATGTATGGGTACAGGTCGCATCACGGTTAAATAGCGCTGACCATGCCTGCGCAAAGCTCCCCTCTACTTTTGCCGAGCTCTAGTAAACCGTGACCTGTACACCTACGATGGGACTAGTTCCTGGCTACACCTCTGCCTAGCCCTTCGAGAAAAAGCCGTGAAGTTATTTTATGTAAATATATTTGTTTATAAAGACAGCATCCAACATTTTGTCAGACCCAAACAAGTGGGAATGGGGGGTAAAACATAGACGATGTTTTCATATAACGACATAGATCGTCACTAACTTCATAAAAATAGCCGTCGAAAAAAACGTAAATGCGGCGCGAACCTACATTCCCATATACTTTTCAAACAGATCAATACTTACTCTACGAACTGTGACCAAAATAGAGCCATTATTTAACTTGACGATAAACCAATTGCCACTACAAATTACCCTCCTTGACACAATAATGATACAAAATAGATACAGAAAGAAAACCATAAAAAAAATAAGTAGTAGTATTATTATTGACATTAATTGATTTTTATTATTATTAGTTTAATTGATATTATTATTTTATTTTGATATTTTGATTTTAAATTATTTAATGGATTATTATTTGAATTGTTTTATTTATTTTTACTTAATTTAATATTATTATTTTATTCAATTTTAATTTGATTTCATTCTTAATTTTTCTAAATTTTCTTAATTTGATTTTGATTTTGTATGTTTGTACATGGGTTTATGTTGCCTGAATAAAAACTATTTTATTTATTTTTATAAAATAAAATGTTCTCATGCACGTATATGCACTAGACACGCAATATTGTAGGAAATCTCATGGAAATCCACTGGAATTGTACACTGGATTTATTTCATGCTCAATACCACAACATATGTTCTTTCGTAGTGTTTGATTTTCGCAGTAACGTGCATCTCAATGACTATAATAGTAATTTTGTTTTACGCAGTAACGTAATATTCATATTCATATTCGCGTGATTTACCTCTATAGAGTTTACTATTATCATTTATAATAATACTTGCTGTGGCCCGCGGTTTCACCCGCGTAATCTTCGTTCCCATGGGAATATCGGGTTATAAGTACTCCATGTGTTATTCCAGGGTCTAAAATATCTACATACCGAATTTCAGCCTAATCAGTTTAGTAGTTTTGGCGTAAAAGAGTAAGCATATCCATCCATCCACCCATCCATTCTCACAAACTTTCGCATTTATAATATTATTAGTAGGAAGAAGGAAAATATAATTTTTTAGTTTCACCGAGGCAAGCTTTCTGTACCTTATAATTTTGTAATCATAATATTACGTTACTTTTCAAGACTTATTTGAGAGCGTCAAGGTTCTCAATAATTATGGGAATACACCATTTGTCAAGTAATAATGAATTATTCTAATGACAAGTTTGGTATTTATTACGTATGTTGATTCTTCAAACATCAATAGTTGTTTAAGTCCATACTTGGTAGAGAACTTGTATACTTGTATTAAATCTAGGCAAACTTGTACCATCTTAGGCCTCATCTTCGCCTTCCATCAAGCGAGATTGAGGTCAAACGTAAGCCTATTGTATATAAAAAAAAAATAAAAAAAAAAATAAGTAGGTCACATAATATTATGTTAGGTCATATTGAAGGAGGAATTTTTAAAACATAGACATTTATAATTAAAATTTAATGAAGTTTTATCTGTATTAGATTAAATTATTATAAGTCAAATGTATTATCATTCGAGATATGATAAGAATTCCGTTTCATATTATTTATTATAAGAGGTAAAAACTTTGAATTCAACGTTCATAACTTCTGAACAGGAAAGAGGACATCTTAGTAGTTTGACACAATCCTATGGAAAATTTACTAAATCGATGTATTATTTCCCCTGTTTCCTCCGAATACAGTAAACCTATTTGATATATTCATATCCTAATATTTTAAAGTTGAAGTAAAATATGTCCCTATCATTTTATTTTTGTTTAGACTAGCTTTGAATGTATTTGTAATTGAATCTGACTACTGAAATTTTAATTTATGAATCAAAAAATTGTGTAAATTTATTAATATTTGTAATAGACTGGGTATTTCTTGCGAACTCAATGAAATGTATGGAAAATGTTGCATAGCATGTTGTGTTGTACATAATCTGTTCCCAGCTTAATAATGCTATCCTTTAGTCTTCGAACTTGTCATTACCAAAGACGTTATACCTATTATTGGAGAGCGGGCAGCAGCGCTCTCCGGCATCAAGTATTCCAACTACTGCGATCACCAAGCCGCACAACAAGCGTGGTGATTATGGACAAAATCCACCCATATGAATAGTTTATGGCGTTCTATGGGGCCCCCTATCTTGCCATTCATATCCAGGTGCTTTTTGCCACTGTATTTGTCAGATCAGGCTGCAAAGTTCTCGAATGGAGACCACGGACCGGCAAGCGCAGCGCAGGACGTCCACCCACAAGGTGGACAGACGATCTGATAAAGACGGCAGGAACACGATGGAGGCGGGCCGCTTACAACCGGACTGAATGGAAATCTATGTTCAGCAGTGGACGTCCTGTGACTGAGATGATGATGATGATGATTTGTCAGATCTATTTAGATATTTTATCCATGGCTTGATTTGACAATATTCTCAGTAAAGTGAACTGGGAAACAATATTTAGCAAGTTGGGACGCCTCATAACGACATTTGAAGTTTCAACGTGAATTAGCCTTTGTTAAATTACCTTTTGTTAGAATAACTGAGAGAGATCTATGTATAAAGTTATAACTGGGATGTTACTTGTTGGTTGGTTGTTTATATATTGTTGTGTATAATGTTTAGCTATTTTGGAAAAACCTAAAGATTAGGTACCTACGTAATCACTTTAATTATAAAATCCTTAATGACGCTCTGACTGACATGCAACGCAGAGCCCAAACCACTGATCCTACAGACTTGATACTTGGAATGTAACTTGTTTTTGTTGTCTGAAAGGATTTTTGAAAATTTATATTCTAAAGGGTCCAGAAAGGGCGTCAAGATTTTGGTATAAAACACCCATATTTCATAATTGCCAGCGGGCAAAGCCGCTGCTCTTACACTAGTACATGGTATTAAGATGATAAATGGGATCTTGAACTCAAACTCGAACTCCATGGACTTCAACCATAACTGGAAAGTGTCACTTTGGGTGTACTTACTATGGGAATATGGGTACACATCTGCCTTATCCTTGGGGTATAAACCATTGTGTTATAATAAAAATATACTCTTATAGAACGGGTTACCCCAATTACACCGCTCGAGTCAATTCATCTCAAGATCATAAGGGTTATGTGGACAACCCATATTGTCAGAGTTTTAGGTCGCCAAGATTCCTACAAGGCCTCCAACATGACCTAATGATTGCCTCCTACGTATCTTATAGGAAACAGTCGGGACCTACACTTTGACGTACCATCCGAAACACGGTAGCGCCCAGGTGAAAAGTCCACATGTGAGATTCGATACAGAGACTCCAGATTTTAAGCCGGGCTTATTTCCGCTGGGTCACGGAACATTATAATTATGTTTTTGTACGTTGTTAACTCAATAAATATCTCCACGACACCTCAAAGTGCCACGTTTCCATGGAATCAGGTGACCTCGGGGACCATAGACAAAGGCTAAAGAAAACCTCGGCAACGGGAGATGTGATAAATGACACACGAATGAGTAGCTCAAATACGCTGGTGTAAATTAAAAGTGAGTAGTTTGGGAACCGTTGGCATGTTTTATTACTGTTACAATTGAAAAATAATAAAACATAACATACATTCACGCCTTTTTCCCGAAGGGGTAGGCAGAGGTGTACCCAGGACTCAGTCCCATAGTAGATACACCCACATTTTGCCAGTATGTTATTGGTCCCATGTAATAGGTTGCGAGCTTATTGCCATCTACCGGGCACAGTTCCAGACTCCAGGCAGTAATTGAGATAATTCCTAATGGAAAAATCCAATATTTGTCACTTTGCCTGACCCGGGGATCGAACCCGGGATCTCTTGATTGGCAGTCGAGCATGCGCCCACTACGCCATCGAGGCAGTCACTTCGTTATAATACATTAATTACTTAGGATCATCATTATTTAATGTCGTTATGAAAATTTAACGTAGATTCATTATTAGCTACAAAATAAAGCATAAATAAGGTGATTAAAAACCCCAGAGGCTCCTTCTAAATAATGATGGATGGCGGCGTCAAGATTTCTTGCGCAAAAAATATAATTTATAAAATTGAATGAGGTTTGGTTTCCATCAACAATAACGAAGCTTTTCCCTAAAGGCGTCTGAATAAACAAGGTGAGCCTCTAAAGGCCTCTAAAGAAACCTTCCAAATAAGAAGGTTGCATAACTTAATTTTAACTGACAGACGTGATATAGCAAATTTCGTTGCGTGGAAATTGTTTTTCTTTGAACATGTTCGGTATTCGAATCGTATTGAGAATTTAATATAATTTGAATCAACTGAGGAATCAACTAAAAAAGTTTATAGTATTGAAGACTAGTGTAAGCAGAGCGGCTTTGCCCGCTAGCAATTATGAATTTGAGAGTTTTATACCAAAACTTTGACGCCCTTTTTGGGCCCCTTTGAATGTGAATTTTCAAAAATCCTTTGTAAGCACACCTCCAGACAACAAAAAGGACCTACATTCCAAGTTTCAAGTCTCTAGGATCAGTGATTTGGGCTCTACGTTGCATGTGAGTGAGTGAGTCATTTAGGATTTTATGATATATAGTGATTATTATAAATATTGATTTATTAAATTTAATATAAGATATGTAACCTTTAAATAGATAACCTATATAATTCAAAATTCAAAAATACCTACAAATAATTCCATTTGTAATAGCAAAAAACAGTTTATTATCTTTATAAATTAATGTATCTAATAGTGTTTATACGCAGTAATTAAACAGTCTAGTTTTCTTGTAATAATAATGTATCGTCGTTCTTTTTTTATCTTTGCAAACTGTTTTATACACACTCGTAATTAAAAATTGTAATTATCTCGTGTACTAATTATAGAAGACTCACATTAACAGCAAAATATCTCTCCTTTATAATTAATAGGATCAGTAGCTCGTAACTAACATTCTAATTAACTTGAACTAATAACATAACTCGATAATAATTAGTCTACAGATGCGTATTACAGTAATATGTTTTTTTTTTTATCATTCACATAGCATAATAATTATTTTTAAACAGATTATAGAGGACATTGCATATTATATTTTAATTTTTTAATAACAAGACGAGCAAATCTGGTGCCTGATGGTAAGCATCATGATTGCCCATATCAGACACAGTGCCACCCAGTGTTTTAAAATTCAAAATTCTACGCGGCACTGCACTGCGCCTGTCACCCTGAGTTGTTAGTTGTTGAAACTCGTCATGCCCAGTAATTTCGCTGGAAACATTGCCCTTCAGACCGGAACACAGTAATGTTTGCACATTACTGCTTGGCGGATGTATTTGTAATTTTGTTTGAATTTTTAATTAGTTTTACGTTATATATAAACAAAAAATAATTGCATGCTATGATATATAATTGGCTCAAAATATCTTATGTACTAAAATACCTATGTAACATGTTAAATACCATGTTTGAATGCAAATAAATGATTATGAATTATAAACAAATTTAACATAACACGCCTTTTTCCCGAAGGGGTAGGCAGAGGTGAACCTATGAGTAGTCCCATAGAAGGTACACCCTCACTTTTCTGGATCTGATTTTAAGTCTCATGTAATACAGGGGGAACCTTATGGCCATTAAAGGATCACAATTCAAGGCAGTCGTGGAGAAAATTCCTACTGCAAAAATTGCACAACACTATTATCTGATCTGGGGATTGAACCCGGGATTTCACGATCGTTAGTAGCGCTTGTAACTACTGCGTCACCGAGGCAGTCCTAGAACAGACACCAGAAAATTATCTCTTTTGGTTTATAACAATTATTATTGGCTTCATTTACAATGAAATGCCAATAAAATATTCAAAGATAGGTATTTGTGACGCAATTTTGTAAACAGGATAATGAATCAAAGAAAACGCCGCCATTCACGTCTCCACACATAAATTTCGACAATGAATAAAAAACCAAATAAATAAAATGTGTAATTTCCGCGGTGACAGCAAATAATACGCCAAATAAATATTCCTATGGGTATAAATGCGTGGTTCCTACAATTATTTTCCCTAAAATATGTCCGTGTCTCGTGTAAGGCTGTGGACCCATTAGTCAAATAGTTTGCAGCCAACTCTTAGCAAACGCTCAGGTACAATTAGAATTTAAACTCAACTAAACTCCTGTCTATCCATATATTTTTTTTCATACGTTATATTTTTGAGATGACTGCCTCGGTGGCGTAGTGGGCGCATGCTCGACTGCCAATCAAGAGGTCCCAGGTTCGATCCCCAGGTCAGGCAAAGTGTTAAATAATGGAATTATCTCAATAACTGCCTGGAGTCTGGAACTGTACCCGATAGATGGCAATAGGCTCGCCCCATATTACATGGGACCAATAACATACTGGCGAAATGTGGGTGTATCTACTATGGGACTGAGTCCTGGGTACACCTCTGCCTACCCCTTCGGGAAAAAGGCGCGAATGTATGTATGTATGTTTGTATATTTTTGAGTTAGCTAACCGATTACCTAAATTTGTAAACAAAGTAAGGCAACGATTTTTACCACATTCTAATTGATATAAAGTGTTGCCTAGAAGGTACATAATAAATACTACATACGCCATACTAGTACTTATCTATAAAGTTATAACACATCGGCAACCTGTGTATAACGAGTTATGTGACGAATTATTTTTTCTTCTTAATTATTACGGTAGAAAGTGGCAAACAGTAAGCCGTAAACTATTGGCTAAATGAGTCCACATCCTAAAATTATTTTTCATTCCCCTTTTCCTTTGTTTATAAACATCACCTCAACGAAAAGCTCTTTGAAATATGAAAGCTTTTGTGGTTAAAATATTTCATAATGTTATATTCGGTAACGCTTGAATATTTAGTTACATTAATATGAGTTTGAAGCGAAATAAGTAAAAGCAGTCTGTCTTTATTATTTAGATTTTACGCATAAATCCATTAGGCATCTAAGAATCCGATACAGCTGAGTTTCCTGCTCGTGATTTTTTTAACTCTGTCTCCAATTTCCAACTCGACTGTACATCAGCAGATACACTTATATAAAAGACTTAAACACAGACAACTCAACTGAAAGACGACGCTTTGGGGCTATACTTTTGCCAAGGTTATGCAGTGGTGTTTCATAAACGTTGGCCCCGTGCCTTTACGTTTCTCATACGATTCAATGTATCACATTACATGAACTGCCTATGACATGTTTGAAAGCTGAACGATCCAATAAACACAGACATAGATATTATATTATGGACCCGAAATACACACAAAAAACGGGTGCATACAACTCACAATTTCACTTAAATAGCTCCCATGGCTAGGGTTTGACAGTTCAACCGTTAGTACTATTATTTATTCTGCGGTTTAACTACAACGAAACTTGTCACATGAGATATCTGATCATGCATCTAATTATAACTGTCATTGCGTTGTATGTAATTGTATGTGCCATCTCCATGTATTCCTTCATACAATCCTCTTCCGCACACCGCCACGTATTGTCATTTGTTTTCATACTGACATTGAACAAATTGAATTAATGAAATAAAAATGTAATAATAAAAATTGACATATTGAAACCTGTATAATATAATTTATCATTTTAATGTATACTACTAATGTCATTCAGTTAAATATTTGCACGACAGTTTGGCGAGTACAGCGATCTACCTATTGTTTGTTATTTATAACTTCTGTAATATTTACCTGTATTCATGCAAATAAAGCTTTGATTCATTCATTCATTCATTAATAACATTCATGAAAGCAGCGTCTTCATATTGAGTTATCTGTGTGTTTAATGAACTCATCCATTACCCCATCAATGTCTAAATCCTCGCCGATCTAAACAAACACCGGCTTCAGTCTCGTTCGTGACATCTCATTCCGTGTCGCGTCACTTCACGTCACGTCACGTTACGTTACGCCCGAACGCGTGACGAATGACGCGTGACGTCACAACTCGAGAATAATCACTATTTGGAACTTGATGGGGTCGGTTCAAGTTTTATTGAGACTGTAAAATATGTTACCGTTTTATGATAACAGATAGCTGCGTGTATTAAACGAGAATGGAGGAATGGAGTTGGGCAGGACACGTAGCTAGGCGCGGTGACGACAGGTTGACTGAATGGTGGCCAAGAACAGGTAAACGCGGCGTTGGTCGTCCGGCAGCACGTTGGGCGGATGACATAGTACAAGTGGCGGGTCCCATCTGGACACGGCTTGCACAAGACAGGGTCAAGTGGCATGACATGAAGGAGGCCTATACCCAGCAGTGGGATATAGTGGGCTGTGGATGATGATTAAACGAGGTTTGTACATTATCTAGTCTAGATATTATGGTGTTATTATAAGTTACGATTTAAAAATCAAAATCAAAATTCTTTTATTTGCATAAAATGTTGGTTACAAAAGATCATAATTGACAGCCTCGTTGGCCCAGATAGTAGTAACTCTGCTTTCTGTGCCGCAGGGCCCGGGTTCGATCCCCGGCCAGGTCAAACATTTGTGTGCATGAACATGTCTGTTTGATCTGTGTCTGGGTGTTATAAGCTTATATAAGTATGTATATCAGTCATCTGGTTACCATAGTACAGGCTTCTAGCCTAGTTTGGGATCAGATGACCGTGTGTGGAAGTTGTCCCATATTATTATTATTATTATGTCGCTCGAAAACACGGGATATACCCGGTCTTTTGAAAGGCGTGCACGGAGACCATTTTTTTTTAAGTCCAACGTGCAGAGGCCCCTTTGAGCTTTTAATCTAAAGGTAATGTATAGCACCTATCGGGGTCTATCTCTGAAACCATCTACAGTCTTTTTTTTTTAAGATGAGCTCAAAGACAGCCTCGACTAGGTACAAAGACTATTGTGAATGGATGGAAACTACTTGATTTGGCTATAGGTGTGATTTCTAGATGGATGGTAACCGGTCTATTGCTAGAGACTCCGGCACCTGCCACTTCCGTCTCATGGTGAAATATGACGGCAGGCGATGACTCGCCTCTCACTAAACGGACCCCCCATAAAGGCCGCCCACCACATGGGAATAAGGGCGACGAGAGGGGCAACGTCGGTGTGAGCGGCTAAGGGTAGGAGAGGTGTCCCTGGACTTTAAACGGCGATCACTTGCGTTACCCTAAGGTCGCATCACGCTCGCCCACTCGCCACTTATGCTTCACATCCTCCCTCGAGCACGAGGCTCTCGCGACTCCACTCTGGCAGGCCAATGAAGGCAAGACAGAGGTGGGGGACTGTTCCTCGTCAGTGTTCACTCCGGCCGGCCGGTGAAGGCATGCCGAAGATGAAGAACATAACCCTCCCCCGGGAGCACTCAGGTACGTGGGGTCGCTACTCCCCAACGGCTCGCCATAAGCCGCCCTCCGTATTTATTATTATTATTATTAATTATAAATAAGAGTAAAGCCCTATAAACATTTTGCCGCAACGCAACATGCAAATCTTTACATAATATTACCCATTACCTATAAATTAAGCGTATACCTAAACTAGTGGGAAATTTTATTATATAATTACATTTCTTTATATAATCAAAATATTATCATCAAAATAATTATTTTAAAAGATCTGAAATTGAGTAAAAACATTTGTCTAATAGCCACAACTTGAGTTTCCGGTTAAACTGGTTCGCTGACAATTCTTGAATCTCTTTAGGGATTGCATTATAAATTCGTCCACACATTGCGTGGTAGTTTTTAGAGGCCAGTTTTGTTTTCACCGTATATGGCATTACTATTCTATTCGAATTTCTGGTATTTCGAGGGAAAATATCTTTTTATAACATAACATGACGCTTTTATCCTGAAGGGGTAGACAGAGGTCTACTCAGGACTCAGCCCCATAGTAGGTTTATCCACATTTCGCCAGCGTGTTATTGGTCCGATGTAATAGGGTGCGCGCCTATTATGCCATCTACTGGGCATATTTTCAGACGATTACTGATAGAATTCTTAAAATGGAAAATCCATTCTTTCTTTGCCTGACCTGGGAACTGAATCGTCACGACGGCGGTAGCACTTCTGAACCACTACGCTACCCAGATATGCAGCGAGATATGATGATCATGCGTTTATATTAATATTTTTTTTGGATTTGAGGGTTTATATGTAGCCGCCGTGTAATTGTAAGAACCGTTAGTTTATAATTTATCTAGTGACATTAAAAATTAACGCTTAGGTAAGGTTAGGTTATTTAAATACTAACTACAGGAAATTATAAACTAAGTGAATTATCGGTTGACTGGAAGAAATCGCTTATTAGTGTTAAGACCGCCACTTGTACCATTAACTTTAGTTTCTGTGTCCTGTTATGTTATTTCATTGTGTGTGGTGAACACAATCAAGTATTATATTATATATATCTATCTATGAAACTAACGGTTGTTACAATTTCTCAGCGACATATAATTGTTGTGCGGTTTGGTGATCGCAGTAGTTGGAATACTTGGTGCCGGAGAGCGCTGCTGCCTAATCTCCGAACACGTCCCTCTGCCGAGTCTCACGGCTCCCACGGGAAGAGAAAGGGATGGTTCAATTATGTAGCCGGGAACCACATGGCCAAATAAATATAATAATACGATGATAAGACTTATAATATTACTTATAGTATTACTTGTAGTAGTATTACGTTCAGACAACGAAAAGAACCTACATTCCAACTTTCAAGTCTCTAGGATCAGTGGTTTGGGCTCTGCGTTACATGTCAGTCAGTGAGTCATTTATATTTAAAATTTAAGGTGATTATTATTTTAAAGGAAATTACCACTTTAAGTTTCATAATTTCGTAGCATGTATCGTAGCCTCGTAACATATTTCGTAGCACTCGTAGCATGTTTCGTAGCACTCGCAAGCCTCTCGAGTTTTATGACAAAGGATGGAGCGATGTGAAGATAAAGACATCATTTAAGATAATTACATGACATGGAAATAAGATATGGGGCCATATTTCATGTGAACTTACATTAAATTCGGGATGTCTGAAAGCGCGCAAGGCGTTATCCGGCTACTTTTTATTTGCCGGATAAATTTTTGGTATGCATTGAATAAATAGTGAAATAACGTAACACATAACATACGAGTATAATACGCCTTTTTCCTGAAGGGGTAGGCAGAGGTATTAATGTAAATCTAAAAACAATGCTAAAAGTATAGTAAAAAATTCTTTATGTTTTTATTCTTAAACTTTATATTTTTAGTGTTCTGTACCCAATACGCCTATATAGGACAGGGTTCCATTGGTCCAGCCATTCCTTAACAATCCTTTACAAAACATAACATAACATAACATAACATACATTCACGCCTTTTTCCCGAAGGGGTAGGCAGCGGTGTACCCAGGACTCAGTCCCATAGTAGATACACCCACATTTCGCCAGTATGTTATTGGTCCCATGTAATAGGGGGCGAGCCTATTGCCATCTACCGGGCACAGTTCCAGACTCCAGGCAGTTATTGATATAATTCCTAATGGAAAAATCCAATATTTAACACTGCCTGACCTGGGGATCGAACCCGGGACCTCTTGATTGGCAGTCGAGCATGCACCCTCTACGCCACCGAGGCAGTCCTTTTTTTTACAAAACAGTGGATTTGTATATGGAAATAATGTAATAGATTTCAATTAAAAATGGGCTTGGAATAATGTATTGAAAAAATAGGAAAAAAAAAATCAAATTAAATACAAAATATTATATAATATATCCGGCAAAACATCTACCCATCCCATCTCTAGCTTTAACACGTTGACAGCCGCACCTCCGTCGTAAAACGTAATGTCACGTGAGATATTGTTTAATGCGTGTTCTCCACTTGAACTCATATTGAAGCTTGCTTTATGACATGGACATTATATTGGTACTTCTTCTTTGTTAAGCGTTTATTTTAATATTAGTTGTGCGACACAGTTTCCGAAAAAAACTTAAAAAATGTGTTCGACCAGGGTCTAAGCTACTTACATACCAAATTTCAGCTCCATCTGTTCAGTAGTTTTGGCGTGAAAGAGTAACAAACATCCATCCACCCATCAATCTAACCAAAACCGCGCTAGATGGCGCTGGAAGTCAGAACTCGCAAGCGATGTGTTCACCATAATCATTAAACAATACACAGTGTTTTAGTACTACAAATTTTTATACTTATAATATTTGGATTATTAAAAAAAAAATCCACGTTATTCTTTGATATGTTGGTTACTTTTACAAAAGCTACTATTTGTCTCGTACGACGCCATTTTAGTTCAATTTAATTATAAATAAAAAAAACATCTAAAATGACCCCAATAATGCAACGCAAGCTAATGTTTAAATCGTCCATTAGCTTATCAATATTTAAAATCAACGTTAAAAGCGAAATATCGCGTTCGGAAACGTTTATTTATCGTTTAAAATACGTAAAGCTTCGCTAATGTAGGCACGTTTTATATTCTTGTATATTTCCAGCGAATTTTATTTGCTGGAGAGCTTTTTGAGGGCTTTGAAAATATTTTATTATCTTGTTGATCTTGTTTGTTGTCTAAGCTGTTTTTCGCTAAATAAGACATTATCGTGCGTATAATTTACTAGCTTTGTTCCGTGGTTTCTCTCTCTGAAAGGTATTTTGTGTTATTTCAGGGTCTAAGATATTCTACTTACCTACACATATCAAATTTCATCTTAATTGGTTGAGTAGTTTTAGCGTGTTACGGTCTGCATTCGCCCACGGCGTTGTTATGCAACCTGCTTTTAATAAAATACATTCGCATCTGTCATCGGGGCCTTTCGTCATAAAATCGTCGACTGGACCGCCGCGCGTTATCCTAACTTCGATCTCGCGTCGGCAAACAGGACAATCTTTGTGGAACTTGGAATTAACTCTTTTTTTATACATATAAAAAATCAGGTTTCATTTGCATGGACAATTAACGTAATTAGCGTGATGAGATAAAAAACACACGCTATTTGTGTGAATTCATTTATTTTTGTTATTTTTTTCTACTAGCTGCGTCCTGTGGTTCCACCCGCGTAGTCTTCGTTCCCGTGGGAATATTGGGATAAAAAGTACCCTATGTCTTATTCCAGGGTACTATTTCAGCTCAATCAGTTTAATAGTTTTGACGTAAAGAGTACCAAACAGCCATCCATCCACCCATCCTCACATAAGCGAGATTGCGCGATTTTGTATATATGTGTGCCCCGCGAAAACTAGCAAAATAAAAATTCGTACTGAGAACAATTATCATCTTAACATTTATCATTTTTTATGCTCAATTAAAAACTTTCACATTACCAACTTTCACACGAGGTAAATTAATTACAATTCATGAATTGAACAATTAATATAACTAAATTATAAATAAATTTAATATAATATAAGCTTTTTTTAATTTTGTTTCGGACTTTGTTGCTTAGCGACCAGATCGACTCATAAGTCCAATACAATGTAAGTACTAATGTTAATATTAATAAAAAACACACATAAACAAAAAAGGCAATGTTATTGTTACTAAGTACATAGTACTTATCATTTTTGTTTTAACCACATTTTTCCTATAAATGATACCTTATTTATTATAAAATAAAGGCTCAGTCTAGCAAAAAAAGAAGATAGGACTTTATTTATATGCTGTAGTTAATCATGGCAGATGAAACAGACAAATTCTTTCGTAAATTACAAGACATAAAGTCCAGTTTCCCATAACCAAACTTTGAAGACTCGATCGCCCAACCCGTGTGTTATCTATACAGAAGTTTTAGGTTATATTTCGAGTGCGGCCAGTAACAAATCTCAGAGGTCGATGGGAGGCCAAATGTATAGACTACGATGAAGGAGAGAAACTTACTAGTTATAAAGTTGCTCAAGAAACTCTAAGGTGCGAGTACATAATACGTAAGTAGGCTTAAGTAGGTAAGTAAGCAAATACTCGCATTATAATATTATATAGTTTACACTTACATCTTCTTACATGAAATTGTTAATACTGTATATGTTTTTCTCACAATTTTTATTTAAAGTAGTATCACATAATAAATATTAGTACTAACGGTTGTATAATATTAATGCATTTATTTTCCTAAACAATGCCAAAAATTATGCCCATTTTTTACATATTACACCCGGAATTTTACTTATCTATACTCTATACTAATATTGCAAAGAGAGAACCACTTTGTTATTTTGTTTGTTTGTAATACGGATAGGCTCCGAAACTACTCGAACGATTTAAAAAATATATTTCACTCATGGAAAGCATAATTTAGTGAAAGTAACATAGGTTATATAAGATTTTTTAAATAAGGGATCCATAAGAAATGTAAACCAAGGTGTAAATTATTGCCAAAAATAATCATTAATTTTTAAGCGAAACCTATTGTTGGTAGAATAAAATACTATTGATGGTAGTACTAGGGGTTTGTAATACATATCAATATCTACAAAATAGTCCACGGACAGTATATTCATCTATTTTGGGGTTCCCTATTCATTCGCATACTATTATTAGCCATAATATTACAACTCATAAAATTTTAAGCCATAATATATGTAATAGCTAATGATCACCAGTCATAACGTCAATACTCCTATTATAACTTGTTATAGTTTTAATTGTCCTAACATTTGAAACCTATAATATTCTATGTTCTAACCATTGATAACCATATTATTTTATGCCATAATCCTAACATGTCCTAACTATTGATATCACTAAAATTATGTGCCATAATCGTATATTGCTCGAATGTTAACTTTGTCATAATATAAATTAAACCTAACCTAACCTAACCAATAGAATCTTGAATGTTCTTAACTCATTAACATAGTAAACATCTTTTCTATGTAGCAAACTGTTGATATATCACATTGCTATAAAAAATATTATAGTAAGGCGCTATTACTGATTATGAATAAAAATGAAGGTAGTTTCATTATTATTATAAAAATAACACAAAGTCAAATTTTAGTGTTAATATTTGGAACTACATATCATAACACTGTACCAAAAATACTCTTCTAGATAAAGTGCTTGGAATAAAATTTGAATTTGTAGAATTTGTAAACATACTTAATAAGCAATATTCAGGACAACACTACAATCTACCTTACTTGCAAAAATACATACAATACCGATTATATACAATAACAATTATGAACAATGAAAATTAGGACATACACCATTATTAACTATAAAATTATACATAACAACCATTATGACAACTAACAATAGGAATAAAAACTATTATACACAAAAATATTATAGAAATTAAATTTTAGGACAATTTATCAGTATTACTACAAAAAAATATGTATTTGCAATATTATGACTAGAGAAGGTAATGACAAATGATGTATGCGGAAAAATTTTATGCCAAAAGACATTATGCGAATCAATAGGACACCCTATTTTGGTTCAGTCACAATAATTGAAACAATCATTAATTGCATGACCTGTGAACCCTACTGATTAAAGAAATAATTTACTACGGGTTTGTAGTACTTATCAATATATACAAAATAATCCACGGACAATTTACCCATCTGTTAATAAGGTTCTGATTGTAATAGAAATAATCATTAATTTGCGTGCGCTGCGTAAACCATTAAGGTAATAGTGTAGGGTTATTATATAATGCGTGTATGGGGGCATACACGTTGTCAGGTTGGCCGAGTGTAGGGTTGATGTTATGTTGTGACGCGCATGCTACGGATTCTGTGAACGTTTTGGTGGTTTTATGGAAAGTATTAATGGCAACGTGTGATGGCATGTGCGAGGGCGCGATGGCAACACAGGGAGGGGGATGCCATCGCGACAGAGGATTGTAGAGCGAGATTGAAGATGGTGGGCTTGGAATAAATCATGTAAAATATGCTGAAGTGTTCGAGTATTATTTAATGGAAAAGGCACGCTAACAATAGTTTATTACAATGTATCACGAATTAACTCCTGCATATCTATGCTAATATTATAATACAAAGGTTTGTCGTTATGCGTGTGTCGGTATTGGTAATATACTGAACTCGTATTGCAGCATAGTTAACATAATAGGCTTAGACTTCGAAATTCTACCTGGTTAGTTTTAGACCTTTAAATAAGACATAAAGCACTCCAGAGAGGAAGAAACCGAGGGGCACAACAGGTATTATTATAGAAATTGATAGGTAGGCAATGATTTTGGCAGGAAATCAAGTGAATGGGGCATTGCATACCTTTATGAACAGTCAGAAAGTGTCTAAAAAGGCACGACTGGCTGTCCATAGAGGGGTACTGATCCCTACACTTACGTATGGTAGTGAATGTTGAGTCTGGCAGAAGAAGCATGAAAGTGAGATTAATGCTGTGGAGATGAGAAGCCTGCGAAGCATGACTGGAGTGACCTTGATGGACAAAATGAGAAATAGTGCGATAAGGGAACGCTGTGGCGTGGTAGAAGATGTAGTGACAAAGATAGAGAAAGGAATGCTGAGGTGGTTCGGACATGTGGAGAGGATGGATGAAAGGAGATTAACAAAAGAGATTTATAAGGCTAGTGTGAATGGTCAAGTCGGTAGCGGTCGACCTAGGCGTACTTTTCATGAACAAGTTGACGTTGTTCTTAGGAAAGGCCAAGTCAAAAGTACCTACAACCGACGAGCATGTATGAAAAATGTCATGAAAGTGAACGAAGCGAAAGTTGTATGTCAGGATCGTAGCAAGTGGAGGGAAATAGTCTCTGCCTACCCCACCGGGAACCGGGAATGAAGTTGAATTGCTTTCTTATGTAACTGTCACCTATGTGTGTGTTTCTGTACCTATGTGTACCATATAAAAATGATAAATAACAAATTATACATTTCATTCACGGTGGGCGTATTCTCGTGACTACCACATCGACAAATTATCGACATCCATCGTCGTTAATTAATGCGTACGATAAATTGCGAATGATTTTTATTCTAAATAACGAACATGTTCCTGTTTTAATTAAAGGAATTAATCAAACCGCGCTCCGTGTCGGCGTTCGGCGTCAACTGCTGGGGGCTCTGCATTTTGGGTTTCCCTTTGGCAGTTTTTATTGTGGATTTATCACTTAATCAGAATTTAAGATCCATGAAAGGAAAATAACCCAATTATTATGGAAATTTATCAAAATTAAATTATGAATTTGAATCCTATTAATACTATTTCTATCCTTTTAATTATTCTATCATTATAATTTATATTATTAAATTAAAATTAAAATCCACTTATTTCAGGTCATTTTGTCCATATATGAAATATAAATCTTAATAGGTCCTCAAAATGTCAATAAATTATGTGAAAGTTTGTGAGGATGGAAGGATTTTTGTTACTCTTTCAAACTAAAACTACTGACCCGATTGGGCTTAAATTTGGTATGTATGTAGTTTAAACTCTGGAATAACACATGGGGTACTTTTTCCCCCGGAGTTCAATACAATGCAATATAATAATTTTTTTAATTTTCAGATACAGGTACAGATTATAGGTAATTAAAAATAATAGCATAATTAATTTTCTTTGTCAAATTTGTACAAAAATTAATAATTAAGTATAAAATAATATATAAAATATACCAATTCCCATCCCCACGGGAATGATGTCTACGCGGGTGAAACCGCGGGCACAGCTAGTATTTTTATAAGTAAACAAAATCAATCTAAAATAATTAAATTAATAAATAATTAATGATTTTATTAAGTATAATTAAATTAATACAAACTAATTCTACGAAATAGAAATGGTTAGAATTTATTTTATTAAATTATTGTGTAATTTTAATCTCAAATAAATGTTTTTGTAAGAAGAGTACTTTATTTATTAGTCGGTTGATTGAAAATTAAACACGCCGAACGTTCTAAGAAAGAAGTTATTACAATTCACGTTATTAAGATGATCCGAGGCATACCTTACGCTCAATTTTGCTTTGATTAAAAGGCCGAATAATCTCATTAATTAGAACTCTCTTGATCTTGAACAAAGTTTATTATTTTAAATTCAATTTGTACGTCTTTGAGCCTTATGAAAGATGCTAAATTCCAAATTTACATGGAAATATTTAATTTTGTATTAGGATTATGTTCAATATCAGGAATTTTGGGAAAACATTGCCTTTTAAGATGACAAAGCTGTTTGCAGAACGAAATTAAAGTGACAGCTGATATTTTTGTATACTACAAAAATAGATTATATTATTATCTGCTGGAGTGAAATAAATATAAGGAGGATATTCTATTGCGTAGGAAGTGAATTACTGGATCAATGTGGGTGTGTTTCAAAATAGATTTACGTATTTTTCTAACGGAGATAATATAAAATATTGAGTTCAGAAACATTCCTACTTCAAATTCTAAAGATCTTTAGTATCTATTCTTTCGAGTTACATAACCAACCACGTGTTGAGAGTTCTCATGTTCCTCAGGCCTCTGATTTGACCAACACAATTATAGCCTGTAATGCCAGCCAATTACGGTTTCCAGTAAGAGAAACGTAGATAACGTTTCTCTTGTTCCATTGTTTCCAAGAATTTTCATGCCGTTCTTCTCATTTTTCCTGTAATTAGTTTGTGAATCGGAAAGCAACTCGCAGGCCACCGGAGATCGATCACGGAGCCGCAGATTTTCTCTTTCAAACCACAATCGTAGTTCAGTCTTTATTTCAAGATTTAATCTTGTTTCAACGTTTGATATGCGAGAAACTGCAACAAAGATTAGATTGTCGCCATATTGTTTAACAGTTGTTAAATAAGCTTGGGTATTAAACAATGTTTTACCCACTATCAGCTTTAGTTGATCTGAAATTTAACATACCTTGAGATTTTTAGTCTTAAACAAAAAAAGTTGTTTGATCGGTGTTACTAAAAGTTGACGCCTCGCCAACATTCACATTATTTGACTTCAGTCACATCTGAAAATACGTCGTGAATGCATAGTGTCCGCCAGATTTGTTTTGTGCTCCAATAAATAATTTTTCCTGCTGTGTATTTCAAAAGTGTTTAAATCACTCTAGAATGAAATTATGTAAATTTTAATTGAAAGAAAAAAAATGGAAGAATGGTAAAATGAAATAAAATAATATTAGCCTAAAAATGATAGCTTTCATTTGTTATGTTAGTACGACACCCGTCTTCACTACCTCTCTATAAACTTGTCTTAGATGACTTCCTGCCTAACACAAAATATAGCACATTTACAGGAAAGCTAAAAAGGAAGGGTCTTTATCAAACTCAAACTCAAACTCAAACAGATTTATTCAAATAGGTAATAAACAGTACTGAGTCTACCATGCGTTCGGAAAGATACCTCTACAAGAATATATGAATGTGTTAATCTCTCATTGCTTTAATTAGGTTTGTAACAAAATATAATTTTGCTATTAAACTTTTCACAAAATTAAAGTCCGCGTTGCAAATTTTAATTTACGTTTTAAATTGTCTTTTGTGAGAGCAAACTAAATTTCCACTGGAGTGAAGTGACAGAGTTTTATTATTGCACGTGGAAATAGAAGGCACTCAACGCTTTTGAAACTTGCAGCTGCTTTAGTTACATTAAATATTATGTTATTTGACATTTTGAGCTGAAATAAATATATATTCCAGTCATATTCATAGACTTTATATTTGTCATCATAATGGAGCTGCATTACATAATATAACATCAAGCATTATTTCTCCGAAGCGTTGGACAGGGGTGTACCCAGTCTCATTGTAAGTAAACCCACATTTCGCCAACTATGGTCCCACATATAGAGGGCGAGCCTATTGTCATCAACCGGGCACAAATTCAGACTCAAGAATGCTATTGAGATAAACTCAATGGCACTTTTCTCGACCTGAGAATGGAATCTAGATCCTTATGCTTCTCAGTAGTGCTTGCGATCAGTAGACTATTTTATAATTTTTTTTTTTGTAGTGGTAGGCCTCTTCTGCAAACGGCCGCCTGGGGAAGTACCACACCACACTTAGCCAGTTATTCATCCGCCAAGTAGTAATGTGCAGACATTATTGTGTTCCGATCTGAAGGGCAATGTTACCAGCGAAATTACTGGGCATGACGAGTTTCAACAACTTATATCTAAGGGTGACAGGCGCAGTGCAGTGCCGCGCAGAATTTTGAATTTTAAAACACTGGGTGGCACTGTGTCTGATATGGGCAATCGTGGTGCCTGATTTGCTGATTTGCTCTTCCTGTGACTCAATAATATAAAAAAAAAAGCTATTCAAATTATGACTCGTGACTTTCACAATTTTCATTTGTCTAAATTAGGTAACAATGCCAACCGCAAACGATAACAATCTGGAGTTACATAATAATGTAATATGTGAACAAAAACGGAACAGGGTTACCAAGGGTTAGCAACATGTTTTTATAAAGAACCCAATATCATTCGTGATATTATAGCCAACTGTTTAATATCCTTTGAAAATAACATAGCAGATTTGAAGGGTGCTCCGGATACAAGGAATTTATTAGAAATTGTATTATTTTAGAGTCTTATGGTGATTTTTTTGTCGGATTTTGGTATATTGAGTTGAAGTAAAGAGGCATATAATATTATGTTATGTTATGTTGATAAAATTCTTTATCAAAGTTTGAAATAAGGTACATAATATCCCACCATATTATTACCACATTTTATTATCTTTTTATTCAACAGTGTCGCTAGTGGAGAATTTGTTAAATAACGTTCTCGAAAATTGCGGCTGACAAGTCGTAGTTCTAATTTTGACCATCTGAAGTTGGTGGCACTCTCAGAGTAATTGAACAATGCACATTTAAGCTATTCGTTACTATTCCTCGGTACACCTCTGCCTACACCTTCTGAGAAGAAGGCGTGATGTAAAACCATCTCCATTTGTTGTATCATTTTCATTTTATAAGTGGCCGGTCCGTTTTCACAAAAGTAGTCGGATGGCCGGTATTTACCTCATATCAAATTTTAACCCAAATAGAGCGTGAAAATTTTAGAAGGGATTAATGAGCGGCCTAATCATTGTTTTGCGAACTCCAACCGCAGAGGTCGGATTATGAAGAGGGCATTAAAAATGTATATACCTTTTGGAAACCTGCTTTATCAGCAAAACCTGAAAGCTCTTACTGCTAATTAATAGCGGTGTTTTGTTACGGAGTTACGTTTTTGGTCGGAAATTGCTTGTGCGTTCTTACGTGACGGTTTAATGAACTTCTAAATATGTTTCATTTTATTTGGGGTTGAATTCGTGTCACGAATTTTGTTTTTGGGGCTTTTCTGCTCATATTTTGTAATGATCTTTTATTTTACTGTAAGATAAAGTACGTTTTAGACGATAATGGTAAAATAAAACGATGTTTTCTTGAAACTGGATTCTTGTTATTTTTCTTGAAACGCAATGTCGGCAATTGGCAAGTGTAATTGAGCACGAATACAGATTGATTGATTGAATGAAAATTTGACATTTACCATATTGACAGTAGCAAAAATGACAGTGACATATATGAAGATTGACGTAGACTGAAGGATGACACGATGAATGAAGTGACTGACGACTGATGACTGATGCACCTTTTATTGCGCGTGAACAACGGTTAACTTTAAGTTATAGCTGAAACGAAATGGTTATTAGAGTACATTACCAGGATTTGTGTCTTTTAACCGTAGCTTTTAACAGACCGAAGGATACCACAAGCGTCATTTGTACATAATTATGTCACATTTTTCTACCTAATTTGACAATTAACGATAGAGGTATCTATGCAATTTTAACGCTCGATTAAATGCAAAGTTTTGATCTGTTGCTTCGGTGGCGTAGTGGCTGCAAGATCTAATGCCATCCTGAGGTTCCGGGTTCGATTCCCAGGTCAGGCCAAGTGTTATGGAATTTCCCATTAGGAAAATTAGCCATAGCCAGCTCAATATCACAAATCCAGCCTCTAGAATTTTTGTGCTCAGTTGATGGCCATAGCCTCGCTCTTAATTACATAAGATTAGAAAAATAATATCGCAGTGTGAGTGTACCTACTATGGGAATGGGTACTCCTCTGAAGAAATAGTGCGTGATATTATGTATTGATATCTCACTCAACTGCAGTCTGATTCGATTAAATTCTGCCATATAAAGCTATCAACAATAAAGCTACATCAAGTATTAACAGGATACAGGACCTCTTAGCAGTTTGACACAATCCTATGGAAAATTTACGAAATCAATGTTTTGTATTCCCGTGTTTCCTCCGAGAATAATTGATTTTATCCATAAATTTATATCTATACTATTATATAAAGAGAGAAAGTGATTCACTGACTGACTCATCAACCCAGAGCCAAAACTACTGGACCGATGATGATGAAATTTTGACAATAGATTACTTTTACAGTCTAGACAAGTAATAAGAAAGGATTTTTCAAAATTTTACCCCTAAGTGTATTAAATAGGGGTTGAAAGTTTGTATGGAGTAGACTTCATTTTTCAGCCGATTAATTTCAAATTTTGTAGAAACATTCTAAAATGAAAATAATTAAACACGTGTTTCAGCGTTTTCAAAAATTTCAGCCCTTTTGTGGATAAATACAGTTTTAAAGTTTCTTATGAATATTTTAGTTCCAACAATGCTTACTAGATGGCGCTACAGCAAAATTTCAATATTTTCTTGCAAGACATAACTACCCTAAAGCTAAAGCAACATTTTTAGGTAATTTAGTTCCAACACTGCATAATAGATGGCATTCTGTAAATAATTAAAACGCGCTTATGACTTAAAAAAAACATAACAAAAACATACATTCACGCCCTTTTCCCGAAGGGATGCTCCCGCCAGTATGTTATTGGTCCCATGTAATAGGGGACGAGCCTATTTCCATCTACCGGGCACAGTTCCAGACTCCAGGCAGTTATTGAGATAATTCCTAATGGAAAAATTCGATATTTATCACTTTGCCTGACCTGGGTTTCGAACCCGGGACCTCTTGATTGGCAATCGAGCTTGCGCCCTCTACGCCATAAAGGCAGTCGCTTATGATTTCGCTTCTCTTTATCATAGCTCTATTAAACTGGGTTGCAACAACATCGAATTATGAATGCTCTTCTTACTGTTTTCACTGTTTCCGTAATCCGTTTATGTCTTCAGATTATTCAATCTATTACCAATACCAATATTATAGCCAACGGAGGGGATAAAGTGAGAAACTTTGTTTTTTATTTGCAACGAATAGGTTCCGAAACTACTGGACTGATTTAAAAAATCTTTTACTTATGGAGAGCTTAATTCAGTGTGAGTGACCTAGGCTATATTACGAGGTTTTGAAACATATTAGGGATCCGCAAGAAATCTGCAATATTGTGAACTAAGGTGTCACATAATTACCAAATATATTCATTAACTTGCGTGCGCTGTGAAATCTATTAATGGTAGAATAATATAATGTACTAGGGGTTTGTTGTACTTACTAATATTTACAAAATAGTCCACGGACATTATATCCATCTATTTTGGTTTAGTCACAATAATCGAAACAGTAATTATATGCATGCGCTGTGAAAAGTATTGGTGGTAGAATAAAGTAATGTACTAGGGGTTTGCAGTACTTACCATGTACAAAATAGTGAACGGACATTATATCCATCTATTTTGGTTTAGTCACAATAATCGAAGCAGTCATTATTTTTCATGCAGTGTGAAAACTATTGGTGGTAGATTAAAGTAATGTACTAGGGGTTTGTAGGACTTATCAATATCTACAAAATAGTCTACGGAAATTATATCCATCTATTTTGGTTTAGTCACAATAATCGAAGCAGTCATTAACTTTCATGCGCTGGGAAATCTATTTGTGGTAGAATAAAGTAATGTACTAGGGGTTTGTAGTATTTACCAATATCTACAAAATAGTGAACGGACATTATATTCATCTATTTTAGTTTAGTCACAATTATTTTCGAACAGTCATTATATGCATGCGGTGAAAACTATTTATGGTAGAATAAAGTAATGTTCTAGGGCTAGGGGTTTGTAGTAATTATCACTATCTACAAAAAATAGTCCACGGACATTATATCAGTCTGTTTTGGTTTAGTCACAATAATCGAAGAAGTCATTATTTTTATATAAATTAATGGTGGTAGAAATAATGTACTAGGGGTTTGTAGTACTTATATATCATCAAAATAGGCCTCGAAAATTGTTTCCATCTGTTAAGGTTTGGTCACTGTAACAGAAATAGTCATTAATTTGCGTGCGCTGCGTAAACCATTAGGGGGTATATACCTATAAAAATACAATGTATCACGAATTTACTCCTGTTAAAACGTTCACTTCTACTTCTCCCGTGCGAAGCCGGGGCGGGCCACTAGTCTTAAATATTAGAAGATGAATTAGGCTATGTCCCTGTAATTTTTTTTTTTTTTAACGTCTAACTGAACTACGCGAGTAAAACTGGGACAGTTTCTCATGTTTTTAAAGGGTCATACTTCATTTAACAATGAGTTTGTAAAAAAATGAAAATGACATGAACATGTTCACTAAAGACCTAGATTTTATAAAAAAAAAAAACCATTGCTCTGACGCAGTTATCTAGGGAGAAAACACGGGAATACGTTTGTATGGAAAAATTAACCCTCATAATGTAACCTCTTAACAAGGTTCACATAAAATTATCAATAAATGCTCTCCGTCTAAATGGGAAGGTCTCAGCACTCTCCGGAAACCTTTCAAATGAATTTCATCGGATATTTTATAACTTTTCTCAGAGTTTCCGTTCACCTACTCTCAATTAAAGGGGAGCAGGGAGTCAGCATAACTTTCGTTTTAGCTTGGTCCGTTACGAACAACGACTATCTAACAAACTGACTGCTTTACACCATAATATAAGATTAAAAGAAAGTTTGTGATTTGTCATATACCTGAATCTCAAATTTCAATATTTTTACGTAACAGAAACAATTAAAAATAGTATTATATTATTAAATATTATTTAATATATATTTTATATTATATATATTATTTATATTTTATATATATATATATATATATATATATATATATATATATATAGAGATCTCTTTACGGTAAATGTTGATCTCACGCGACTTCACGCGAGCACTTTGTTGATCCAAAAATGTATGTTGATCCGGCGCCTTTTGTTGATCTAATATGCATCTCTAGTAACTAATGTGGCTCCAACCGGATCAACATCTACACTCACGTGACTGCTTCCTCGCGTTCGTCGAAGTTGATCCGATATACGAATCCACCGTGCGATGGTTACGGTAAATGTTGATCTTATTTAAATGAGCCAATCAGAGCACAGCAAACGATCGGATTGGCTAAAAGCAGCCGCGACGTTGCCGTTTCGTGTGTACAAGCTATGAAGCTACCGATTAAACGGATAATTCAACAACTTGACAACACCACGGCTTATAGCGGATTTCAGGTGGTCATACTAATTTGTCATATCAGTATGACTACGAAGACATTTATAACATTCTCGTATATTGGTTGTACTCACTTTTCAGAACCCCCTGTAGGAAAAACTAATGCCAGCCCATATGAAAATAAAATATAAACTAGAAATAACTACACAGAAATGTACTGCCTCGGTGGCGTAGAGGGCGCATGCTCGACTGCCAATCAAGAGGTCCCGGGTTCGATCCCCAGGTCAGGCAAAGTGTTAAATATTGAATTTTTCATTAGGAATTATGTCAGTGAACGAAGCGAAAGTTGTATGTCAGGATCGTAGCAAGTGGAGGGAAATAGTCTCTGCCTACCCCACCGGGAACAAGGCGTGACTGTATGTATGTATGTATGCATGAATTATGTCAATAACTGCCTGGAGTCTGGAACTGTGCCCGGTAGATGACAATAGGATAGGTAATAGGTAAATAGGTACCCATAATAGGTACATAATATAGTATTATTGAAATTGTAGAGGTAGGCCTCCTTTGCAGGGGGCCGCCTGGGGAAATACCACACCTTTGCCAGTTATTCATCCGCCAAGCAGTAATGTGCAAACATTACTGTGTTCCGGTATGAAGGGCAATATTACCAGCGAAATTACTGGGCATGATGAGATTCAATAACTCATATCTCAGGGTGTCAGGCGCAGTGCAGTGCCGCGCAGAATTTTGAATTTAAAAACACTGGGTGGCACTGTGTCTGATATGGGCAATCATGATGCTTACTCGTGCTCTTTGCTCGTCTTGTTACTCACTATCATAATAAAAAAAAAAACATGGAACCAATAACATAAATGTGGGTGTATCTACTATGGGACTGAGTCCTGGGTACACCTCTACCTACCCCTTCGGGAAAAAGACGTGAATGTATGTGTGAGAAATGTAGTCGAGGCGCTCGTGGCCAAATGGCGGCTACTAGTAGGTATCAGCCGGTAACCGAGGTCAAGCGACACTAGGTACGGCCGGCACTTGGATGGGTGGCAGTTATTTACACAACGAGTTTCCTCCGTGCCTCGGAGAGCACGTTAAGCCATCGGTCCCGGCTGACTTTGAAACACCTTATAGGTAGTCGGAGACCATCAAATTTGACATCCACCAACTTGAATTTGGCGAGTGTGGCTAAAACACACTCAAGCTGAATATATTTTTATTTTTCATACAAACTTCCAACCCCTATTTTACATACTTAGGGGTGGAATTTTGAAAAATCCCTTCTTATTACTTGTCTAGGTTAATAAAATAATCTCCTGTCCAAATTTAATCAACATTGGTATGGTAGTGTTGGCCCTGAGTTCAAGGGCGTCGCCGAGGGGGGGCAGGGGGGGCTGCTGCCCCCCCCCCCCCCCTAGAGGATCGAGAAAATATAGCCTTTATTGTCTATGTTGACATTCAAGTGCCGCCATACCATATAGACACGTATTCATAAATACAGAACCATCTGGGCCCTATTTCATAAAAAAAAAATCTACAAAATTGTATGGTTTTTCTGTTTCATAGAAATTTGTAATTGTAAATTGTATACAGGCAAATACCGTTTGTATATCTATAGTGAATTTGGGTAAAATTCCTTGTCTAGCCCCCCCTTGATCATCGGCTGGCGACGCCCTTGCCTGAGTTGATGAATCAGTCTGTGAATCACTCTCTCTCTCTCATTATATAATTCTACTTCTAGAAGTCTGAGAACGGAGACAGCGTAGTTTGTGGTGAAGGTGGTAACGTAAACGGAAGCGGAGGAGGCGGAGCGGAATTTGTGGTGAAGTCGGAGATAGTGGAAGCGGGAAGAACGGGGTAGGAGGTGGATCAAGCTGAGTTTGTGGTGGAGGCGGAGAGAGTGGGGTCGGTGGGCGGTGGTGGATAAAGGGATAAAGAAATAAAGGGTCTTGACAGGCAGACGGACGGACGGACAGACAGACGGACAAAAAGTAATCTTGTATGGGTTCCGTTTTTTCCTTTTGCGGTACGAAACCCTAAAAACGATCAAAATTGGTTCTATCAAATCCTACAGGACATGTCCCAAACTAATAATATAGGGTTATTTAGGACTGTAGTAGGATATTACGTAGGATATAGGTATATGATGTTCTCTTTGTTAATTGATAGGTATACAAATACCTATCAATTAACTCATTTTGAATGCTTTTAATACTAGTTCTACTAGACTTTTTTTTTTTGAATATCATTTTTGACATTGTAATAATGAAGATTATTTTAATACTATAAAATAAAACAAGACGTGTAATTATTTTTTATGGATAAAATGAGTTTGAGTTTGACCCCAGATAATGTGGGACCAAAACTGAAATCGCGAAAAATATCAGCTGTTATTTATAGGTACGTTTTGATTAAATATTTTAGCACTTTTGAATGGAACAGATGCAATTTTTCGCGATCTCATCTTTAGTTCTCTAATAAAAGTTGTTTGTTTTCATGAGTAGGAAAATCTCTAAAATTATACATAACATACATTCACGCCTTTTTCCCGAAGGGGTAGACAGAGGTGTACCCAGGACTCAGTCCCATAGTAGATACACCCACATTTTGCCAGTATGTTATTGGTCCCATGTAATAGGGGGCGAGCCTATTGCCATCTACCGGGCACAGTTCCAGACTCCAGGCAGTTATTGACATAATTCCTAATGGAAAAATCCAATATTTAACACTGCCTGACCTGGGGATCGAACCCGGGACCTCTTGATTGGCAGTTGAGCATGCGCCCCCTACGCCACCGAGGCAGTCAGAGATTATTCGGGATGATAAAAATTAACCCCGCATAATACAGTATCGGTACCTACTATGCATTTCAAATAACAATAGGACCCATCTTATGCTGCGACGTCACTAAACAAAACTTCTGAAATCTATACTTCTATAAGTAGAATTATATAATGAGAGAGATAGTGATTCACAGACTGATTCATCAACTCAGGGCCAACACTACCATACCAATGTTGATTAAATTTGGACAGAAGATTATTTTATTAACCTAGACAAGTAACAAGAAGGGATTTTTCAAAAATCCACCCCTAAGTATGTTAAATAGGGGTTGGAAGTTTGTATGAAAAATAAAAATATATTCAGCTGATTTACTTCAAATTCTACATGAAGCCTCGTTTTAATAAATAATTACATACGTGTTTCACGATTCCTTTAAAAACAACCGTATGCGCGAAATATAGGGGTGCAAAAATTGTATAGTGAGTTTTATTTTTGAGATTACCTTAGCAAAAATAATTTAAAAATGTATTGAATTAAATCCGTTTTTAATAAGGTTTATCAAAATTCAACACCTAGGGCAAAAATAAGGGTTGAAAATTTGTATGAAAAAAATTCAATATTTAATGAATTAAAGTATCTTGAAACTGCACAAATTACACGCTTCTCTATATGTTTGTTTGTTTAAAACATTATTTTATTTATGAACTAGCGACCCGCCCCCGCTTCGCACGGGTAGTAGAAGTAGGTATAGTGGACGTTTAACAGGAGTGATGGATATAATCTATGTATACTGTTTTGTAGGTATTGATAAGTACTACAAACCCCTAGTACATTACTTTACTCTACCACCAATAGTTTTCACATCGCATGAAAAATAATCAATGTTTCGATTATTGTGACTAAACCAAAAAAGATGAATATAATCTATGTATACTGTTTTGTAGGTATTGATAAGTACTACAAATTCTTAGTACATGACTTTATTCTACCACCAATAGTTTTCACACCGCATGAAAAATAATCACTGTTTCGTTTATTATGACTAAACCAATAAAGATGCATAAAATCCATGTATCCTGTTTTGTAGGTATTGATAATTACTATACAAACCCCTAGTACATTACTTTATTCTACCACCAATACTTTTCACAGCGTATGCATATAATGTCTGTTTCGATTATTGTGACTAAACCAAAATAGATGGATAAAATTTCCGTGAACTATTTTGTAGATATTGATAAGTACTACAAACCCCTACATTATGTTATTCTACCATCAATGGATTTCACAGCGCACGCAAATTTATGAATATGGTAATTATATTATGTGACACCTTGGTTCACAATATTGCAGTTTTCTTACGGATCCCTATTTTTTTTTTTAAATCTAATATAGCCTATGGCACTCTCACTGAATTAAGCTATCCATAAGTGAAAGAATTTTTAAAATCGGTCCAGTAGTTTCGGAGCCTATTCGTTACAAACAAAAAAACAAAAAAACAAAGTTTCTCTCTTTATAATATTAGTATAGATGTGAGTAACAATGACTATAAAAGAAATTGCAAAAAATTAGGGATCCGTAAAAAACAGCAAAATAATCATTAATTTACTTACGTACGCTATGAAAACTATTGATGGTTGAATAAAATAATGTATTATGGGTTTCTAGTACTTATTAATATCTAAAAAATAGTCGGCAGACATTATATCCATCTATTATGGTTTAGTCACAATATTCAAAGCAGTGACTATATCGGTGGCGTAATGGGCGTATGATCGACTCTCAGTCATGAGATCCCGGTAAATATTGGATTTTTCCATTAGTAATTATCTCAATGACTGCCTGGAATCTGGAACTGTGCCCGGTAGATGGCAATAGGCTCGCCCCTATTACATGGAACCAATAACATACTGGTGAAATGTGGGTGTATTTAGTATGGGACTGAGCCTTGAGGTGTACCCAGGGCTACCCCTCAGCCTACCCCTTCGTGAAAAAGGCGTGATCATATGTTGATATTATGTTATCTTATCAAAGCAGTAATTATTGCTCTGTGACAACTATTGGTGGTAGAACAAGGTAAGTAATGTACAAGGGGTTTGTAGAACTTATCAATATCTACAAAGTAGTCCGCGGATAATATATCATCCATCTATTAGGACTGCCTCAGTGGCGTAGTGGGCACAAGCCTCACTGGCGATCATGAGATCCCGGGTTTGATCCCCAGTTCAGGCAAAGTGTTGAATATCGGATTTTTCCATTAGGAATTATGTCAATAACTGCCTGGAGTCTGGAACTGTGCCCGGTAGATGGCAAAAGGCTCGCCCTCTATTACATGGGCCTAATAAATACTGACGAAATGTGGGTGTACCTACTATGGGACTGAGTCCTAGGTACACCTCTGCCTACCCCTTCGGGAAAAAGGCGTGGTTGTATGTTATGTTATTAAGATTTTATCACTCTATCACAACATAACATACATACACGCCTTTTTCCCATATGGGTAGGCAGAGGTGTTCCCAAGACTCAGTCCCATAAGTACACCATTGGCTACGTAAAAAATAGGGTTGTATAAATAAAAAATACAATGTATCACGAAATTATTCATGTTCAATCGTTCTCTAGGTATACATATGCTACCCGCTACTCGTGCGAAGCCGGGGCGGGTCACTGGTTTTGTAAATATGTAGGTACAAGCTGTACTTCGCGGTCCCACCCGCGTTGACATCGTTCCTGTCGGAATATCGGAAAATAATTATGTCATGGTCTAATGTCATGGGCCCATGGTCATGGTCCCATGGTCAAAGGTACCTACATACCAAATTTCAGCCCAATTGGTTCAACAGTTTTGACGTGAAAGAGTAACAAACATCCATCCATCCATCCATCCATCCTCACAAACTTTCTAATTTATAATATCAGAAGGATGTTTGGTCTTTTTACGTACTTAAATAAAATAAATAAATGTTCTGAACATTTCGCACATAAGTCCCTAGTCTCAAACTAGGAAAAACCTACTGTACTAGGTATGGAGGCCTGAGAAATACATAGCCAAGACACAGAGCAAACATCCGCGTTCGTCACAAAAATGTTTGTCCTGGTTGAAAATCGAACCCACTACCTCAGGATCCGCAATCAGAGCTACTAACCACAGAGCCAAAAGGCCAGTCATATAGTTATTGGTTATCTATTTTATTATTCTGATTTGACTTCTTGCAGGCAGCATTGGTGAAAAGATAGCGTCTTTACTGGTCCTATTGTTATTTGAAACGCATATTAAGAATGTACACATAACTAAACATAATTGCAACTCCTTTTCGTCCGAGGTTACAAACCGGTGGGTAGTTAAGTTAGTCCTTAGGTATCATAATGTGAATAGGTACCTATTTATAACCATACGTATCGAACATGGATGAGGGGTGCCTTTCCACTGAAGCGGTCTCTACTTCCCCCCTACCCCATTCATTTGAGCCGGGATCACATACGGCCAGATTAATTTATTAATGTAAAACATTCATAAAATCATGTTTCCAAATTGATAGATAGTCAAAATGCATATGGATAATAAAATACTCACCATCATCTTCTGATTGGTCTATGACAAAAAACAAAATAACACAAATTCACTAACACGATACCAAAAACATGCGGAAACGTTTTTACCCAATAAAATCTGCCAAACACGAGTGAAGGAATAAAAGTTTGATCCTCAAACGCCGCAGCTAACGCATATATCTTACCTTATTACTCTAACGAAGTAGTGTATACTGGATTCTCTGTCACACGAAGAATGCGACGTTGCCGCTTTGTGTTCGAGTACCTATTCGTCAATTTTGGCTCCGGATCCACTTAATCTATGTAAATGTCGCATATAAATTAAATATACTCTGGATCTAAGTAATCATATTCAGTGTGATTTTTTCGACCGTTGGATGGATCAAAAAATGTTGGTCAAATCGATGACGAGTATGTTGAAAACCTGTAAGTACAGATCCACCGACGTCACACGCGCATCAAGGACGGATCAAAGTATATCAGTTTGCACGACGCAGAGCTGAGTAAACACGTAAAATAGGTGGATCAACAATTGTTCTAACTTCTCACTGAACCAACATTTACCGTGAAAGGTTGATTATATATATATATATATATATATATATAGAATAAATGGCTGATTCGTTCTTTCCCTTTTCCCCATAATATAACGGTAGTTTCAAGGTACAAGCAATCAAGTGGGTGTATTATCTTTGTTGTCGAATATGATCCAAGCCAGGCGGAGCTTGTCAAAGGTAATCCTATAGAGTTTCAGAGCTCGAGGCCACTCTGACTTCTAATTGATAAAACTTTACTACTTTTACTCGTTACTGTCTGAATAACGTAATATAGGTTAAAAATTAGCAAAATCACGAAAAAAAAAATAATAATATTTTAATACTAGCTGAGATAAATCGTATCCTATTCAAGGGTCTAAACTATCTACATACCGAATTTCAGCCCAATCAGTTTAGTAGTTTTGGCGTGAAATAGTAACAACCATCCATCCATCCTCACAAACGTTCGTATTTATATAGGAAGTGGGTTAGTAGGACTAGTAGGATGTTCCAGTGGTAAAACCTAGGTATATTAAAAGAGTAGGTATTCAGAAATCATTACATAACATAACATCACAACTTTTTTTCCTGAAAGGTAAGCCAGAAGTACCCTACACACTTCGCCAGTTAGGTGTTTGGTACCACATACTATAGCCTAATACATTTACTGTTATTATTGAGGAAATTCCTGTGCATGGAAAATTCCAACAAAACTTTTAGTCCGACCTGGGAATCAAACCCAGAATCTGATGATGCTCGGCAGTAAGTAGTCATCCGTCATGTCTACACCCTCTCCTTTTTAACGCACATCTTCATTCTCGCCTCGGTGGCAGGCTCGGTGGTAGAGGGCGCAAGATCGACTACCGATCATGAGGTCTCGGGTTTGATCTCCAGGTCAGGCAAAGTGTTACATTTTTTAAATTATAAAATAGACTTATGTTTGACCTCAATCTCGCTTTATCGAAGATGAGGCCTAAGATGTTACACGTTTATCTAGAAGGTACATATTAGATTTTTCCATTAGGAATTATTTCAATAACTACCTGGAGTCTGGAACTGTGCCCGGTTGATGGCAATAGGCTCGCCTTCTATTACATGATACCAATAACATACTGGCGAAATGTGGGTGTACCTACTATGGGACTGAGTCCTGGGTACAGCTCCGCCTACCCCGTCGGGAAAAAGGCGTGACTGTATGCTTATCCTCATTCAGATAGCAGTCCATAATCAGGTCTTTTTAGGGTATACCAAGTCCCATATCAACATAACCACTCACACATTCAAAGCTCTGGACAACTTTCCCCTCCAATGAATTCCCCCAAACGACGTGCAGATTACAAAAACGGCCTCATTCTAAATTAATAATGCAAGTTTACCTTAAACCAACTAATTGCAGGGAAAATAATCATTCCCGGTAATATTGGACCTAAACTGTCTATTTGTACGGGCCTACATTAATTTTCATGGCCGCACGTATGTGTGTACAGGTTGACCACGATAACGTAATTGGACAATTTTGGAAGTAGTCCAGGTTTTGGAATGGGTTGACTACTCGTATTGTTTTTATGTAGCGAAATTGTACAACGTTTTGCTCAATTTTATAGTTTTAAAACGTACGAGAAAAAAAACATAATATCTAGGTAACAATTATTTATTTATTTATACTTCGACAGAACGGTTGCCCAATAACACTACCGAAGTTACAATAATTTGGAAGAAAACTTAAAAATATCTTATGTATATAGGTAACAAAAGTGAATAAATATATGATACTTGCATAAATATATTATCATTAAAAACTTTCACACATTCGTCTCACAGAACTCCAAGCATACTGACAAGATCGTCTTCCAGCTTATTATTACTTCTCTATAGCGATACATAAAGTGCTAAAACATACACATATTTTATTATTAGATTTTGAGATAAAAAAGAATACATAGAACAGCACAGACTGTACTTACTTGTTATTTTTCCATTTTATTTTACTCAAGCAAAAACGGCAAAAAATTAATATCCATCGGCCTCATTTTAGACATCAATCGTTTAATGCCTTAAAATTAATGTCATACCGTACTATGCCCCATCTTATCCTGGTCAAGCTGAACTCCGGTCGTACGTGTAAGATGGGCGCGTTGATTAAATTAGACCCGGTATGAATGTAGGAGGCTTTACCCGACTACGGATGTTATATTGCTTTGGTTACGTAAGTTTTGGGCTGCGACCCGAATCTTTGGCCAACTGAGAATACGTGACCGTGCCGTGCCTGCCCTGTGCGCTGTATAACTTTGGCTCAACTATTTTTATGTGACGCATAAAATGTGGAAAATATACAACCTACCTACATAATGTACATTAAATAAAAAGGACAGAAGCCCTGCTCTAGAACATTATCCATATCAACAATATGGTTTTCCGTGAGATTTCTTTTGATAACAAGTTTACGTCTAACATGCTTACACACGGTAAGCTTGTTTAATAGATCTGTGTTTCTGTTTTTTTTTATGATAGGGAGTGACAAGACGAGCAAATCAGGTGCCTGATGGTAAGCATCATGATTGCCCATATCTTGACACAGTGCCACCCAGTGTTTTAAAATTCAAAATTCTGCGCTGCACTGCACTGTGCCTGTCACTCTGAGATATTAGTTTTTGAATTTCATCATGCCCAGTAATTTCACTGGTAACATTGCCCTTCATACCGGAACACAGATGTTTGCACATTACTGCTTGTCGGATGAATAACTGGCAAAGTTGTGGTACTTCCACAGGCGGCCCCCTGCAAAAGAGGCGTACCACTACAGAAATGTTAATGTTTAATTATGATACGATGCCCTCACATAAATGCAATGTCTGCATGTGTGTGAAATTGTTATTTCTTATACACGTTAAAACTAACAAACTGGTTGCGTTCATTTGGTATTCGTATCGTAGTGTCCTGGAAAAAAAAAGCGGATAAACCCTTTGAGAGCTGCTAGTAACCCATATAATCTACCTAGTAAGAATATTTCTAGGAATATTTTAATCCGTCGCTAAGACGGAGAGCGGATTCATCTGAAGTTCCGAAGCCTTTTAATACTTCCATGGCACAGTAATGAAGAGAACTCCCAGTAATGTGATTGCTGCGAGAATTCTTTTCATTTGATTTTATATTTTATGAGAAATGGTTATTGGCTTGAACTCGAGAGTGGAGTATGAAGCTGGGAATAAATTGGCTGAAACGAATCAAAGGGAGAATAGAAACGAGTGATTTATCTGGCTTTTGAAATGATTCATCTATTTTCACACTACATAAGTTTTGACAAAATTTTATGAAAAATTTAGTTACCGAATCGATGTTTTGTATTCGCCTGTTTCCTCCGAATATAATTAACTCATTCCATAAATATATTTTTATAGTGAAGTAAATATGTCCCTGTCATTTTAGTTTCCCATATAAACACTCGATCGCTTTGCCCGCTCGCAATTATGACATATTATGGCAGTTTTATATCAAAAACTTTGACGCCCTTTTTGGACCCCCTAGAATGTGAATTTTTAAAAATGCTTTTTTATCACACGTCAAGACAACGAAAACAACTTCCATTCTAAGTTTCAAGTCTCTAGGCTCAGTGGTTTGGGCTCTGCGTTGCATGTCAGTCAGTGAGTTATTTGGGATTTTATAATACCTATATAGTGATACATCAAGCTTTGCGTTTTTTTTACACCGATTTGACTAGGTGAAGAAAATGTATTAACGGCATAATTAAAAAGTTCATAATATGTTATGTTGACTTGAAAATGTGTTTTTAACAATTTATGAATTTAATTTAGACCTGCTGAAGGTAATTGGCCGTGTGGTTCCTGGCTTTATAATAGGGTCACACCTTTCTGATCCCATGGGAAACGTGAGACCTGACAGAGGGACATATTCGGAGAGTGGGCAGCAGCGCTCTCCGATACCAAGTATTCCAACTACTGCGATCACCAAGCCGCCTGCCAAGCATAGTGATTATTGCAAAATCCCGTATATTACCGTCTGACCCCACGAATTCTGCCCCCACAGGGGCAGAAAGTATTACTAGTTTATAGCGTTCTATGAGCTATATTGTAGGGTTGATGTTATTTTGTGACGCGCATGCTACGGATTCTGTGAACGTTTTGGTGGTTTTATGGAAAGTATTAATGGCAACGTGTGATTTCACGGAGATCTTTGGCATGTACGAGGGCGCGATGGCAACACAGGGAGCGCGACAGATGATTGTAGAGCGAGATTTGAAGATTTGAAGAAGGGCTTGGAATAAATCATGTAAAATATGCTGAAGTGTTCGAGTATTATTTAATGGAAAAGGCATGCTTACAATATACATAATAATATAATTTTATAAAGTCCGATATTTTTATTTATTATTCATAACATATGACCTTGAAACACCTTTAATCTCACTATTAATTAATTCTAAGTCTTATCATCTTAACACTCCATTAACTTGGCAAACAAACTAAACCTATTACACCATCCCATTAACCCATTAAATTAAGTTTCTTCACTTCACACCCCATCCAAGGTCGCCAACGACCATAATAGTTATAAAATCAGGCCGTAATGGGTCTATTTTCCTAAGCATTAGTGGTGGTCACTCGTTGACGGTGTACGCGGACCGCAACGATCTGCGACCTCGACATTAACTCCATAAGTGCTGTAGAGAACACTCCCACTCACTTTTCAAATGAAAATTCTAAAAGTATAAAGTTGGATTTTAGAACCAGATTTTATTAGAGTTGCAGTGACCTTTCTGATTTATCATAAGACCAGCTGTGTGTCGTAATTTTGTTCAATTTGACTTGAAGATTACTTCCTTAAGTATAACCACACCTTAAGAGATCTATCACAAAATTTCAAGCGCATAGGCGGCGCTCAACGTTGTGCAATTCATAGCATTTTAGTAGTTGTAATTACGTTTCTTTAAAGTTGTTTTATTTACTTATTTGCCAAAATAAGTAAAAAATCGATTTCTTTATGAACTTTAGGTAAAATAAATATAATAAAATACATTATTAATGTAGTAAGGAGAAATTTACAACTATTTCGCAGTATTTTTAGTTGTTTTACGCTTTTGAATGTGTTTTTTTTCTAGGTATTCCATACATAGGTATATCAAAATTTTGAGGGCGCTATGTACTAGATCACTTTATGAGATATATTATAATTTATTTTTTATTTTATCTACTGTGTACTTACTATACCTAGTTCAAACTATGAGCTCAAAACAGTGCCGTCGTACACTTTACAAAAAACTAGCTTCGGAATTTTGACTTTTTATTAAGAAAAGCGAGGCCGCTATTGTCCATGCTATTAATTATTCTCCATTTATAAAAAAAAATATCGTGATCTTTTTCTTTCTTGACCGTTTAATACAAAAATGACGTTTTAAATGTGATAGGGCCCTTAAGTATTGTAACAAATGTTAGAAAACAAGGCCCCTGAGAATAAGTACTAATCTAAAATACACGAAACATCACGGCTCTTTCCCGAAGGGGTAGGCAGAGATGTACTATGTACCCAGTAACCGGTACTCCCACAGTACAGTAGGTACGCCCATAGTACAGTGGGTACACCCACAGTACAGTGGGTACACCCACAGTACAATGGGTACACCCACACTTCGCTTACGGCTTACTGCTATCTAACGGGTACAGTTCCAGGTTGTCATTGAGATAGTTTGTAATGAAAAAACCTTACAAACCCTTTTCAAAATCTAAATAGTAGGATATTTAGATTTTAGATAGTAGGATAATTTCTTCTAATATTACAAATCCGAAGTTCGTGAGGATGGATGGATGTTTATAGTATTACTACTAGGTATATATATTATTAAGTATTTGGTATTTATTTTATTTATTTAAGTATACTGTGTTTGATACCACCGTCCCTTCATATATGTATTTCCTTTCCCTGCATGGTTGCCTGGAAGAGATCGCTCTGAGCGATAAGGCCGCCAGTTGTTACTTCTTTCTAGTTGTAAGGTTTTCTTCTTTGTTATTTTCTGTTATATTGTGGTAGCAATAAAGAGTTTTCATTCATTCATTCATTCAATAACATAGAGGTTACTTTTTAATCGGATATTCCCACGGGAATGAAGACTATACAGCTAATATATACATAATATTTGCCTTGAAGTCGCTGCTACAACGCTTGCTCCCACTTGCAAGATGAAATCCTCCCACTGGAAATTTTAAGCTACACTGCGCTCAAGGTATTAACAGGAAAGCGGACCTGTTAGCAGTTTGACATAATCCTATGGAAAATTTACCAAATCGATGTTGTGTATTCCCCTGTTTCCTCCGAATATAGAAAACCTATTTGATATAATTATATCCAGATATTTTGATGATGAAATAAACTATGTGTCTATCATTTTATTTTTGTTTATAAACTCTTAATTTTTTAGTGGTGAACGTCCAATCAAGCGAGTAAAACTGGGATTATAAGTAGTTAACTATAAAAAAACCGAGAGTTTATAAGAGAAACTAAAATGACAGGGACATGGTTTACTTTACTTAAAATATCAGGATCTCAATTTATAGAATGGATGAATAATATTCGAAGGGAACATGGTAATACAAAAACTCGATTTGATAATTTTTTTATAGGATTGAGACAAATTCGTAAAAGGCCGTGTACGCTGTTAAGGTTAGGGTCCACTGTACTTTAATTTTTTTAATTTTTGATTAAACCCTTGATAGGTTTATGCAAAAGGTAAAAAAGGTGAATTAATACTTAGGTGTCAGTGATTCTACCCGCCAAAGTGAACTAATCAATAATTATTCCAACAAATTATCTGATAATCGGATCTGGCCTCGGACCTCGGTGGTATTGTGTAGTAGTGATCATGAGGTCTGAGGGTCGATCTCCAAGTTGGTAATTGGATTTTTCCATTAGAAATTATCTCGATGACAGCCTGGAGACTGGAACTGTGCCCGAACATAACTGGTGAAATGAAGCCATATGAGAATGGGTCCTGGATCCTCTGCAAACTCAAACTCAAACTCAAACAGATTTATTCAAATAGGTCATAATCTGACACTTTTGTACGTCAATGAAGATACAGTACTGAGTCTACCGTCTGCCTATCCCTTAAAGAAAAATGCTTGATATTATGTAAATACTGATTCATTTTTTTTAAATTGGTATTGGAGGGATAGATACACACCTTGTGTCCCTATTTTGTGAAGGGCCTTTTGTTCAGTGTACCCCATCCTTTACCTAACAAATGTTTAAGGTACACCCCCGAACTGTTAACAAATTAAATTTTATTGTCAAAATTCATGTTAACATTGCAGTAGAGCTTTTGCGCAGTCATTTCCTTTCGCGTGAATTTGTTATGGTCTATAATGATCTTGAAGAGAGGCCCACTTGCCAGCGGAAATATTATAATTAATTTTTTTTTTTTCATTTTCAGTAAGAAAATATGACGTGTCAAGAAATAATTATATTTTCTCAGAAGTAGTTTATTTTTGTCTTCAGTACCTGTAGGTTATAATTAAACTCAAACTCAAATTCAATCTCTTTTTTATAAAAAATAATTACACGTCTTGTTTTATAGTATTAAAATAATCTAAAATGTCTGGTTAAAATATTATTCAAGCATTCAAAATGAGTTCAGTAATATACAAAAAAAAAAAGAACTTAATATATAAAAATAATAATGTCATTAAATGTAAAGAAATTAAGCTAACCTATTTGCCTGACTGACTATAGTAAGAAGTGAGTTCCTAAGCACTAAATTCTGTTGAAAAAGTTTAGCAATAGGGAAGAAAAAAAAGCCAAATTGGTCAAATTATAACAATTTGTCCAAATTTCTTAATGGGTGATTTATCCAGGGATCAAAGAACACAGCCTTACTGTATGAGCCTAGATCTAATGACCTAGGTAAGTAATTTGAGCTGAGTTATCCAGGAAAGCAACTTAGTGCAACACTGCATAAGACTGTCTCCTTAAAGCCAGAGTAGAACCCTGCACCATAATAGGAACGAATGGTCCGTGCCTGTCCTCAAATAAATTCCTCTCAACTATAAAGGTAATGTGAACTTACGTGCCAAGGGAAAATTTCTGCAGAAAATTAGAAAATTAATAGCTGTAAGGTTTAAGATTGCATGCGGTAATTACCGCTCGGAATAGGATAGTGGGCATTAATTATGGCGTGTGAAAAATGGCGGTGTTTTCTCGTTAGGTTTAGAAGATTAATATGTAGTTTACGATGCAGACGTAGCTTGGAAGTGGTTGGCAAGTTTGGTAATAAAAAGTACTGTTTGAGGTAATCTTGATCTTTTAGAGAGACTATACTGTATTGTAAACATACATAACATACATTCACGCCTCTTTCCCAAAGGGGTAGGCAGAGGTGTACCCAGGATTCAGTCCCATAGTAGATACACCCACATTTCGCCAGTATGTTAATGGTCCCATGTAATAGGGGGCGAGCCTATTGCCATCTACCGGGCACAGTTCCAGACTCCAGGCAGTTATTGAGATAATTCCTAATGGAAAAATCCAATATTTAACACTTTGCTTGACCTGGGGATCGAACCCGGGACCTCTTGATTGGCAGTCGAGCATGCGCCCTCTACGCCACCGAGGCAGTACTGTATTGTTTCGGGTTTAAACAAAGTATTTACCTAAAGCCGGGTCCGCAGCGGCATGTTTTTGCGTTAGCTAACACAATATCATGTTAATAACATGAAAAGTGGGCGTGGCTTTGGTGTTATATAACAGAATATTGTTATATAACACGCGAACACGTTATCCGTCGCGGATGGAAAACATCACCCGATTTCGCCAGCGGGGGGGGATCGTAGTTCATTTTTTGTTAGCGCTCGTGCCGTTAACATCTCTGCTGGATATTTGAAAATCATAATCTCCTTTTGTAGCATACAATATTTAGCAATTTTCTATTATTTAGATACTGTAGCATATCGTGAGTCGGAATCAATGGATTTTAAACAAGAAAACAATTGCCCTTGTACGGAGCTTATTTTAGAAAATGATAATTGCTAACAAAAACATTTTCGGTGTCAAGTCGCTGTGGACGGGCTGTTATATAACACGTGTTATATAACACGGTTAGATAACAACGTTTTGTTACTAACATTTAGCTGTACTCCCGGTTTAACATTACATACCTAACATTTTGATAATTGTGGTAGTAAATTGTAAATACTTTGAACGTTAGGTACAAATTACTTGTAGAGGTATCTTTCCGAACGCACGGTAGACTCATTACTGCTTCTTCATTGATGTGCAAAAGTGTCAGATCTATTTGAATAAATCTTTTTGAGTTTGAGTTTGAGTATGATTAAAACAACTGATGTGGGCGTCGGCGGCGATCGTCCACGACTAAAAATGTTTATGGTAGCCTAATAATCAAATGGCAAATAACCGTTGTGAGCAGTGCTGTAAAAGAAAGAATCCAAACAATCTAATCTAAGTACCAAAAATTGATATTGTTTAAAAACATAACCTCAAAAGTGCAAGTTAATGACTCAGTGTTTTTCTTCACCTACCGATCAACCAATAGTAGGTGCTGCCACATATTAGTATTCCTCAAAATACCACCAACCGCGTAATATAGAAAAGCGCCATCTATCGTGATCTAAGAGCAACTCACATCTAGCGACACCTAGCAGAATTTATTTGAACTACTCACTACATAACCTGATGAACACCAAAGCCTATTGATCTGCAGATTAGATCGAGGGCTAAGAGGATAAAATACTGTCTATTTACAAATCTAACAAGTAGAGGGCACTAGTAGCACCAACATAATGGAAAAAATTCTTCAGGCACTCCAAAATATACAAAGTGAACTAGCTCAAAACAAGGAAGATATGAAGGCAATGGAGGAAAATATCAAAGGTAGCATTATAGCGAAAATGGAAGAAAAACCGACACCTTAAATAAGAAACAGAATAAATTAGAGGAAAAAGTAGAGCAACAACAAAAAACCATAGATTTTCTAGACAGACAGCTCAGAAAAAAGAATTTGGTGTTTTTCGGTATCGAAGAAAAAGAAAAAACATATGAAGATCTCCTTAGTACAATAGTATATATTATAATTACCATCAAAATGGATACAAATGGAATTTGAAATCGAGACTGCAATAAGAATTGGAAACAAACAACAAGGAAGACCCAGACCTATCAAAATCACGACTTTAACAACACTGAAAAAAATAGAGATCCTCCGAAAAAAGAAAACTTTGGAAGGATCGGGGATATACATTACAGAGGATTACTCACCAGCGGTACTTCAGAAGCGAAAAGAGCTACAAGAGGAGTTGAAAAGTCAAAGAGAGGCAGGAAATAATGTAGTACTCCGTCAAGATAAGCTCGTCAAGCTAAATAAACCCTTAAATAGAGTTCTAAAAAACAAAAAACACCCGTCAGTGTCACCGGAAGCCGAAGATACTACCAAAACTCTAGAAAATTATAAAGGAATAAAACAAGCAACAAAAAAGATTAGATCTCAAAGCATATCAAGCTTTTTGCAACCGCCACTGCTTCAGATGGACCTGGCTGGATCCCCGAAAAATGTAGATATCGAATACCAAAAAAACTGAACCATGCCCCTCGTTCCCCTCTCCCAAGCCGGCCGGTCACCGTGGGAGAGTCTGACCAAACCCCCCTAAATCAGAAAACAAATAATGAAGAGAGTAATAAAATATAAAGCTTAACCCTGGCAAGTTTAAACGTTAAAACACTACTATCGGATACTAGAATTATAGAACTTAGCCACGCATTGAAAAATATTACCTGGGATGTCGTAGGCTTATGCGAAGTAAGAAGAAAGGAAGAAACAATCGAAGAATACCCAGAATTTATTCTGTACCACACCTCTACAACGAACGGAAGAAATGGAGTAGGATTCTTTGTGAAAAAACACCTAAGAAGCAGAATATTAAGCTTTAGATCATTTTCTGATAGAGTAGCAACGTTGGAAATGAAAATATCAGAAAGCGCTTCCTGCTCACTCATCCAAGTATATGCCCCGACGGAACTATATACAAAAGAAGACCTAGAATTATTTTACATCACAGTGGAAAAGGCTCTAGATTCAATACACACAAAAAATATAATAATCCTCGGAGACTTTAACGCGAGAGTGGGAAAAATGCAAAAAGGTGAAGAAAATATATTTGGTAGATACTCGCACGGAGACAGAAGTAATCATGGACAAGTACTAGTAGAATTTGCTATAGAAAAAAATCTGAAAATTGTTAATAGTATGTTTCAAATGAGAAATAATAGAAAATGGACATGGCGACATCCAAATCGGAAAAATTTCAACGAAATTGATTACATACTAACGAATCAACCAACCAAAATGCTTCAATTTGATATTATTAATAACTTAAACTTTAATACTGATCATAGGATGATACGATGCAAATTGTTAATAAAATCAAACACCAGTAGAAAACACATAAAATCAGGTATAAATTACAAGAGAACTCTACCAGAAATTACAGGAGATGACGCTGAATACTGGGAAAACAGATTTATGAACTCTATAAAATCATCAAATGTGATCTAAAATCAGTACAATAATTTAGAACGAGAACTAAAACTACTAATAAATCAACTACCAAAGAGAGAAAAAGAACATAAAAATTACATAAATGAAGAAGCGGAAAAGCTGTTAGAAGAGATAGGAACATTGTACGCCCAAAAACGAACTAAAGAAGTACAATCTAAGATAACAAAAATAAGTAAAACAATCAATAAAAATATAAAATACGAAAGAAAAAGGAAAAGACAAGAAACCTTTGAAAAATATATAAATACAAATGAAGCGATACAGAAAGCCTTCAGGGACCTCACTGAAAAATCGGAATGAACGACAAATATGAAAAACAAGCAGGGTAGACTATTATCACAGAGACCTGAAATAATAAATGAAGCTACGAGGTTTTATAAAGAGCTCTACATGGAGAAGGAAAAGATACAATATGAATTTTGCAATCCCGAATTATTGGGCTCTACCAAGGAATCAGCTCTACCGGACATACTATGTTCTGAAATAGAACTGGCGATAAAAACACAAAAAAACGAAAAGGCTACCGGAAATGACAATATTGCAAATGAAGTACTGAAAGCACTGTGTTTACCTTTACTAAAACCCCTAAAGTTACTGTTCAATAACATACTACATAAAAGATCAACACCTGAACAATGGTCAAAATCAACAATAACCCTTATACACAAGAAAGGAGATCGCTCCGATATGAGTAATTATAGACCGATAAGTCTCATGACAAACCTGTACAAAATATTCTCGAAAATTATGCTGCAAAGACTCACTAAAGACCTAGACGAGCAACAACCCCGAGAACAGGCTGGCTTTCGGAAAGGATATTCAACGATGGACCATATTCAGGTTGTTACTCAAATCATAGAAAAAACTAAGGAATATAAAATACCTATGTTTCATCGATTATAAAAAAGCCTTCGACTCGCTAAAACACGAAGCAATATGGGCCGCACTCTTACACCAAGGAATAGATATAAAATACATCGACCTGATTAGAAGCGTTTACTCCCAGTGTCACTCTAGAGTTCGGCTAGAACGCGAAGGAATGGAGTTTCCAGTACAAAAGGGAGTGCGACAAGGAGACCCGCTTTCGCCGAAAATTTTCTCAGCGGTACTTGAATATGTATTCAGGGAACTTACATGGGAAGGTAAAGGAATAAAAATCAACGGCGAAGAACTGACCCACCTACGTTTCGCAGACGACATTGTAGTGTTTTCGGGAAGCGCATACGAACTAGAAAGTATGGTGAGGGAATTAGCAAAGGAAAGTATGAAAGTTGGCTTAACTATTAACCCATCTAAGACAAAAATAATAACAAATGGGGAACAGAAATATGTAACAATAGATGGTAGAGCAATAGAATACGTTACAGAATATGTATATCTGGGACAATTGATATCATTTGAAAGTAATACGGATAAAGAAATACAGAGAAGAATAGCCTTAGGGTGGAGAAAGTACTGGAGCTTAAAGGAAATTTTCAAAAATAAGGACATTAAAGTGGATATTAAAAGAAAAGTTTATGACATAACAATACTTCCGAGCATAACATATGGCTGCCAAACATGGGCTCTAAAGAAAACAGACGAAGAAAAACTAGCTATTTGTCAGAGGAAAATGGAAAGAAGCATGTTAGGGTTGAAAGTTTCAGACAAGATAAATAATAAGATAATCAGGAATAAAACCAAACTAATAGATATAAGAAAGCGAACTAGATTACTGAAATGGCAATGGGCAGGTCATCTATGTAGAACAGAAAATAACCGCTGGACAAAACGAGCTACAGAATGGATCCCACTAGAGGAAAAACGTCAACAAGGAAGACCACGAAATAGATGGAGAGACATCTTTATACAAAGATGTGGACCGGATTGGATGAGGAGAGCGAGAGAGAGAGACGATTGGAAAGATTTAGGGGAGGCCTACGCCTCTGAGGCGACTACTGCATGATAAATATATAATAAATTATAATGTCACTATATATAAGTAAATACCTACCTATAAACTTATATATAATAACAAATATGTATTATATATACATTTTAGAATATAAGTACTTTCATACTATATACTTACATTAGATATTTTAAACTTTGTTAATTAAGATAATATTTAGAGCAGTAGATAAATAAAGGCTTTTTTATTTTTATTTTATTTTATAATAATCAAAAACATTTCAAACTCGTGATATTTATAATTTAAGTCCTTATAGCATAGTGTTTGTTCCAAACACAATAAAGTAATTTTTCAGATACGTATGTGAATAAGTCAGTAACACAGCACGGCCAGTGACGTCCGTCACACCCCGGCACTTGGCAACCGCGCGCCTGCCAAATGTGCTGCTAACTTAACCGGGTGTGACACTGCCTTAAATGTTACGTACCTAACTTTACAATATAATTAGATGAATATTTTGGTATTAGGAGGTAACGAAACCTTTTATGAATTTGCCAATATCCTATGAAAAATTTACCAAAGCGATGGAGGAAATATTTCCTCCGAATACAATCAACCTATTCTATTGACTTGATATTTTTTATGAAGTTAACTGTAAACTGATAATATTATAATGTTCCTAACTACTTTATTTTCTCTTATAAAACTAGTTTTGCTTTCGTTATTAGAAATTTACTAGAAAAATTATTATACGTAAACCTTTTAATTTAGGAGCTACATAAAATATTTCCAAGTATCAAAACACGTGATCGGCGTACAATGTGCTTGGGTAAGACCGTGACTGATGGAGCGGTCTCATACGTGACACATTTTCCTTCAAAACGAATGCACTTCCTTACTGAAAGGACAGAGTTGGTCGTTTATATACGTAAGCTCCTCTCAATTTCTGATCTCCTGGTACTCTATTTACATTTCCTCTCCCGGCATGGTTGCCCGAAGAGTTCGCTATCGGCTGTAAGGCCACCAGTTGTTCAGTGGTATTTGAATTTTTAGTTATTCACATTTTTTGTATTTATACAATAAAAAAAAATAGTTTCTTGAAGGCACCACACATCGGGCATATAATAATACTAGTGGCCCGCCCCGGCTTCGCACGGGAGAAGTAGAAGTGAACGTTTTAACAGGAGTAAATTCGTGATACATTGTATTTTTATAGGTATAACCCTAATGGTTTACGCAGCGCACGCAAATTAATGACTATTTCTGTTACAGTGACCAAACCTTAACAGATGGAAACAATTTCCGAGGCCTATTTTGATGATATATAAGTACTACAAACCCCTAGTACATTATTTCTACCACCATTAATTTTCATACCGCATAAAAATAATGATTTCTTCGATTATTGTGACTAAACCAAAACAGACTGATATAATGTCCGTGGACTATTTTTTGTAGATAGTGATAATGACTACAAACCCCTAGCCCTAGAACATTACTATAATCTACCATGAATAATTTTCACCGCATGCATATAATGACTGTTCGATAATTGTGACTAAACTAAAATAGATGAATATAATGTCCGTTCACCAAGTATTTTGTAGATATTGGTAAATACTACAAACCCCTAGTACATTACTTTAATCTACCACAAATAGATTTCCCAGCGCATGAAAGTTAATGACTGCTTCGATTATTGTTACTAAACCAAAATAGATGGATATAATTTCCGTAGACTATTTTGTAGATATTGATAAGTCCTACAAACTCCTAGTACATTACTTTAATCTACCACCAATAGTTTTCACACTGCAAGAAAAATAATGACTGCTTCGATTATTGTGACTAAACCAAAATAGATGGATATAATGTCCGTTCACTATTTTGTACATATTGGTAAGTACTGCAAATCCCTAGTACATTACTTTATTCTACCACCAATACTTTTCACAGCGCATGCATATAATGATTGTTTCGATTATTGTGACTAAACCAAAATAGATGGATATAATGTCCGTGGACTATTTTGTAAATATTAGCAAGTACTACAAACCCCTAGTACATTATATTATTCTACCATCAATAGATTTCACAGCGCACGCAAGTTAATGAATATATTTGGTAATTATGTGACACCTTAGTTCACAATATTGCAGATTTCTTGCGGATCCCTAATATTTTTCAAAACCTCGTAATATAGCCTATGTCACTCACACTGAATTAAGCTCTCCATAAGTAAAAGATTTTTTAAATCGGTCCAGTAGTTTCGGAACCTATTCGTTGCAAATAAAAAACAAAGTTTCTCACTTTATACTATGTTATTGGGATTGGTAATAGATTTAATAATCTGGAGACATATACGGATTACGGAAACACTGAAAACAGTAAGAAGAGCATTCATAATTCGATGTTGTTGTAACCCAGTTTAATAGAGCTATGATAAAGAGAAGCGAAATCATAAGCGACTGCCTCTATGGCGTAGAGGGCGCAAGCTCGATTGCCAATCAAGAGGTCCCGGGTACGAAACCCAGGTCAGGCAAATGATAAATATTGAATTTTTCCATTAGGAATTATCTCAATAACTGCCTGGAGTCTGGAACTGTGCCCGGTAGATGGCAATAGGCTCGTCCCCTATTACATGGGACCAATAACATACTGGCGAAATGTAGGTATATCTACTGTGGGACTGAGTCCTGGGTACACCTCTGCCTACCCCTTCGGGAAAAAGAGCGTGAATGTATGTTTTTGTTAGGGACTGAGTCCTGGGTACACCTCTGCCTACCCCTTCGGGAAAAAGGGCGTGAATGTATGTTTTTGTTATGGTTTTTTTAAGTCATAAGCGCGTTTTAATTTATTTACAGAACGCCATCTATTATGCAATGTTGGAACTAAATTACCTAAAAATGTTGCTTTAGGGTAGTTATGTCTTGCATGAAAATATTGAAATTTTTCTGTAGCGCCATCTAGTAAGCATTGTTGGAACTAAAATATTCATAAGAAGCTTTAAAACTGTATTTTTCCACAAAAGGGCTGAAATTTTTGAAAACGCTGAAACACGTGTTTAATTATTTTCATTTTAGAATGTTTCTACAAAATTTGAAATTAATCGGCTGAAAAATGAAGTCTTACTCCATACAAACTTTCAACCCCTATTTAATACACTTAGGGGTAAAATTTTGAAAAATCCTTTCTTATTACTTGTCTAGACTGTAAAAATAATCTATTGTCAAAATTTCATCATCATCGGTCCAGTAGTTTTGGCTCTGGGTTGATGAGTCAGTCAGTCAGTCAGTCAGTGAATCACTTTCTCTCTTTATATAATAGTATAGATTTGCACTCATACTTGCGTCCAATACCCAAATGGTAATGGATAGGTACTTAAGCATGACTTTAAGATTTGGTCCAAGCATTTTGGTTCATAGTGGGAGGGTATCGGTATAACAAATTTTTCAATGTGGGTGCGTCCCGGCCGGCGGCGTACCGGAATGAGACCATAACGGCCGGACCCCAAGCATTGTCCCATGTCGACAACATACGAGCACCGAGTGGTCAAATGCATAGATCTAGGTTCAAATCGGCAAACATGAGTTCCAATTACTACGAGAGGGACTATTATCCCAGTTTCTTTGTTTTTGTTTTAGCTGTTGTTGTTGTCTTTCGCTCGTTTTGTGATGTTTGATCTATTTGATAGTGTGACTCGGCATTTTTCGCTGATGTGTTTTCAGTGACGATCTTAGACTAATAAAGTGAGGAATGAAAGTAAGTGTCTAATTACTAGACACTATTTTTTTCTACGTGTTTGCTGCTATAAGTATTTATGTCATCAATGGTTGTGGCCAGTTGAAATTGAAGTCTAGTTTTTTGTCTCTATGTGAATTCGAAGCACATGACTGCAAATATAAATTGAGTATTTACTCGAGCGAAGAATTTAGGATTTTATGAAACCTACAGGTAAATTACATATTATACAGGATAGCAAATTGCAAACATAATCCTACTCACCACGGAGCTCATATTTCCTTTGCGTACGTAACGATGTTAGTCTGTGGCTCACCTCCAGGCAAGGTTAGCTGTAAATAAGTTAACTAGTTTAGTTACAGGCTAATGTATAACAATTTAACATACCTGTAAGAGTTTTAAAGAAGTTTACGATAAAGCGTCTAACAAACAGTGTCTAACAATTATTGACGTTGTTAATTATGTTTTGTTATGTGTGTAATTTTTCAACTGTTGGTTTTTGTAGCTTTTCATTCGTCTTGCAGTTTCTCCTGAAAATTTATGCTTTTTAGAAATAAAAAGGATGACTACATAATAATACTAAGTCTAATTAATATTTTATGATAGTGAGCAACAAGACGAGCAAATCAGGTGCCTGATGGTAAGCATCATGATTGCCCATATCAGACACAGTGCCACCCAGTGTTTTAAAATTCAAAATTCTGCGCGGCACTGCACTGCGCCTATCACCCTGAGATATTAGTTGTTAAAACTCGTCATGCCCAGTAATAAATAAAAATAAAAAATCGTCATGCCCAGTAATTTCGCTGGTAACATTGCCCTTCAGACCGGAACACATGCTTGGCGGATGAATAACTGGCAAAGGTAATATATTTATATATAGTTTAAGCTCCATATATAATATACCTAGATTGATGAATTTACTTAGATGAATGCGAAGATAACAATAAAAAGACTTTCTGAAACTTCAAGCATCTCTGAAACATACAATAAAATGGCTTTAAAAACTAACTACAATGATAAATCAGTTAAAATGTTTCACGTGAGAAGTAATTTACGGGAACTCCTCGCGAGCAGCAGGTAAATACAGGGTGAGCTCGATAATAAATCTAGCTTCATACGTAAGTAACACGTGGAACCGCACACATTAAGCTACTTTTCAAGGATAGAATAGAATAGAACACTCTTTATTATGGCCAAGGTCACACACACAATACAATCAACTTACAATAATCTATATTATTATTTTTGGTCGATGGGCGGCCTTATCGCTTTAAGCCATCTCTTCCAGGAAACCAGCCTTTGGACGGATAGGTTCATACTTTTGTATTCAGAACATTTTAACAAACTTCTGTATTTTTAAAGGCCTTTGCCAGCAGATACAAACTATTTAATTAATAACTCGGTAACATACTTTTGAGTAACGTAACTTGAGTACAACAGAGAGTACCACATTTCGCCAGTATGTTGGTCCCATGTAATAGGGGGCGAGCCTATTGCCATCTACCGGGCACAGTTCCAGACTCCAGGCAGTTATTGAAGTAATTTCTAATGGAAAAATCCAATATTTAACACTTTGTCAGACCTGGGGATCGAACCCGGGACCTCTTGATTGGCAGTCGAGAATGCGCCCTCTACGCCACCGAGGCAATCTACTCTAATATATTACTAATACATATACACTAATATATTATACTTATAATATACAACTAATATAATCTACACGTAGATTAACAAAAGCTGGCGCAAGAAAATAACAATCTACTTTATTGACTGCGCACAAGAGAGACATAGACACGTGTGAGACCTCGTGCCATGCACAGACCCTATGGATAATATGTAAGTACGCGGCAGTTTTAGTTAATTCGACTTGTAGTAAAGTGAGATTAATCGTTTAACTCGACTAAACATGGAACATGGAAATATTATATCAAAAGATCCTTGTATCTTTGTGACAGTATCAAGCCGTCACGTCAGTTCGGCTTGACACGAGGCTGCGAGGCTGTCGTGTGACGTTCCTTTGGTTTATCTCAGCTCGGGGCCGCCCTCTGACGGCTGATCATGATAACTCGTTTGAATTTAGAATTGTATTGTCTTGTTAAACGGTTTTTAATGGAACTTCTTTCTTATTTAGTGAAACTGATAATAATTTACTTAACTATAATAATTAGAACACTCTTTAAATTGAATATGACATTTAAAGGATGTTTCTGACGGCCAAATGGTGCGCAGAGTAGGCCATATACGTTATCAAAAACTATTTCACGTGCAACCACTGACATATTTGCGTGATTATGTAAATGTGTTTACATCACCTTCCGAAAAAACATTGACAGAAAAAAAAGCAGTAGATAGCGTAAAGCTGGTCCTTAGGCTGGGTTTTTTAATCACTGGTTAAGTTAATTAATGGTTAGTTTTTTGCCACATAGTTAAAATTCGGCAAATTTTTTTTTCATCCACACCTACACCTAGTTAACAATTTTTTTCCTCACAATTTAACTATTGGTTAGGAATTTAACTGTAGTTAGTTTAAACAATGGTTGACTTAACTGTGACCAACTAATAAAAAACCAGCCCCTTACACAAAAATCGCCTTCAAAAACTGTTACGTGAAGCATTATTGTCAAAAAGTTCACCTCTCATTAATGTTGTGTTACTACCCTCTTCCTTTCATATATTATCTACTAGTTTTATACATACAATACAATATTTTATAGTTTTATAGACTGAGCGGTCTATTCGGTTTTTTAAAATATGGAACAACTTCCACACACGGTCATCTGGTCCCAAACTAGGCTAGAAGCCTGTACTATGGTAACCAGATGTCTGATATACATACGTACATACGCTTAGAACACCCAGACACATCAGACAGACTATCATCTGTGCCAACCAGGCTGTCAAATGGGAAATGGGAAGAAAAATTTCACACGGGCGGGATTTGAACCACGCAGCTTCCGCAACATTCCGCGCGAGGTGGGCACTCTACCAGTTGAGCTACCGTGGAGGTATAGTTCGACACAAAAGAGTAGAAAATAATGGGGGCGCCACTGTCTTTTACAAGAGTAAAAACAATTTCATCAACACATACATTTTAAATTAGTTCCGTTTCTACTCTTTTGTGTCGGACTATACTAGTCATCGCCAAAATTTCAGTCCGCCTGGGGAAGTACCACACCTTTGCCAATTATTCATCCGCCAAGCAGAAATGTGCAAACATTACTGTGTTCCGGTCTGAAGGGCAATGTTACCAGCGAAATTACTGGGCATGATGAGATTCAACAACTCATATCTTAGGGTGACGGGCGCAGTGCCGTGCCGCGCAGAATTTTGAATTTCAAAACACTGGGTAGCACTGTATCTATTATGGGCAATCATGATGCTTACTATCAGGCACCTGAGTTGCTCGTCTTGTCACTCACTGTCATAAAAAAATTAAAGAATTCACGGGATTTTTAGAGAGGTCTATAATATTCAGTATCAAAACCCATAGCAAAATATAAAACGAATTCTTTGTGTTTCCATTGTACAATATTTAAGTTTACACACAGTTTAAATAAAACAATAGAAATGTACCAACAAAGTTAAATACCCCGACAGGTCCGTGTAAGCTCTTTTGAACTAAACGTGAAGTCTTTCTCTTCTGCAGACTCTATGTAGAGCATAGACAAGTGAACAGAAAATACACAACATAACATCACGCGTTTTTCCCGAAGGGGAAAGTATAGAGTAGATACCAAGATAGTCTCAAAGTAGGTACAACAACTCTTTACCAGTTATGTTTGTAGTCACATGAAATACACAGTTTCAGACTCCAGGCTGTCAATGAGAAATATCCAATCCAACTTTGCTTGACCTGGGGATCAAACCCGGTGCCTCATGATCGGTTATAGAGCTTATGAACAACTATGCCACCGAAGCAATCGGGGGTGGGTCCGTTAGTTTTATGTGTGGTGTAATGTGTGTGTAGTTCTTCAAACGTGTCATAGTTCATGTCACGTCATACGCAATCATAGAATCTAATTAAAAACGAAATGTGGATGAGATTGCATATGACATGCATAACCTGGGCATAACCTAGGCGACAGTATACCGTATTTTAGGTAGAGCTCTCTGTAGAGTCACGTAGAGATAGTAGGTAGAGTATGTAGAGACGTCGCATCTCAAACGGTTGGAATTTATTGTTGTAGTTTATTTACGGGACGTGTGTTGTTTTACTTTTGTATTTAGGTTAAAATATTATCTATAAATTTTAGGCACGTGGAAGGTGGTTAAGTTAAATTTGTTTTATTCTTTTCTTTTAATTTTTTATGTTATAGTGAGTAACAAGACGAGTACTCGTAAATCAGAATCATATAAGACATAGTGCCACCCAGTGTTTTAAAATTCAAAATTCTGCGCGGCACGGCACTGCCCTGTCACCCTGAGATATTAGTTGTTGAAACTCACCCTGCCCAGTATTTTCGCTGGTAACATTGCCGTTCATACCGGAACACAGTAATGTTTGCACATTACTGCTTGGCGGATGAATAACTGGCAAAGGTGTGGTACTTCCCCAGACGGCCCCCTGCAAAAGAAGCCTACCACTACAAAAAAAAGCTTTATCAGCTGATCGCCAAATTAGTATGAAAATAATGGAAAGTCAATTATTTTTTAACGATTTTCGCAATTCTTTCATTTGCATGTTGTTTAAGGAGGCGGCGACCAGAGAATTCCCCATACAAACGTTATAGTTAAATCATTTGAAATCAACTTTTAATAAGGTTATTCGGAATGAGATACTAGTAGGTTCTTAATATTATTTCAATCCAATATGATAAAAATCCAAGATGTAGATATTTTGACAAAATATAGGTAGGTCAAATATAACCCCAAATTGTAAGTATTTACAAAATATAATTAGGAACCTAGATTACTAGTGTCTCATTCGGAATAACGTCATTAAATGTTGGAAATATGGTCTGATTTCAAATGATTAAACTATTTAACGTTTGTATGGGGAACTCTCCGGTCGCCGCCTCGTTAAAAGTAAGCTGTAACACGTTGCATAATATTATTTTATTTATTGTTTTATTTTTCTGCTGTCTGCATGGAAAAGCCAACTAATGTGGCAAAATAACAAAAGGAGAAAAGAGCATGTGACCACAATACCAAAATATAACTGTGACGAGACAACACATATTTTTTCTGTGACGAACTAATTTTTAGTGTAATAAACACTTATGAATTTTGCTCACTTTTGATAATAACTAATGTATTAGCGTGCGATCAAAGAGATACCTCTACAAGAAGAACGTACAAGAAACTTGTAGGGCTTAATTTTTTTTCTGCTGCCAGTTTTACTATATTTATTTTATTTACATTTTTATTTGCTTGTAAGATAATGTACGTTCACAATAATAATATTTTTATGAGAAGTACTTTGTTCTGGTTTTTAAAATACTAAAGCAAGGTACAGCTGATTTATCTTTAGCTGACTAATATTATAAATCTGAATGTTTGTGAGGATGGATGGATGGATGGTTGGATGTTTGTTACTCTTTCAAGCGAAAACTACTGAACCTTAATATTAAAAGGTACCTAATTAAAGTTTATTTAAATTTTTATAAGTGAAAATAATGTCCTTGAAGATGAAATAAAAAGGTTAATAAAATCAAATGTCTAGACAAATCCATTAATTAATTCTATCCTAATGAATCATTTGTAATTACATTTAGTTCTATTTGTACCGCGATAAAAGCGGGTATTACCTTTCACAGCTCGTTTAGCCTAAGAGTTGACTGTTTGCATTAACATTACTTAGGCTTCGTTTAACATTGATAGAGTTTCTTTAAACTACGCTCTCTTAAACAAACTTTTATGAAAATAAATTTAGAGCTCAATTAAATTATATTGAAGAAATAAATGAAAGAAATCATTATAGTTTAGTGTATGGCCCTGTCTTCTGTAAAAATTTGTGAGCCAAATGCAATGACCAACGCACCAAGGGCAGTGGAGACTGAGCTAAAACGCAACGTGGGTGCTTTGTGATGTCGCGTGGCCAAGAGTTAGTCTATTGTGACGTCAGTAAAGTCACACAACATTTTATTATAAACGTGGCAAAAGCTTTATTGCTAAAAGACTTATAGGTAAAATCGGAAGGTGTTAACCCGCACGCACTCGCGAGTTTCATGCTCGCCAGTTGACGAACAAATCAACTTAACAATACAGCTACCTATTTACATAATATGAATACTTCGAAAATCAATACGCAGACATGTCAGCCTATAGAAAATTCAAGTGCTTTAAGCTACTGTTAACAAGAGTTTTATAATGTTTGTTCCAGATTAAACCACAAGTTATGCGGTTTATCACCGTGGTGGTGGCACGCTTGCAACGTGTTGCTGCACGCAGCATGTTGCGCGCTCGTCGCACGCACCGGCGCGGAAGTTGCACGGCTGCAGCGACCGTTCGCTGCGTTCGCTGCATTGCTGTTCGCTGTACACCCTGTGCATACCGAGGCTGTAAGTACTTTTTGTTTTTTTTTTAATATACTAAAGGCTTACGTTTGACCTCAATCTCGCTTGATGGAAGCCGAAGATGAGGCCTAAGGTGGTACACGTTTGCCTAGAAGGTGTCTGTTCACTTTGGCCTTAAAGACGATGAAAAACCGACCTCGGCAGTTCCACTCCTTAGCCGCATAATGAAGGTAGAGGCAAACCGCTTCGTGCGTAACTTCATGTATTATTATTGATACCTTTCTAGCATAAATGTAACGGAGGTGGTTTTGTCGGAACCGAAGTTTAAGTCGTTTAAGTGATTTTTTGAACTTCCTGCGCGATAACATAATAAGCTTGTTTTGTCTACACTAACTGCGGTCGCCCCGGTGCCGCTGCTGTGTTTCGACCTCCGATATAACAAAAGAAAATGGAACCAATGCTCTGAAACATCGGTACTTCTTAGAGGTATAGATAATAAGGCGTGTGTCGTAAAGAATCACAATTCAAGTTGCATAATTTTTTGTTGAACTAGGACCTACAACATGGTTAGATGTCCCCTTAACACAAAACTAAGAGACAAGGTTTTAAATATGCAAATAGAAATCATTTAATGAGAAAACTCTTTTCTCTAGTGTAAGTAATAAATACTGATTTATTGACCTCGGTCTAAAAATACTAATAATAGCATTATAACAGCAGATGTATTAAATATGAATTCTATTACTTGTAGAAATTCAGGTACGGAAATACCTAATATCTACCTTTAGTATTCGTCGGTCTACTACCCGTTTTTATCCGTAATTCTTAATAAATCACGTTTATTTACATACATAGGTATCTATCATTCAACAATATTCAAATTTCCAAAAACATTCCGGAAATCCAATAAAGCGGGTAGATCGGATTTATCCCGCGCCAATACCGGCGGTGCGACATCCCTTGAGACACGAGACACCGATACTGACACTGTTCAGACACTTTACACATTTTACTGCTTCGTCACATATTATGCTTATATAAACAAAAATATTTGATAGTTTGGATGCATTGACGTTTGTTGAGGGCGCTCCGAAGACACGAAAACTGTGTGTTTCGTGTTGTGGCACCAGGCTTATTGTTTTAATATTATAACATAAAGAAACTGCGCAAACATAGCAACTTTAGTTGGTGGTATCGTTAATCGGCAACAGTTTTTAGTTGCTACTAACTAAATAATATATACTCAAGTCACATAGAAATTAATTTATGTAACTTTTGTTATTGTGTTCTAATTATTTTAGATGGACAAGTAAAGTTTATGGAAGTGGTCTGGCCATACATATCTAAAGATCGGCCAACAAGTCTTAAATAATTATAGGAAATTCCGAAATCCACAGGCTGACAAAATCCAAGTGCTCTCTAAATTACTATCAAATGGCAGCGTCCTCAAGATGCTGGTAAATTCATCGCGTTGGATTTTGATATCAGGAATTTGACACACCACTAACATTTCAGTGACACCTTAACGTCACGAAGATGAAATTACAAAAACAAGCATCTCGAATATCTGAAAGCGCAGCTTGCAAACTAATATCTGTTACATTTAACTCATTCAATGGAACCCCTTCAACCTAGGTTTTATAAAGGCAGAAAGCAAGATGAGGCGTTAACTTGAAATATTAGCAAAGTTCTCCCTTTGTTAATGTGAAACGGCTGCAAAACCTTTTAGGGTTTAAGGGTAGAGATTTTCCATTTTATACATGATTTAGACTGTTAGATGAACGTTGTCAATCATGAATTTTGGAATTAATTTCGACTAGATATTGGATTTATTAGATTATGAGATTATATATTGAGATGGATATCACAATCTAGATTATAGTTCAATTAACATGAATTTAATTAAATTGGTTAGTGATTAATATAGACAGAATTATGATTAACTTGAAACTTATGTATACTATGTACCTAAATTATTAGGTATCTATAAGTAGTAGTTTGTTATTTTATAGGTAAGGTATCCTTAATTATAACAAAGTCTGGTCTGTCCCACTGCGGGCCTAAAGCCACTCTATAATATTCAATCCGCTCCTAATGTATTTATAGTGGTAGGCCTCTTTTGCAGGGGGCCGCCTGGGGAAGTACTACACCTTTGCCAGTTATGTGCAAACATTACTGTGTTCTAGTATGAAGGGCAATGGTACCAGCGAAATTACTGGGCATGATGAGTTTCAACAACTAATATCTCACATCGGGTGATTGCCGCGCAGAATTTTGAATTTTAAAACACTGGGTGGCACTGTGTCTGATATGGGCAATCATGATGCTTACCATCAGGCACCTGATTTGCTCTATTTGTCACTCACTATCATAAAAAAAAGGCGCCGCGTATTGGACATATTTGCATCAACAACGTAAGATCCAATCGTCCAATGTGTAGATCGATAGGTACTTAGATCCAAAATTCTGTCCAAATGTTTTTGGGCTATTGGACTAGATTATCAAATAATGGTTGCCTTATTAAATACCTAGAACCGGTCAGTGTATGCGCAGAGAAATTAGGTCTCCTAGTGTTTTTACGGTATTTACAATTTACAAATTTTCTGATGAACTTTCTAACTTGATTCCGGTGTCACGATTCTATCACCGTGCTAGCCGTTATCGTCCGAGAGCTCATCTGCACTCGATATGTTGACGTCGTTATGCAATTTTCCCATTCTTTTTTGCCTCATACGAGCAAACTGTGGAATGATCTCCCTGCTGCGGTCTTCCCGTTGAGCTACATCATGGGGATCTTTAAAAATCACCTTTGGCATAAAAAGGTAGGGATTAAAATATAACGATTTTTAAAGTTGAAGTGAAAAATTTGTCTGAAAGCGTGATTTCTATACGCGCGCAACTGTTCTAGAATAGAATACACACATATCAACCAACCTCATACATTTTAATAGCGTCCACTCCAAAAACACTTAACGATTTTCTCAAATCTCTCGTAGCACAATCATATTTTTATACGGCAGTCTCAGGCACGGCAGATTCTCTGTACAGACTATAGCTTGAATAATTCAGTGCATTCCACAAGCTTTGCTTTGCCAACAATATACGACATGTTGTATATTAGTTGTATAATGCTATACGACATAGGTAATATAATGATATAGGTTTACGTATTTTACCGGCAAGTTTAAATGATTTATATTTATTTTCTTTTTGGTTAAATAAATATCATACTATTTTTTTAGTTCTTCGTAATGTATTATAGTATACTGGGTTTATTGGCTTTTTCAATTCAATTATCTCGATGACCATCTGGAACTGTCCCTGGTAAATGGTAATAGGCTCACCCCCTATTACATGGGACCAAAAACATTCTGGCGAAATTTGGATGTACCTACTATGGGACTGCGTCTTGGGTACACCTCTGCCTACCTCTTCGGGAAAAAGAAGTGATGGTATGTTATATAATTTTATCGTAAGGGTACAATAAATAATTTAGGTACGACATACTCATAACTAGAGTAATACGATTGGAGCCTTACCGCGACGTCTTGTAGAATATTAATGGAATGGATCCAGAGGTAGTGCAAGGATGACTCGGAGCTTCCAGTGAAAAATGAGAACATACTGTATCAGGCTCACTCGCTCGACGCGGCGTGGTTTTACGAATACCTGCGTCATTTACAAACATTCCACAGATATATTTTCAGTAAACAGAGAGTTTTAAGTTCTTATTTGAAGTATTTTTCAAAATAATTATTTATCAATATAGAACTAGTTTGGCCCCGCGGTTTCAGCAAAACTCAAACTCAAAAAGATTTATTCAAATAGCTCAAACTCTGACACTTTTGCAAGCTATTGAATATAAACAGTAAAGAGTCTACCGTCGCTCGGAAAGATACCTCTACCAGAAGAATGCACAAGAAACTTGTAGGGCTATATATCCAATGTATTAAGGGTCTAAGTTGCTGTCTACTTACCAAATCATATTACAATAAAATAAAATAATAAACATTTATTCAGACCAAAATTATCCATTAATTGTTAGTATTTATAAAATTTAAAAACTAATGTTAGTAAAACTATTAAATAAGACACATCACACAAAAACTCAAAATTACAATTAGTAATTACAGTAATGTGCAAACATAACTGTGTTTCAGTATGAAGGACAATGCTACCAGCGAAAATACTGGGCATGATGAGATTCAATAACTCATATCTTAGGGTGACAGGCATAGTGCAGTGCCGCGCAGAATATTGAATTTTAAAACTCTGGGTGGCACTGTGTCTGATATGGGCAATCATGATGCTTACCATCAGGCACCTGACTAGCTCGTCTTGTCACTCACTATCATAAAAAAAGCCTAATCAATTCATTAATTTTAGCGCGAATTAGTTTTTTTTTATTTTTTTATGATAGTGAGTGACAAGACGAGCTCATCAGATGCCTGATGGTAAGCATCATGATTGCCCATATCAGACACAGTGCTACCCAGTATTTTAAAATTCAAAATTCTGCGCGGCACTGCACTGCGCCTATCACCCTGAGATATGAGTTGTTGAATCTCATCATGCCCAGTAATTTCGCTGGTAACATTGCCCTTCATACCGGAACACAGTAATGTTTGGACATTACTGCTTGGCGGATGAATAACTGGCAAAGGTGTGGTACTTCCCCAGGCGGCCTCCTGCAAAAGAGGCCTACCACTACAAAGCAAAAAGTGTAGTTATAAAAATACAAAAAAAATAGTAAATAGTTATAAACTATATTATTAGAGTATTTAAAATTTAAACCTATCATACCCTATACAATGTTAATGAAAATAATCCGATAAACAAAGTAACGAGAATGTCGGCTATCTTAACAAACTGCTAGTATATTAATAAATGTCCTCGTGTTTATTCAGTTTCTGTGACGACTGCGACCTGAATAAGTGCTGTCAGATGCAGTGGTTATGTTACTGGCGCGTATTTTGACGCGCACTTGAGTATAAATCTTCAGAAATTGTAGATTAAACAAACAAGCTTTTACAACAAATTAATTAACATATTAGATTTTGCCATGTTGAAACATTGTTTATACAAATAAATAATCATTTAATTTAAAGCTTATACTCACGCTCTATTTTCGTTGGCTAGCAGGTAGGTAGAGTAGCGGGCTGCTGATATCTTGATTGAATCTATATTAGCTCTATCCTGCGGTTTTATTCACAAAAGTACCTATGAACAGGCTGTGTTACATGAACAATGATTTTTTAAAATTAGTCCAGTGTCATTTTAGAGATTATTATTGTTATTATTATTTTTAATTTATTAAATGCTCAATACACATTAAGTCTACACTACTACAGACTAAGTTATCTAAGTCTGTTGCTAGTAATACTTAATACCTTAATATTTTAACTACCTACCTTCAACAAACAAATAAAACTGTCAAATAAAATTACTAAATTAGATGAGGTCGTGTATAATATTATTATTGTTACCGAACGATTATGTAAAAATTAACATATAAGCCAATATTGTTCTCATATAAGTGATGTTAAGTCTTTTTTGAGAATAAATTTCTTTAAACCGAACCGACATTACGACCACATACATGTAATAGTACTTAAAAACTAGAAAATTAACTGTTGATTGTAACGTTAAACTATGTGCAAACAGCTAAACTAAAAATAATAATAAATGGAACTACTACTAGCGTACTATGTCGCGGAAAACGTGTTCAAAAGAGACTAACAACTAACAACATATGCATATTATCTACTAGTGATTATGTAAAACTATCATTATTAAACTAACACTATTTTGTTTCTACCAAGCCACTCTGACACGGGTCTGAACCTAATATTAAATGAAATTTCTGATAAGAGACTGATAATAGATTTACAGTCATTACAAAAGAAACAAATTATATCTCTTATTTAATCTTATTTTAGATGATAATATGGCTAATAAGTCAACCGCACCTTTAATATTTTCAATCGCAAAAGACTAAAATCAATACAAAACCATGAAACATCAAACACGTGTCCCTGAATCTAATCGAACATCCCCATTCAAGCCACGTATGCCTAAACGCCATAATATGCTGTACAATCCCATGAAGGTACATTTAAAAGAAATATCACACAAACGAGGGCCATTCCTCGACGGTGTCGCGCACAATGTCAGCCTGAACGGGCATAAAACACGTTTATAGATTTCTATCCGACATTATATGATGTGGAGCTGTAAAAACTGAGCTTATTGAAGAGCTCAGTTTGCAACCACTCCGGTGGCAGCGTTGGAGTATTCTCTTACAATAATATTTAATGTATTGGTCATAGAGATGGGTCATATTGTTTTAAAGTTGACGTGATCGCGGATACGTACTGTTATATAATTTTCTATAGTAATACTACTATATTATTAATATACTATGCTATATAATTATATTATTAATCTCAAATTTCAGTACAATGTAAAAAACTTACTCGACTGCCTCGGTGGCGTAGTGGGCGCATGCTCGACTGCCAATCAAGAGGTCCCGGGTTCGATCCCCGGGTCAGGCATAGTGCTAAATATTGGATTTTTCCATTAGGAATTATCTCAATAGCTGCCTGGAGTCTGGAACTGTGCCCGGTATATGGCAATAGGCTCGCCCCCTATTACATGGGACCAATAACATACTGGCGAAATGTGGGTGTATCTACTATGGGACTGAGTTCTGGGTACACCTCTGCCTACTCCTTCGGGAAAAAGGCGTGAATGTATGTTATGTTTATGTTATGTTACGTTACTTACGTTTTTAAGAGGTGAACAAAACGCTTGCGAGTTCTAACTCACCTCCAGCTCTATCTTGCGCGGTTTTGGTTCGATCGATGGATGGCTGTTTGTTACTCGTTCACGCCAAAACTACTGAAAAGATTGAGCTGAAATTAGGTAAGTATGCAGATAGCTTAGACCGTGGAATAACACATAGGATACTTTTTTCCCGATTCCCACGGGAACGATGTCTACGCGGGCGAAGCCGCGGGGCAAATAATTAGTTAATTAATTTATTTGATTTTATTTATTTATTTGAATTTAAATGATGTATTTGGTGTTTTTGTGAGTGTTTAATAAACTTATATTCTAGCCAGAGAGTGTGTTATAATAAGGACCGAAGGACGGCCATCCTGACAGTATGAGCAAGGTTCGCACGAACTTGCTATAATCTCGTGGGATTAAGACAGAGCTATAATAATAATGGGAATATTTTTTGGGATAAAATCCCGACTAGTCAATAAAATGATGCTGAAAATGATTTGAAGCGAATGAAGCCCTGTACATTTTTGGTGCGTGCCAATATACGCTTGAGTTGAATTAGTCATGCAATTTTTTCTTGAGTCTTACCATATAATATAAAATCCGTCTAAGTTAAGCTAGGCGTAAATTTTGTTCGTACGAGTAATATCAAAAGTCCAGTTCAAAATGATAATAGTCACGTTTCACCTGCAACAAGAATGTCACGCAAGACGGCAGCAGCGTGCCGCTGACGTGACTGCGCTCAACGCTTAGAAATTCAACACTACAATGAATACATCTAAAATGTTACATTAGTTGTTGTTTTAGAATGATACTAGCTGTGGCCCGCGGTTTCTGGAAAGTGCCAAACTCAAACTCAAAAAGATTTATTCAAATAGGTCATAATCTGACACTTTTGCACGTCAATGAAGATAATTAAACATAACATACATTCACGCCTTTTTCCCGAAGGGGTAGGCAGAGGTGTACCCAGGACTCAGTCCCATAGTAGATACACCCACATTTCGCCAGTATGTTATTGGTCCCATGTAATAGGGGGCGAGCCTATTGCCATATACCGGGCACAGTTCCAGACTCCAGGCAGCTATTGAGATAATTCCTAATGGAAAAATCCAATATTTAGCACTATGCCTGACCTGGGGATCGAACCCGGGACCTCTTGATTGGCAGTCGAGCATCCGCCCACTACGCCACCGAGGCAGTCATATACAGAGAAGATAATTAACAGTACTGAGTCTACCGTGCGGTCGGAAAGATACCTCTACAAGAGCCCAACCTGTAGTATTACTGTTATTACATTAATCCATGGTTTATAACCTATCTTAATTCCAAATTCCAAAATGTATAATATAATTGTCATAATATACTTTGGCATAACAAAATTCAGCACAATGATCACTAAGCATTATATTATTAGGCACAAACATGTTTATTGTCATAAATAATATTAGCATAATAGTAATGAAGCATAATATTATTAAGCATGATTTTAAAAACGAATAATGATATTTACACATAATCTCCTCTGTCATAAAAGCCCTAATAAATAATAATAAAACTAACCTAACCAACTGATTCGGATTTCGCAATATATTTTTATGTCTCATGATTATTATACGAATTATTAGTATGCCTTAAAAATTTATGGGATAATCAATTATGCCTAAACATGTTAGACCAATTACAACTTATGCTAAACTTTCTATTATGCTACAGTATTATTATGCCAAAATATTATTATGCTAAAATATTATTATTCTAATAAAAGTTATGCAAAAACATTATGCCAAACGGAGGAATCCCGTAAGTAACACCTACACATACATAATAACATGTCGACTGTACAGCCGGTTTCAGAATATCTCAGCTGATGTCACGAGCAGCCTAGCTCAGCGGGTGACTATCCGCTAGAACGCACTGCTGACATCAAGTGTACCTACCGTAGTTACAAAATAAATAGATACAGGAATACATACTGTTTATTACTTCTATTTCATGTTTTAAACGACTAAAAGTTATGGCCGGCGACAGAAAGCGTCCGAATATCATATGAAATATGAGACTCGCTGCAGTTCTATGTAATTTTTATTATGCGTTTCTTATTTCGTTTTCTTCATTATCTATATACTATACTACTACACATATACTACTACACACGCATAATTTAATAATATTTATTATACGCATGTGAGACCTGTGCAGCGTCAAAGTCACTCTTGTATATGTGACGTTCTGTTATAATATGCTTTTTGTTCGTAACTTTAGATTAAGATCACTCTATGTGTTGTAAGTTTTTGCAGTAAGAATTATTTTTCATAATATTTTCATGCTTAAAGGTTTATTCTGTTCACTCATCGTAAAATGTAGATCAAAGCTCTATAGCCACCACCACCACCAAGTCAAGTGGCCCTACCTACTTACTTCCGTTCCGTACCAAAAGAGGAAGAAACGAATCCTAATAGGATCACTTTGTTGTCCGTCTGTCTGTCTGTCTGTCAAGACACTTTTTCATGAGAACGCGTGGAAATATCAAGTTAAAATTGATATCAACTACTCTGATCTGCGGTCCCTTGTGGCTGTAAAAAAATCATACTTCTAATCAAAAGGTTAATCAAAAGGTTTTGCCATTATACTGCGTATTTTTGCGCACGGGACTATTAAATTTAGCTGTAGTTTGCAACTAGATGGCGTTGTATATTCTTAGTGAATATGGAACCCTACACTATGCATACATAAGTATGCCTTAACAATTTATTTAGTAGTGGTATTCATGTACCTTCTAAACAGTGCATTGGAACGAGCAGAGTTTCACAAGCAAACGAGCGTGAAGGAATTGAAATGTAAATGTAGGAGGTTTCTTTGAGAGCCTTAAATCCCGCCTCTATTTACCTTACCCTCACTCAAGACGATGGATTAGCTAAATTATTCCTTTTGAAACAGTACAAAGTACTGTTTGCGAGGTGCCTACGTTTTTGTATCTACTTTGTTACTCTGGGCTTAGTTTAAAGTAGTTTGAGCTTACTTTGGAAAACTTGAGATTAGGTTTAAATTCGTTTCGATAAGGTTTAGCTCTAGAAAGGTTTACGTACCTATCTTCAAAAATTTGTTATCTAGATAACAAGTTTTAGAAATTTGATTAGACCGATTTATTATGAAGTTTAATATGTGTGCAAGTTTTTTACCTTTTCTCGACAATAATTCGTCTCGTCAATTTGTTTAAATAATGGATAAACCTGCTGAAAGGTGGCATTACGTAGTACGTTACGTAGTAGTAGTACTCAAAACGAACGAGCATAATAAATAAATAAAATAAATAAATATGGGACAACTTCCACACACGGTCACCTGGTCCCAAACTAGGCTAGAAGCCTGTACTATGGTAACCAAATGACTGATATACATACTTAAATACGCTTATAACACCCAGACACAGATCAAACAGACATGTTCATGCACACAAATGTTTGACCTGGCCGGGGATCGAACCCGGGGCCTGCGGCACAGAAAGCAGAGTTACTACCGTCTGCGCCAACGAGGCTGTCTATGTATAATGTATAATGTATGAAGAATTTAAAAGTAGAAGCAAGAGTCGTGTTATATTTGCAAGAGGAGATAAATAGTCTCTGCCTACCACAACAGGAACAAGCTAATGTATTACGTATGTGGTTGAACTACTAGATTCTATATTCTAGATTCCTTAAGTTCCTATGTCACAGTAGAGCAGTAACACAACTGTCCAGTTTTTAGTTCACAGTAAGAACAATAGACAGTAAGGGATACAGCGCAGCGCTTAGACTCATCTGTCAGCGATCGGTGTAGATTGAACCGACTGGATTTATTACGTTAGATGGATGACCAGCTGATGCCTGTGTTGAAGTGATTGAAGATATTTACTACTCATTTAACTATTATTTGTTATTATTTTCGATTGTGGTTTTTTCACTTCTCCATCGATAAGTAGGTCCAAACTACATATTATTATCGTAACGTCGCGTCGTTTTATTAGCCTTATGACGTCATTATATCAATATATAATGCACTTATATCAATATATAGGACATTGCAATCAGTGTCCTTTCATTTTTATTGTTTTAAACTTATACACTGGGAATTAAATCTTTGACATATGAAATTTCTCTAAATTCCGTAATAAATGTTATTATATAATGAGTATTTAAATCTTGTTACACTTCGATCCGACCCTGATCGACTATTACCTTTAATATATAATTTAATTGAAATAGGAAGACAGGGCCGGATTAGGTCTCACAAGATTTATTGCCAACGGAAGATAGATATATCCGTTTTACTGCGGCGCCAACTGTCGCCGGCGCTCGATAGTTACATCTTGAATTTAATTTTGAAGTTCGAGTGAAAATAAGTTTCGAAAGTTATGAAGGAGGTTATGTCTATTTTTGTTACGGCCTTGAGAAGTTTAGTTTAAAGTGAAAACGTTAAAAAAGCGTGATCACGACGAAACTTAGCTGTAATCTAAAAGCAATCCTACAAACACCTCAATAAGAAGATTTCGACTTTTCAAATTTAGATTTTTTTAAACCTATAGAAAGTGTAGTAGGTAGGTAAATATACATTTATACATGTATATCTTTTAAGGGGGCAGAGTGTCACTATTGAAAAAAGACTAAAAAATACAGCTACCAAGTAGGTAGCTGTATTTTACTATTGTAATGAAACTACAGTACTTTTCTCACTAATATAATAACAAGAATATAATGACAAGGTAATAACGTATATTAAGAGTAACGTATACAAGATAGATGTATATTATAATAACAAGATGACCGTTCACTCTTACAGCCGAGTTTCAATTGCCGACCAACTTCTTCGCTCCCTATTGCGAGGCTTGGTAGGGAGCCCCCTCTAGTTGCTCTCCCACCACTCGCAATAGCAAACGAACTACGAACTTACACGAGTATTCCCGATCAAAGACTATTTTATCAAGGAAATACAAATACTTTTAATGCTTTAAATATTCATAGATCAACAATCTTTAGTAAACAACGCAACATAAAATCTTATAATTATTAATAATATTAAACTACTACAATTAATAATTGATATTTTAGGAATATCAATTTTCTGGCAATTTAGTTACTTTTAGTAAATGACGTTGAGTTGCTTTCTTCTTTTAGTACAAAATAACGGACTTATTCTTAATGAATCACTACATTCGGCCATCCGACAGCGTGCTATCCCCGGAGCACGCGAACAAATCACTACATTCGTACTGCATCCTACATAGTACCACTTACTACTTAAACTTAAAAACTTAAACTTTTTAAGAATAATTGAAAAAACCTTTTACAAATAAATTTATCTATCTACTAACATGAAATTTAAAAATAATAGTATATATATTTTGACAAATTAATGCCTAATAAATCACAGTTTAAATGAAAATTGTATACTAACTTGATGTAGATACATTGATAAATATTACCTATATAGGTATTATGTCATGATTGGGTCTAACTTAAATTATTTATACACAATGAATTATTAGTAACAAATATACGGTACATCTTTGTTATTTATATATTAGAATATTTTCAATATAACATTATACTAGTCTTCTTCAGAGCTGCTAGTATTGCTACTATTGGAATCACAGGATCTGTTAATTTCTAGAGATTGAATATTAATCCATGGACGCATCCTATCTACGGCTACAATGGTTTGGTATTTTTTTGTACTAAATCCAGGTATATTAGAGATTTCATAACGATCATTCCCTAAGCATTTCGTAATTTTGTATGGGCCAATAAATTTTGGCATAAGTTTTTTACTTTTACCATCATTATTGAAATTAGTTTTAGTAATCTTTATTAGATCGCCCACCGAGTAAATCCTAGCTGGAATTCTTTTGGAATCAAACGTTTTTTTATTGCGTTCCTGATTGGCCCTAATATTATTCGCGGCTTCGTGCCTGAGTTTTTCAATTTCAGTGGGCACGTAACTAGAGGAGGGCATTGTTAGTGCAGATGGATCTAAGACAGTCATAGAAGGATCTGAAGGGTGGTGATGGTGCTGTAAACGTCCTATATCAGATCCATGTTCAGAGTTCAGATAAGACAGGGAGTTCTGGTCATGAGATTCGCCGATTAAACCTTCTAACGTAGCCGATTCTTCTAAACGAGGCGTGTTGGTGAGGCAATTTTGATTTGATAGCGACTGGTCCAGTGTAGTAATAGCAGAGGCGGTACTAGACTGTGTATGAGACATCTGGTCTTCGTGACTCTCTGTGGACAACATGTTATCGATAGGCCCATTCATTTTGATTCCGAACAACAGTTCAGACGCGCTCTTTTGTGTGGAAGCATTAATGGTGTTATTTATGCCCCATTGTACTTTACCTAGTTGCTCATCCCAAATGCGCTCGTCTTTGTTATGAGTTTGGGTTGACAAGGCTATTAATATGGTTTTGTTAAATCTTTCAGCTTGTCCATTGGCCCTAGGGCAAGCGACTGCATTAAGTACATGTTTTATACCTTTACCAACACAAAAGTCTTGGAATTGTCCCGATGTGAATGCTGTACCGCGATCGGTGATTATCCGCTGAGGCACAGTAAAATCGGCGAATAAAGACTCTAGCACTTTTATAACACTTTTAGTCTTAGTATCCCTCACTGGTCTCGCAAATAGATATTTAGTAAAACCGTCGACTATCGTCAATATGTAGCTGTTACGTACTTTGCTACGTACAAACGGCCCCAGGTGATCTAAATGTAAAGTGTGGAACGGCTGCTCTACTTTGGGTATCGGATGTAAAAATCCACTACGTGCTTGAACAGAGCTATCCTTATTATATGCGCAGTCAATACACGCCGTTACGTATTTTTTTACGAAGCGTCTTAGCTTGGGAAACCAGTACCGTGATTGTATCCGTTCTAGGGTTTTTGTAAGCCCAAAATGACCCACATCGTCATGGTTGGCTTTGCAAACTTGCCACCTAGCATCTTTTGGAATCACCAATCGTAATTCTTCTCCTAATTTTCTGTACAAGGCATGATTTTTCACAACGTAATTTTTTTTTATTTCAACAATGTCGTCATTGGAATCAGGTTTGAGTATTTTATGGATCCGTTCCAGCTCCGGGTCCGCCATTTGCAACGTAAGTATCCAGTTTTCAGTGCTAATATTTAATGTATTAACCATTTGACTCGATGTAGTACATTTAGGTGGATTCCGACTAAGCGCGTCCACATGACCCATACGACACCCTGGGCGGTATTCGATTGTGAAATTATATTCGCTAATCTGTAGCCACCATCGTGCGATGCGAGGGATTAGGTCTCTTTTAGTTAAAGTGGTTCGGAGCGCGTTGCAATCTGTAAAGATTGTGAAATTAAGCCCTAACAAATAGGAGCGGAACTTCTTTAATGAGCAGACCACAGCAAGCGTTTCTAGTTCATATGAATGAAAGTGACGTTCCTCAGGTGTGGTCTGCCTACTAAAGTAAGCTACTGGCTTTAATACTCTAGGGGAAATCTGCCATTGCATAAGGATCCCACCTAATCCTAGTGAACTTGCATCCGTATGTACTTCAGTATCTAAATCAGGGTTATACAAAGCTAGCAAAGGACGTTTGATTAACTGGTCCTTTAAAACTTCGAATGACTTGATTTCTTTATCAGTCCATTGCCATTTCGAGTCCTTCTTAAGCAGCATCGTCAAAGGTCTTGCGATTTCTCCGAATCCTTTCACGAAACGTCGGAAATAGTTTGCCAATCCCAAAAACTGGCGCACCTCATGGACGTTCCGCGGTATTGGAAAGTCACGTACGGCTAGTATCTTTTTCTCGCTGGGTTTTATTCCGTCAGACGAGATTTCATATCCTAGATATTCAATCTTGGTCACAAAAAAACTACACTTTGGTAGCTTTAGTGTAAGGCCAGCCTCTTGAATGACCCTTAGTACATCCTCTAAGCGTTCAAAACCCTCTTCAATTGTGGCTGCAGGTATAAGAAGGTCATCCATGTAAGCGAGAGCGGACTTAAACCTTCGCGATCCCAAAAGCCGATTCATCATTCTTTGAAATACTGAAGGCGCGTTTGCCAACCCGAACGGCATACGTTTAAATTCGTAATGTCCGTCCGGGGTGACAAACGCAGTCAGATGTTGGCTTTCTTTACTCATAGGAATCTGATAATATCCGGATGTTAGGTCTAACGTGATAAAATACTTGTTGCCACTCAAGTTCGAAATCTGGTCGTCGATTAGCGGGAGGGGATATTTATCCTTTATCGTTTTATTGTTGAGGGCTCGATAATCGACACAAAGACGGGATTCACCGCTTTTTTTTCGGACTAATAATATTGGACTTGCATAATTAGAACTAGATTCTTGTACAATATCGTTTTGAATCAAGTCATCAATTATACCCCGTACGTTTTGACGCTCATGATGGGATAAGCGATAAGGCCTATAAACGACAGGGGTCTCATCCTGAAGATTAATGTCCATTACAGTGTCTTTTGAACAGCCAAGCTCGCTAAGATCTGTTGCAAAACAATTTCTGAACTTTTGTAGAAGCTCATCACAACCGATCACGAACTACTTGATCTGTATCCTCATCGACTCTAATATCAGACTTCTGCAAAGGCGGAAGTTGTTTTGCTTCACTATCAGTCTGTATGATAAAGGACTTAGTCTCAGCAATAGGGTTTACTCTTGCTATTAATGTATCTGCTTTGAACGTAAGGGGAGCAGTAGTTAGCGCGGTAACAAAAATTAAAGTCCTACCCTTCTTAACTGCATAGCAGCCCTGGTGTAAATAATACTCTTGATTAGGACTTAACCTTGTGCTTCCGTCAGAGTAAACATCACCTGTATATAACTCCTTGGAGTATACTTCTACTAAACCTCCCTTAACTATCGTGACATCCTCTGCGACGTACATTTCAAGAGGTTTGCTTACTCCACTAGAAATATCGGAAGGCGTATGGTAAAAAACCAACATTTCTTTATCCTTCATGACCATTACAGAAGGTAACTCCGTAAAGTCCTGACCTATCAACAATGACGTGTTCAGATATATGTCATCAACGACCAAAACATTCAGTTCAGCCTCTACTTCATCAATTCTAACTAGTAAAGTAGATTGAAATCTAGGAACGACAGAGGAATTCCCAAAACCTTTAATGGTCGGTAAAGGTCCGAAATCTTTAGGGAGGTTTAATTCCTCGGCTTTTGAAAGCTTCATCAGGCTACATTCACTGCCAAAGTCTATGAAAGCATTGAGCATGGTGTCATTAACGCAAATGTTTTTATAGTATTTACTGTCATTATCAGTTGGCATGGTGGTAATAGGTGAGCAAATATCCTTATTAAATTTATTTTGGATATCTTGAGGCTCAACTGTAGGAACTGAAGGATCAATGGCGATTACTCTTTGTACATTTTTATTTTTTTCTACTGGCTGAATGTTTGGGTCATTGAAAGCATGCGACTGTAAGGGTCGCCTGTTACAATTTTCGGAATTGTGACCTACCCTGCTACACTTTGTACATCTGATCAAAGGCTTGCTGCATGAATAGAAGGTATGGCCCCGTTCATTACAATTAAAACAGGTAGGTTCGGTGCCTCTGTTTATTGATAAAGGTTTACTTTGAGAATTGTTTGCACGAAAATCTTTTCTTCTAAAAGAATTATTGGCTGCAAGGCCTCCCCGAAAGAATTCTTTAAGTTGAGTAGCCTGCTGTGACGCCAAATAGTTTAACAGATCCTCTGGTTCATTACATTTAAGAGCTTGTGCGCCATTCCTTACAGAACTATCTGAAATACCGTGTATGACACAATCTACAGCCTTACGACCGACAATCTCGCACCGACTTAAAAGTGATAGTTTGTCGTAAAAATAGTCTCTCAATGTTTCGTCTGTGCGAGATTTTCGGTTTAACATTTCCTCTAGTATTTTTCCGTAGTTTATGTCATTCGGGAAAGCTTTCCTAAGTTTTGTCTGCCACTCCTGCCACGAAAAGTCAAGTGATGGGAGGGATTCATACCATTTTTTTGCTAGGCCATTTAATTTTTGTAACGCATAGTGAATGGTCTGTTTACCATCCCATTCATAAATTGATGAACATTCGTTCACCTTTTTTAGCCATCGCTCGACATCCTGTGATTTGTTGTCCGGGTCAAATTCAGGCAAGACATTAGTAGTTGGAGTATTCTTACTTGAATTCTTTTGAAGAACAGATATTAGTTGCAATAAACCTTCTGCCGTTAGCCCTTCTGCAGATCTAGTCCTTTTTTTGGGAGCTTCCTCAGGTTCACTGGCAGATGACGATCGTCGACGTCGTCTCGGTCGAGCAGGTGTGTGGCTCGAATCATCTTGATCTTCTGAAAGTTTTGACGACGCATAATATTCTTTTCTACATAATGAAATAATACGTTATCATTATCGGCATATAGCTGACGGACTGAAGATGTTATTTTTCGTCATGAAATTGGTTGACGTATGAAATAACATTCCAAGGTTAAGGCCAATTTTATGCGTAATTTTAGCTTATCAGGATCTGTATTAATAAATAGGAATCAAGATGTCATAACTGATGTAATAGTAATAGTTTCTAAGCAACGTACATACATGGCCGATAAAAATATGAATAGATATAAATTTATACAGCGGCACACGCTACATGGCAAGTAAGATAGAATGCAGCTCACCTACATGGCTACATAAAATCACATTCCTATATTGTACAGCACACCTACATGGCTGCACATAGTTATTAATCAGCACACCTACATGGCTGATAAAGTTTATTAAATCATTAAAATATCTGTATCAGCACACCTACATGGCTGCACATAGTTATTAATCAGCACACCTACATGGCTGATAAAGTTTATTAAATCATTAAAATATCTGTATCAGCACACCTACATGGCTGCACATAGTTATTAATCAGCACACCTACATGGCTGATAAAGTTTATTAAATCATTAAAATATCTGTATCAGCACACCTACATGGCTGCACAGTTATTAATCAGCACACCTACATGGCTGATAAAGTTTATTAAATCATTAAAATATCTGTATCAGCACACCTACATGGCTGCACATAGTTATTAATCAGCACACCTACATGGCTGATAAAGTTTATTAAATCATTAAAATATCTGTATCAGCACACCTACATGGCTGCACATAGTTATTAATCAGCACACCTACATGGCTGATAAAGTTTATTAAATCATTAAAATATCTGTATCAGCACACCTACATGGCTGCACATAGTTATTAATCAGCACACCTACATGGCTGATAAAGTTTATTAAATCATTAAAATATCTGTATCAGCACACCTACATGGCTGCACATAGTTATTAATCAGCACACCTACATGGCTGATAAAGTTTATTAAATCATTAAAATATCTGTATCAGCACACCTACATGGCTGCACATAGTTATTAATCAGCACACCTACATGGCTGATAAAGTTTATTAAATCATTAAAATATCTGTATCAGCACACCTACATGGCTGCACATAGTTATTAATCAGCACACCTACATGGCTGATAAAGTTTATTAAATCATTAAAATATCTGTATCAGCACACCTACATGGCTGCACAGTTATTAATCAGCACACCTACATGGCTGATAAAGTTTATTAAATCATTAAAATATCTGTATCAGCACACCTACATGGCTGCACATAGTTATTAATCAGCACACCTACATGGCTGATAAAGTTTATTAAATCATTAAAATATCTGTATCAGCACACCTACATGGCTGCACAGTTATTAATCAGCACACCTACATGGCTGATAAAGTTTATTAAATCATTAAAATATCTGTATCAGCACACCTACATGGCTGCACATAGTTATTAATCAGCACACCTACATGGCTGATAAAGTTTATTAAATCATTAAAATATCTGTATCAGCACACCTACATGGCTGCACAGTTATTAATCAGCACACCTACATGGCTGATAAAGTTTATTAAATCATTAAAATATCTGTATCAGCACACCTACATGGCTGCACATAGTTATTAATCAGCACACCTACATGGCTGATAAAGTTTATTAAATCATTAAAATATCTGTATCAGCACACCTACATGGCTGCACATAGTTATTAATCAGCACACCTACATGGCTGATAAAGTTTATTAAATCATTAAAATATCTGTATCAGCACACCTACATGGCTGCACATAGTTATTAATCAGCACACCTACATGGCTGATAAAGTTTATTAAATCATTAAAATATCTGTATCAGCACACCTACATGGCTGCACAGTTATTAATCAGCACACCTACATGGCTGATAAAGTTTATTAAATCATTAAAATATCTGTATCAGCACACCTACATGGCTGCACATAGTTATTAATCAGCACACCTACATGGCTGATAAAGTTTATTAAATCATTAAAATATCTGTATCAGCACACCTACATGGCTGCACATAGTTATTAATCAGCACACCTACATGGCTGATAAAGTTTATTAAATCATTAAAATATCTGTATCAGCACACCTACATGGCTGCACATAGTTATTAATCAGCACACCTACATGGCTGATAAAGTTTATTAAATCATTAAAATATCTGTATCAGCACACCTACATGGCTGCACATAGTTATTAATCAGCACACCTACATGGCTGATAAAGTTTATTAAATCATTAAAATATCTGTATCAGCACACCTACATGGCTGCACATAGTTATTAATCAGCACACCTACATGGCTGATAAAGTTTATTAAATCATTAAAATATCTGTATCAGCACACCTACATGGCTGCACATAGTTATTAATCAGCACACCTACATGGCTGATAAAGTTTATTAAATCATTAAAATATCTGTATCAGCACACCTACATGGCTGCACAGTTATTAATCAGCACACCTACATGGCTGATAAAGTTTATTAAATCATTAAAATATCTGTATCAGCACACCTACATGGCTGCACATAGTTATTAATCAGCACACCTACATGGCTGATAAAGTTTATTAAATCATTAAAATATCTGTATCAGCACACCTACATGGCTGCACATAGTTATTAATCAGCACACCTACATGGCTGATAAAGTTTATTAAATCATTAAAATATCTGTATCAGCACACCTACATGGCTGCACATAGTTATTAATCAGCACACCTACATGGCTGATAAAGTTTATTAAATCATTAAAATATCTGTATCAGCACACCTACATGGCTGCACATAGTTATTAATCAGCACACCTACATGGCTGATAAAGTTTATTAAATCATTAAAATATCTGTATCAGCACACCTACATGGCTGCACATAGTTATTAATCAGCACACCTACATGGCTGATAAAGTTTATTAAATCATTAAAATATCTGTATCAGCACACCTACATGGCTGCACATAGTTATTAATCAGCACACCTACATGGCTGATAAAGTTTATTAAATCATTAAAATATCTGTATCAGCACACCTACATGGCTGCACATAGTTATTAATCAGCACACCTACATGGCTGATAAAGTTTATTAAATCATTAAAATATCTGTATCAGCACACCTACATGGCTGCACAGCTAATAATCAGCACACCTACACGGCTGATAAGGTTTAATAAATCGTTAAAATATCTGTAACAGCACACCTACATGGCTGTATAAAACACTTTAATACATTAAGCATATTTAGATAAGGACATGAAACTTATAATTTACATTATATTATTATAACCGGCACACCTACATGGTCGGTTAAAGTACTTTACGTCCAAATTGGACTATTTATTCAAAGAGAAATGAGCGCGATTTCGTTGGTAGACCATAAGAGAAAAAAAATAAAAAAAATCTGAAAGATGTTTCAAACTGCTGGAGAGTTGCCCCAACCTAAATTTGCCACATCCTCAGGTATCAGTTCAATACAATATCGAGGTGTCGCCTTGATCAAATTGTATTGTCTGTGTCCTTCGAGATTTATAATTGCAACAGAAATGTTAGAGAGTTGCCCTAACCAACTTCTAATTGCAAAAAAAAATTGTTCTATGCGGTGGCTAACTCTACCGGGGAGTCGCCCCGGTCAAAAGTAACACCACCGCAAGAAACCTCTTTTTTTTTTTGTCTACCCACGAATCATGCTTTGTCCAAAAGATATTTAAAATACTACTTGATTATAAGTTTCATGCTAAAATATGTATGCTTAATAATTGCACGATAATATTCGTAATAATTAACACAAATTACTTACGATTTTTGTCCGACATAGATCCGATGCGCAGCGCGCAGGACGTCCCTCTTCTGACTTGTAATGAAACTACAGTACTTTTCTCACTAATATAATAACAAGAATATAATGACAAGGTAATAACGTATATTAAGAGTAACGTATACAAGATAGATGTATATTATAATAACAAGATGACCGTTCACTCTTACAGCCGAGTTTCAATTGCCGACCAACTTCTTCGCTCCCTATTGCGAGGCTTGGTAGGGAGCCCCCTCTAGTTGCTCTCCCACCACTCGCAATAGCAAACGAACTACGAACTTACACGAGTATTCCCGATCAAAGACTATTTTATCAAGGAAATACAAATACTTTTAATGCTTTAAATATTCATAGATCAACAATCTTTAGTAAACAACGCAACATAAAATCTTATAATTATTAATAATATTAAACTACTACAATTAATAATTGATATTTTAGGAATATCAATTTTCTGGCAATTTAGTTACTTTTAGTAAATGACGTTGAGTTGCTTTCTTCTTTTAGTACAAAATAACGGACTTATTCTTAATGAATCACTACACTATCTACCTTTACTAAATACACTTTGCCATAAAACAATTCGAAAATTCACAGGCAACCGACATGTCAGCCTACAGAAAATCCAAGTATTCTAAACCACTGTCAGACGGCGGCGTACCCAAGATACTGGCCGCATTGCTACGTTGAATAGCAATGCTGATACGTTGGGCCAGATAAACGCCAGCGTTTGATCACGCGTCGCCTCGACCAAGCGCTCAGAAGATTTTTGAAAAGAGCTTCTGGTCCCCACGGTCTCAGTTTTAAAATGAACTGATGACAAAATGTTTCACCTTACAGGAAAAAGATGGATGCTCAAGCTGCTTTTATCACATTATATTTTAAATAAACAATCCACCTCGATCGGTCATGCATAAAAGTGTCATAGAATGATGGTTCTTTACCAACTCAACGATTCCATAAATATATAAAAATATTTAAAGGTACATAAAAAATTTTTACTAAAAATATTTTTAAAGATTTTTGTTTCAACATAATATTTTCAATTGTATTTCGAACGCAGATATTAAGATCGCCAAGCACCTACGCAAAATGTTGCTAAAACAAAGGTCAATAAGAACACAATAAAACAGCTATTTTCTTCAGTGGAAAATAGCCAGAAGAAAACAAAGTTGGACGCGCTAAGCTAAATTCAATTAAGGCTGGAGCTTTTGAAAGCCAAATATACTCGTACTTATTATTTATTCTTTGTGTTAACTTTAACAACTGAGAACGCTAATTTAGGCGCTGTCTGTATTCGGTATTTCAGTTGAATTTATTTAATAGGTATAAGAAAGATAATTTACACGGTAACTGTATGATCAAAGAAATGAGTAAAAGTTAAAACCAAATAAAATATGCACATAAGTCTGTTTTTCATAATTTGTCGGAAAACAATGGCTTTTATTTTAATATTATTATATTATTTAATGGCTTTGAAGGTGCCGCGAGCACCTTCAAAACGAATGTAACCAAACCAAATATTGTGAAACTATATGTTGAAAAAATTAAGCCCTACAAGTTTCTTGTGTGTTCTTCTTCTAAAGGTATCTTTCCAAACGCACGGTAGATTCAGTACTGTTTATATTCATTGACGTGCAAAAGTGTCAGATTATGACCTATTTGAATAAATCTTTTTGAGTTTGAATTTGAATGTTGAGTGATTTATAGCGTATTATTCAATGTTAACTTCGTAACGATTTAATTTCTTTTTACATTTGCACGTCCAATTTGGTACAGTTTTATTTATAGTTTTGTCAAAATGCTTTGTTTAAAAATTCCGCCATGTAATTAAAAACCCACTAACAAGATTGAAAAAAGAAGCATTGAGAATTGAGAAGTGATCACGTGCGGAATACCGAAGTGCTGCGTAGAGCCAATGTAGGTGGGATCGTGTCTTACCTCATGCGGCGACAACTCCGATGGTGCGGGCACGTGTCAAGAATGCGCGTCTTTTACTCAGAACTTGAGGAGGGCAAGCGCAAGCATGGCGGACAACTCCTGAGGTACAAAGACGTGTAAAAAAGGCACATGAAAAGGTGCGACATAGGGGCAACTCAGTGGGAGGAGCAGGCCGCTAAACGACCGGAGTGGAGGGCGTATGTAAAAGACAAAGTCCATGACTTTGAACTGAGACGGCGCTTTGAACTTGATGCTAAGCGCGATGAATTAAAAGCCCGACCACCTGCGACAATCAATTATAATTATGTAGATGGTGTGCTCACTTGCCCGCATTGTACGAGGATCTTCGCAAAGAAGATTGGCTATATAAGTCACATGCGAGCGCACGAACGACAACATCGGAGTTGAAGCTGTCGCCGTGGCCGAAACCGGCCGGATCAGATCATCATCATGAATGTGCCTACATTTAATTCAACTTATGATAAACTAATAATATTATAAGTTATTTGTGGAGAGCAACGATTTGAATTGTAATGTACCGGAGTTTTTTTAATTATATGTCTAATAATTATAAACATAACACATACATTCACGCCTTTTTCCCGAAGGGGTAGGCAGAGGTGTACCCAGGACTCAGTCCCATAGTAGATACACCCACATTTCGCCAGTATGTTATTGGTCCCATGTAACAGGGGGCGAGCCTATTGCCATCTACCGGGCACAGTTCCAGACTCCAGGCAGTTATTGAGATAATTCCTAATGGAAAAATCCAATATTTAACACTATGCCTGACCTGAGGATCGAACCCGGGACCTCTTGATTGGCAGTCGAGCATGCGCCCACTACGCCACCGAGGCAGTCAAATAATTATAACTAAACACAAATTAATTTCGGCCAGGTCAAACATTTGTATGTGCATGAACATGTCTGTTTGATATGTGTCTGGGTGTTATAAGCTTATATTAGTATGTATATCAGTCATCTGGTTACCATAGTACAGGCTTCTAGCCTAGTTTGGAACCAGATGACCGTGTGTGGAAGTTGTCCCATATTATTATTATTTCATTAACAGGCTAAAAGCAAACAAAGGAATTCAAACGAAATCTAGGAAACGAATCTAGGTTTAGTTAGCATTACATACTACATAATAACATAACCATGCTTTCTTCCCCGAAGGGATAAACAGAGGTATACAGGGACCAGTCTCATAGTATGTAGGTACACCCAAACTTCAATAGTACGTTTTAAAGGCACTTGTAATTAGGTGCGAGGGCTTTGAATGACACAATTTCAAAATTTCTTTGCACGTAAACACCGATAGTATTTCAGTTTTCATTCCATACCCCTTCCTCGTAATATCTATGTGTAGTAGATTTGTAATTTGCATTCCTCGGTATAGTCGAGCGCGCCAGATGCGCCAGCAAATTGGCCACGTTCGCTGGAACACTGCGCCTTAATTAAGGATGCCGAAATAAACGTCTTACGTCTAGATTCTGAACAATCGTGGATGGAATAGGTTATTTAAGATTCAAAGATAATAAATAGAATAGTTTGAACTATTCTAGTATCTTACATGAAATCGCTGTTAATACAGTACACTGCTAGTGATATCACAAAAACGTGTCATGTCCATTGTGAAAAAATACAAGTAAAATTCAATGAATCCGTCAATCAATGCTATTATTACCAACACACGGTTGTATTCTTTCATCGGAACATGGCAAGCGGTCAACAGGTTTTGTTAGGTTTTGTTTCATAGACAATGCAAGCACAGAACTGAACGGGTCACCTCCATTTCACTTTTATAAAGCTTTGTGGAAAACGGAGCTTCGCGCGGACTTTTTTTTTTATTAGTTTTATAATGTTGAGCATTTTAATACCAGTAAGTCATATTAACAAGATTTTTCAATAAGTACTACATGATAACACAGCCAGCCAAAATTTATGAGATCCAGAGGTCGGGCAGTTCTTTTGTGTGTATGTTTGTACTGTTTTCACGCTAAAACTACTGAACTGATTGGGTTGAAATTCGGTATATAGATAGTTTAGACCCTGGAATAAAATAAAAAGTACTTTTTATCCCGATATTCCCACGGGAATGAAGATCGCGGGTGAAACCGCGGGGCACAGCGAGTCATAAAAAAGGTTTAGAATATAAATATAATATAATAAAGAACTTTAACTAATGTTTTATTAATAAGACAATTTTTTTTAGATACATTATTATTGTCAATGAACATTTTGTGGCTGGATTCCACGAGTCGGTTATCCACTTAATTAAAATTAATGCTTACCTTTAGTCTTATAACTCGTCTTCATAATAGTTAAGACACAATTCAAAGTAAGCGATATCGCAATTGGAAAGCAATAAACGTGAAGCTAATTAAACTCTCCGATTACCAATCACCGGCGTTCGACTAAAATATTAACTCTAAAGCAATAAACAGGTAGGTGCAGAAGAGTAGTACCTCTATAACGAGCGAAATATTAGACACGCAAGTTTAAAAAATCCCAGAGAAAACTACTGTAAGTAGCCGCGAGTGCACTCTTGAAGGATAAGAATAGAATAGAATAGAATACTCTTTATTATCACCAAATAATATAAAAAATAAATAATATATACATAATTCTATTTCTATAACATAATTCTTGGTTGTCAATGGGCGGCCTTATCGCTAATTTTTATCTTGCTAAAGTGTTATCTTTTTGACGTGTTTGTCGATTCGCGTGCCAGTACAGCTATCCCAAGCGAGCATATTATAATAGTAAATCTCAACGAGCATTCCTTCTGTATGTAATATTTCGTGTCTCAAGTCTCAAGGCACCGCTCAATCGTATCAATACTCAGCCTTCGCTGGCAAACTGCCGACCGAACATTCCGCCATTTTCCGCCATTCGCTGCCGTTCCTCGCCATTATTCCGAATAATTACCGACACATATGCGCGAGTTTGGCGAACATGTTGCCCCTAATTTATTCAACGGAAAGGAGAACTTTGCGCAGCGAAATTTTAAATATTTAAAATACAATCTGCGTCTCGGGATCTCCGCGGTGAAATCAGATTTTCCTTGAGAAACGGGCCTCGATGAAATTCCCGGTTTTAAGGTTTTCGTGCGGATTGAGTCGTTGCATATTAGGACATTTATGTATTATAATTATGTATAAATATTCAACGACTATCTAAGACTTGTATGAAACCTGGTTTACATGACGGATGAGGACGCGTTTAGGTACATATTCCACTCACGGTAACAACTGAACAATAATTTTCAACGTCTTCTATCGCCCTATAGATTCATCCTACTTCCTACTAATATTATAAACCTCAAATTTCAGTGAAATTTCAAACTTACGTGTTTAATAGGTGAACAAAACGCTTGCGAGTTCTAACTCACCTCCAGCGCCATCTAGCGCGGTTTTGGTTAGATTAATGGACGGATCATCATCATCATCATATCAGCCGTTGGTAATCCACTACTGAACATAGGCCTCCCCTATAAAGGAGGGGTTTTGCCAATACTCGACACGCTTGGCAGGCGGGCCGTCGAGCGCAGTTCGATGGTTGGTTTTATTGAAGAGGACGCTGCTGCCCGTCCTCTGGATCTGTTAACCCTTAGCCGGCTCTTACGGCAACCACGGGTAGAGAGGGTGGAGCACTATTCTAAAGCCGGTAACCCCACGGCAAGATGGACGGATGGACCGTTACTATTGTATATGTTTGTTACTCTTTAACGCCGAAAATACTGAACAGATTGGGCTGAAATTTGGTATGCAGGGAGCTTAGACCCTGGAATAACACATGGGGTACTTTTTCCCGATATTCCCGATATTCCCATGGGAACGATGTCTACGCGGGTGAAACCGCGGGGCACAGCTAGTTGTAAATAAATTTGGAACAATTTCAATGGAAAAGCCGATTGTTTCACGATTTCAGGATTTACTCCATACTTGTTCCAAATAACTCGATCGAGCCCGACTGCCGATTATGAGGTCCCGGGTTTGATCCCCAGGTCAGGCAAAGTGTTATTGGATTTTACCATAAAGAACTTTCTCAATGACAGTCTGGAGTCTGGAACTGTGCACGGTAGATGGCAATAGGCTCGCCCCCTATTATATGGAAACAATAACATACTGGCGAAATGTGGATGTATTACTATAGGACTGAATCCTGTGTACACCTCTGCCTACCCCTTTGGAAAAAAAGCGTGATTGTATGTCCTAAATATTGAGTACGATGATTTTTTAAGAGTATTCTAAGTGGATTACCTGTTACATTCTATAACATTATAGTCCCTCCCTGTCACTGTCTTCTCTAGACAGTCGCTAGACAGAGATCTTGAAGGGCTTTTATAAGATATTTACAAGCATTTTTGTGCTTGTAAAATTTGTTCAGCTTGTATTGTCTTGTGAACGCCTCGAAAAAACACGTGTAGTAATAGTAATTTGTTTCATAGTACCAAATTACCAAAAACAACAAAAATGGTATCATATTGAAAACGCGCGCTAACCGCTTGTCATGTGAAGAATGTTGAATATCAGATGTATTTCGTGAAGCTTAGCGTCCACTGCAACGAAATCAAGCTTGATCCAATCTCCTTCTGCTCAATGAAACTTAGCGGAAGGGCGTTGACTCTCTAATTATATTTCCCTTTGAAGCCCAAATTTTAATTTTAAAATGTTCAATTATAATTAGTTAATGATGGAACTAGCTTCAAAGGATGTTGTACGAGCCTTTTAATTAGCTTTTTGCATACTGTATTCATTATTGCTTATTATATGCCTTCGTTAAAGCTTTTGAACTGTTTTGTTGAAGTTTTCTAAAAGGATATGTATCATTGACTGTAATTCGAGGATGATTTTCTCAGCTTGCAAAAGAATTTGTAAAGTTTGAGAAAGAATAAGTTCGTTTATTAGTTATTTCTATTGGCTGAGTATAAATCTGTATTTCTTGTTAATGAATTGTATCTTTTTAAATCCAACTTTAAGAATTCTCTAATAAAATAAATTTGATGAAAAAACTAAGTTAGTTCAGACTCTCTGAAGATTCACATGCTAATTATAATTGACCAGTCTTCATAGCAGGATTTTTGTCCTTCACTTAGGAGTCTAGCTCGTCCGCCATGGCATTCTGGGCATACTGCTAAGGTTCATTTAATGGTACTTTGTTTGTAGTGGTAGGCATCTTTTGCAGGGGGCCGTCTGGGGAAGTACCACACCTATGCCAGTTATTCATCCGCCAAGCAGTAATGTGCAAACATTACTGTGTTCCGGTATGAAGGGCAATGTTTCCAGCGAAATTACTGGGCATGATGAGATTCAACAGCTCATATCTCAGGGTGACAGGCGCAGTGCAGTGCCGCGCAGAATTTTGAATTTTAAAACACTATGTGGCACTGTGTCTGATATGGGCAATCATGATGCTTACCATCAGGCACCTGATTTGCTCGTCTTGTCACTCATTATCAAAAAATAAAAAACTTATTTTGTTTACTTATTATAAATGCGACGAATGCATAATAAAAAATTTCTACGCCAAAACACAATATTTTGTTTATTTGCACATAATACAATTATGCAATTCGCATATTTTTGTGCAGAATTTTCATATAGTTATAAAACGCAGCGTCGCGTCGGTCGTCCGGCGTCGCGTCGGTCGTCCGGCGTCGCGTCGGTCGTCCGGCGTCGCGTCGGTCGTCCGGCGTCGCGTCGGTCGTCCGGCGTCGCGTCGGTCGTCCGGCGTCAGGTTGGGCGGATGGCATAGTAATAGTGTCGGGTGGCAATAGGACACGGCTTGCACAAGAAAGGTTCCAAGTGGCATGATAATATGAAGGCGTCCTATTCCCAGCAGTGGCGTGAATGATGCGGATGATGATGTCTTCCTTGCATTATAAAGACTACTCCTTTGGTCGACTTCTTGCATACACCCCAATAATAAGTTTTACATCAGGAAAGAGTAATAGAGTAGACAACGTCAAACACCCGGAAACACAAGGTTCCTTACTCGTATATAAATACACGGGACATAATGTCATCTGACTGTTAAGGAATTCTTACTTATTTTATCTTGTACTCACAAAAAGATACCCTATCCCTTGGGTAAAGAAATCATTATTGCTGGTAGTGTGGTGTTGTATAGAGCATTGCATTAAGGTCTTCTTTCTCAATACGTATTATAATTGTAGTTGCATGTTTTAAAGAAAATTCTGTACAAATAATGAGTATAAAACTTGAGAAGATCTGACGAGAATTCCCGAGGCAGCTCCTCGAGCTTTTGTGAAAAGTGAATTATACCATACGACCTATTATTTGTTACACAAGATCTTAGGTATAATGTACATAAAATTATATAACAAACTCCCAACCAATTCTGAACTAATTGCGTAATAGACAGTAAATCTTAGTAATATTAAAAACATTAACAACCTGCCATATACTTGACAAATACCAAAATTTTTCAGCATTTATCCAAACAAAACAAATTCGAAGTTCGGACCAAATCATTCACTGTTCAATAATTATATCAAAAACCGTTACTCAAACACAGTGTGATTGGATGATGGCGGTAACGGTCTGCCAAATGTAGCCAATCATAGCTCAGCGTTTACTTAATCATATTTTAATGTTTGTATTTGGAACACATGGTTTAATCAAGGTTACGGTAATGAGTGTACTCCGTGGTTTTAATATTGCATCATAATAACCTCGAACACATTGAATGAATTACTGTAAATTGTAAAAAAGGTATTCGCGAATTGGTTTATGAATTTTAATGTTTATTTACGAATTCAGAGCAATTAATTGGTTCTATAATAAATGAAAAGGTCTTTGAAGTATTTACATCTATGTTATTATGGTTTAAAGTTGAAGGAGACATCCATCAAACATAGTATTATGCTCGTAAAATAACATAATCTTTACGACGCTAGGAGACTTTCACATGCAAGGAATCTCTGGATCAAATCTTACCATATGGACTTTTCCCCTGGGGCTACCGTCTTTCGGATGGAACGTAAAACTGTAGTTCGCGGCTGTTTCCTATAAGATATGTAGGGGATAGTCGTTAGGTCATGTCGAAGGCTGCGTAGGAATCTTGGCGATCTGAAACTGTGACAATATGGGTTGTCCACATAACCCATATGAATTTACTCGAGCAGTGAAATGGGGGTAACCCGTTCTGTTAGAGAGTACATTCAAATAATTTTTATAAATTATAAACTTTTCTCCTTAATGTAACATTAAATAATTGTGTAATGACCGTAAACAGCTTTCAATAAAACTTTTCGTGTTCGTGTACAAAGTTTTGGGGCCATAAAATGTAAATCATTAAATGGCGGGTTGAAGGTCGTTAGGAAAAGCGGTTGAATTATTATGGGCAGGTAAATCGCGTTAACGAGCTACGTTCGGGCATTTGCCCTTGCCATGCGCAATCTAGTTCACATAGAAGGGGTATTGTGAAACGCTTACCGTGGGCCAATCACGTGCTTTAGGTAACTACAAGGTACGTATGTTCCTTCTAGAATTTTAGTATAACCTAAAAATACTAAACCGTATTTGATACGAGGTGGTTAGTGGTGATACTAAGGAAGAAAAGGCAAGAGTATCTGCAACCGATGAGCATGAAGAATGTAATGAAACTGGTAGAAGCGACAGTCATATATCAGGATTGAATCAAGTGGAAAGAAAATAGTATATGCATACCTTAACGAGAATTTAGCTGCACTATACAGAGCAGCTTCATGTATCCAATGTAGGTATGAAATATTTCCCTGATTTGAGTTTACAAGATATAATTTATTAATAAACTATAAATAAAATTACACATATAATAAATAAAATTAAAACTAAACTAGAATTAAGGCTACCTAACTACAAATATCTAAAAATCTAGTTCTGCTAAGCTTTTGGTAGAGGAGAAAGTGGCCAGAATGCTGGCGGCCCCGTTCGATGCAGATGCAGCCCTTAGGTAAAATACAAGCCACCATTCCGGTCATTTGACGCCTCTACCAAGTGCTTAGCGAGCTCTTTGTACAGCTCAAGAGCAGCTGGGCCCTATGGACCCAAGGTTTCTACCCCAAACGGCACAAAAATGTAACCTCTATCTAAATTACTATATTTGTGCCGTTTGAGGGTTTAAATGCAGTAACGTTACATACAATACAAGTAGATAGATATTAAAGCAACATTATTGTAATAAAAGGAACGTTCCAGGTACGTTTTTATCCAATAAATAACCGCAGATAACACGCCGCAGGCAGCCGCTTTGTTCTCAAATAAATCGCTAGAAAATTGAACCTTTATTCCAGCGGGAACGGGAATTAACGATACATTATGTTACACGAATGATACCTATGTGCACTCCTCGGCAAACTAATGTTGGGAAGCTAATGGTGAACTTAGCCGAAACTATTATTTAGTATTTTAGCGCGTTAAATACTGTTCTTGCCACAAAAATATTATGAAAGATGCCTGGAAACTTGTTTCTATCCACCCTACTAAGTAAAAAATGTAACCAAACCAAAATAAGTAAGTTTTTCTAGCAAAAGTATCTTTCTAAATGCACTGCTCCATAATTAGTTAAGTATAAGCATGTACGTGCAAAGAGTGTATATGAATAAAATTAAACTCAAACTAGAAAAGATTTATTCATATAGGTCACAATCTGACACTTGCACGTCAATGAAGATAAACAGTAATGAGTCTACCATGCGTTCGGAAAGATACCTCTACAAGAAGAACACACAAGAAACTTGTCAAGTTAATTTTTTTGCAACTGATAGTTTTACAGGTTTGTTTACATTCGATTGTTTGTGTCGGTGCTGCGTGGTGGCTATGCAGAAATTTCCAGGCATATTAGTCCTCTATGTACAGATGGACTTTATAATAAGCCTTCTTTAGTAAAGTTGATTTTATATAGATAGGTTTTGAATTTACCCTCTGAGAGGCCTGTTATCTCTTATGAGGTTTTAGTATAGAAACGAACACTATTTCCTAAGAATGACTTTTTATTTGTATTAGATAATCTAAAGCTAGGTACTATGGATTTGAGTTTGCCCAGTATTCTACTCCCATAGGTTAATATTACGTTTGGAGGAGCAGAGTTGTCTAGCAAATTAGGAGATACGAGACTATTAAGCCCGACCTAAACTTGGGCGTGAATTCTTGCCGTGAACTCTGATGCGATTCGCGCTATGAACTTTGAGTTCTATCAACGTACCCAAAGTGCCCAGTTTCGGTTCTTAAAACCTTAACGTGGAACAAAAATTGACAAAGTTAATGCCTGAAACAGATAGTATTTGATGTTTCACAGCTGGTTCGCAAACTCGACTTATATACTAAACTATATATAAATAGGATAACATATAAATCAGGTTTCCGCGAGTGTATGACAGCTTTCATGGTCAAGAGTGCAATGTTGCTTAGACTTTGCATCGAAACTAAGTGATTTTATGATTGCAAAAGGCCGACGTATCGCTTGGAATCAGGTGAACCATGTAAACTCATCCATTTACACAAAAAACACTGATAAAAATGAACTTGTTCAATTAAAAAATATACGTTCTCAATTACATCTGTTTGTTATTTACGTGACGGCCAATCATCAAATGTTTGTATCAAATATTTGAACAAATAAACTTGATATTTGCAACGTTGCTAGACAAATATTGGAACATGTCTGTTACACGGTACCACTTATATGTGCGATGCGATGCGCGATGAAATCCGGTGAATAAGACTTTTGGTACAAATTCTAGAATGTTTGCTTTAGATTTGTGAGTACGTTATACTATAATAATGTGAGGTAACTACTATTTGGATTAATTTTGTGCTCACAGAAGCAAAACCAGTTTGTGAACAAGTGATTTTTTTGCTTTTCAAACTCAAATTGGTCGCGACAATAAAATTATTACCGTTTATAATTATTGCGTTTTACCGTTATATATAAATGAAGCCCTACAAGTATTTTGTGAGTTCTTCTTGTCGCGGTGTCCCTTTCTAACCAAAGTGAATAAACAATTTTGACTTTGACTTTGACTATCATAATAATATAATAATTATTTTTTGAAGTAAATTCCTAAACCAATAATATCACAAATTTTGTTTTCAGTGCAGTGATGGTAATATTGTATAATATCATGTAAATACCTAACTAAAATTTTCTTTTACCTGAAAGAGTTGGCAGAAGAAAGCTTAATTTTCCCAACAAATAAAAACATAAAATCCCAGAACCAGGTTACGAGCTCACTCTACGTGTCGATACATTTTATAACCCCGCACACATACATAGCTATATTAAACGTACACACGCACACGAGTGTAAATGTAATCGAACACAAATATTATTATTTCGTCGGGTCGTCGATAAACTGAGTTTTTCTTGTTTATTTTATTTTTCGACAATTTTGTATGTATCTGGTTTAAGTACTTTTTGGTGAAAAAGATTGGAAAATATTCTTAAGTACATAATATAGAATAAGATATATTAACAGGTAAATCTACATAACATAACACCTCGGGTTTTTACCGAAAGGGCAGGTTCCTTAGTGTATACATACATCGCTATTTTATTGCCAGAAGAGGCTATATTACTAGAGGAGAGGCTATTGCCATCTACCGGACTCCAGCATATCATTCAGTATAATTCCAAAGGAAAAATAGAAAAAATCCATTAATCTTCAGCCTGACTTGGGGCTTGAACCTAGGACTTCTGGGATTGCGAACCACTACGCAATCGAGGCTGGTAAAACTATCTTGAGGTAATTTGCCTTAACCTTAATATTACGCGTTATTTTAGTAGAGTAATAAGAGACGATTCAGACCGGGATGGGAACGGCCGGCAGCGGTGTGGTGAGCACTTTTAGTGTCAAATAATTTTCAACTTTATATACATAGTTAAAAGACGTGCACCCTTCTTTAGCTTTTCAAGCGATCATCATCATCATCAGCCGGAAAATGTTCACTGCTGAACATAGGCTTTCAAGCGATACTCTCCTAATTATGTAAATAAAGTTTAAAATTACTTGCGAGGCCTCTCGTCGCGTCGCTGCCGGCCGCTGTCGTCCCGGTCTGAATCGGCCCTTAGTGTTGTAATGTTGTCCTGTGACGTCTCTAAATATAAAATCACATTTCTCCAAGTACTATTTCACGTGTTAAAATAAAATCCTACGAAATAAATAAACAAATAATCAGTATTTATTATGTGGCTACAGTTACATACTCCTGGCTACAATAAATTCGTTCCATGGATGTTTCCCAACGCCATTTCCTGGTCCAAAGTGCTCGCTAAAAGCAAACTACAAATAAATATTTCACGAAAGCACTTACGGGTTTGCCCGTCTACCTATAAACCAATTTTTAAAATAAACTTTTCTTTCGTCGCTTCGCCTAAATACATTCCGAAGCTGCCTTCTCGGTAATTATTTCAAGGACTTTGACGGACTTTTTAGCTTTTTTTTTCTTTTGTGTAGTTCTACCTGCCATTTTACTTTCATGGTTGTTTTTTGTAGCTTCATTATAATGTCTATAATGGTAAACATGGAGTGCAAATTCTTATTGCTACGCCGTAGCACTGTGTACTTGTAGCAAGTGCTACGCGGGAGCCATGACAGCTACAAAGTCGGCAATTGAGTATTTGAAAAAAGTAAATGATTTTTGAATCGGATGTTACATAATTTTCATTAAACTTTCAGAATAAATTTAAAAAACATTATGGAATGAAAATTGAAATCCATTTGAATGAAATTAATTTTTTGCTTCTGTGTCCCGTGCTTCAGAGGTATAATAATAAAATTTATTATAGAGTACTAGTGTAATTCGTTCCCTTGGGAATTTCAGGAATCTCTTTCCTTCTTATTCCTTGTCTACAACATAATGGCAGCCTATGTACAAAATACAACTCTGTAGGTTCAAGGATTGGGGCTGGGTGTAGATGGGTGGTCACTGTCAGTCAGGATGATTAAAAATGTAGTATACTTTAAAAATATTATATTATCTTTCTCATTTTCATACTTGTTTTGTCATCAATATGAATATAATATGACTGCCTCGGCGGCGTAGTGGGCGCAAGCTCGACCGCCGATCATGAGGTCCCGGGTTCGATCCCCAGGTCTGGCGAAGTGTTGCTTGGATTTTTGCATTAGCAATTTTCTTAGTGACATTCTGGAGTCTGGAACTGTGCCCAATGGCAATAGGCTCGCCTATCACATAGGACCAATGACATACTGGCGAAATGTGAGTGTACCTACTATTGGATTTAGTTCTGGGTACACCCCAGCTTACCCTTTCGGAAAAAAGGTGTGATTGTATGTTGTTGTTGAATAAAAATTATTCATTAAAATACTTTTTCCAATAAAATATGTCGAAATCACTCGACCTAGGTTTAAACTTTACCTTTTTTTAGATTTTAAACGTTGAGTTAAGTCGTTATATAACATAATAAATAATTATAATATTATTATATTCTCGTTAACTTTTCACCTAAAGCACATTTTGAATGGCCGTTTCTGCTCCGAGCCTAAACCTCGCGGTTTATAGCCGAATAATCCATTCTAAGCAGACAAAGGTCTATTATGTGCCTAAACAATGAGACCAGCGAATTTCTTTCAAGTTTTGATTCTAATTGCCGACCTCTTTGTGCCTTATTGTGGGTCTTAGAGAAACTTATGTGGAGATAAGTGATTATATTGCCTCTTTAATTATAAACTGTGATAAAGAGAGTTGTATCTTTCTTACAATCAAATTCATTGGCCCAAAAAACATAGACTTAAATCACAAGACAACATATTATATTCATATTGTGATTACGAAATATGTTAGTGAGTTGTCGCGTAATGTTTTAGCATAAGGCCGCCAATTATATTGTCGACCAATTATAATAAAGTACCTTAATTTTTTAGTTAACAGGAAAGAGGACCTCTTAATAGTTTGACACAATCCTATGGAAAATATACTAAATCGATGTTTTGTATTCCCCTGTTTCCTGCGAATACAGTAAACTTATTTGATATATTTATATCCTGATATATTAAAGTTGAAGTAAAGTATGTCTCTATCATTTTATTTTTGTTTATTAACTCTACATTTAATCGGAGTGAACGTCTAATCACGTGAGTAAAAATGCGACTTTTAGAAGTTTACTTTAAAAAAACCAAGGATTTATAAGAAAAATTAAAATGACAGGGACATAGGTTACTTCACTATAAAAATATTAGGATATAATAAATGTATTGAATGGGTTTATTATATTCGGAGGAAACAGGGGATTACATAACATCGATTTGGTAAATTATTCATAACTTGTGTCAAATTCCTAGAAGGCTATTTATGCTACAATACAATACAATACAATACAATATACATTGTTTTGTATTGTATTGTATAGAAGTAAAGATATTGAAGATTGGGTTAAATTTTAAAATGAAAGATCTCTAAATAAAGTAGCCCATCCAGGTCAAAAACCGCAAGCATGCAGTTAGATACACGTCCCTATTCCTGTAAAATCCGTGTAGAGGAACTGTTCTGGAAGTTCCAACTGTGACCCAGTTTCGATACAGTTTCGATGCAGCTAAGTTTAAAACCGCTTAAGTTCAGTTTCAGAGATAAGCCCGAGCCGCTGTAATTTATATTACCTACCTGGATAACGAATATTAGGCAAGTTGGTGTACCTACAGAGGTTTTATACCCGTTTTGCTAGTCGAGAAATAAATTAGGTTAAATATATATATGTATATATATTTAATTTATAATTTAGATATATTTGACATACCTTGATATCACTCCTTTTTCAGTAGGTAGGTAGGGTAGGCAGTGGTGTACTCAAGACTTAGTCTCATAGTAGTTATATTACACCCAAACTTCGCCAGTTAAGTTTTTTTGGTCCCATGTAAAAGAAGGCGAGCTTATTGCCATCTATCGGTCATAGTTCCAGACTCCGGGCTGTTCTTAAGATAGTTTTTTGAATCAAAACCATAAGACCAAATAATAATTTTTAAATATGAAAGCAATAAAGCCGCTCATTGTCGACCAATTAGTATTTTTACTCAGTTATTCTTCTTCTTCTTTCTTCTTATAAATTTTACCATGTGACGGAAGAGTGGCAAGTGCCGGAGTCTCTAGCAATAGCCCTGTTACCACTCATCTAGAAATCACATCTATGGCCAAATCAAGTAGTTTACATCCATTTGAAATAGTTCTTTCACCTAGCGGGAGCTGTCTCGGAGCTCATCTTTCAGATGGTTTCAGAGATGGACCCCGATAGGTGCTATCCATTACCTTTAGATTAAAATCTCAAAGCGGCCTCTGCACGTTGGACTTAAAAAAACGGTCTCCGTGCACGCCTATCAACAGACTGGGTATAGCCCGTGTTTTCGAGCGACATAATAATATTATAATACTATGAAACACAAAGGAAACTAAGGGCCAGTACCACCAACCCCTTAATTGTCCTAAAGTGAATTAAACAGATAAAATCAACGGGAACATTGCTGATTTATTGCTTACCAGAGATTAACCCTAACTTAACCGGGACCTGATTTATCATTCAGAATGACAGATCACTGAAAACATAAGATAGTGATATAATATAAGATAGATAGACGAATCTTTATAAGTGCACCATCTATACTAATATTATAAAGAGAGAAACTTTGTTTTTTTGTTTTTTTGTTTTTTTGTTTTTTTGTTTTTTTGTTTTTTTGTTTGTAACGAATAGGCTCCGAAACTACTGGACCGATTTTAAAAATTCTTTCACTTATGGATAGCTTAATTCAGTGTGAGTGCCATAGGCTATATGAGATTTTGAAAAAAAATGGGGATCCGTAAGAAAACTGCAATATTGTGAACCAAGGTGTTACATAATATAATTACCATATTCATAAATTTGCGTGCGCTGTGAAGTGCATTGATGGTAGAATAATATAATGTACTAGGGGTTTGTAGTACTTATCAATATCTACAAAACAGTATACATAGATTATATCCATCTTTTTTGGTTTAGTCACAATAATCGAAAAAGTGATTATTTTCATGCGGTGTGAAAACTATTGGAGGTAGAGTAAAGTAATGTAATAGGGGTTTGTAGTACTTATCAATACCTACAAAACAGTATACATAGATTATATCCATCTTTTTTGGTTTAGTCACAATAATCGAAAAAGTGATTATTTTTCATGCGGTATGAAAACTATTGGTGGTAGAGTAAAGTAATGTACTAGAGGTTTGTAGTACTTATTAATACCTACAAAACAGTATACATAGATTATATCCATCTTTTTTGGTTTAGTCACAATAATCGAAAAAGTGATTATTTTTCATGCGGTATGAAAACTATTGGTGGTAGAGTAATCTATATCTATACTAATATTATAAAGACAGAAACTTTGTTTTTTTGTTTTTTTGTTTGTAACGAATAGGCTCCGAAACTACTGGACCGATTTTAAAAATTCTTTCACTTATGGATAGCTTAATTCAGTGTGAGTGCCATAGGCTATATGAGATTTTGAAAAAAAATGGGGATCCGTAAGAAAACTGCAATATTGTGAACCAAGGTGTTACATAATATAATTACCATATTCATAAATTTGCGTGCGCTGTGAAGTGCATTGATGGTAGAATAATATAATGTACTAGGGGTTTGTAGTACTTATCAATATCTACAAAACAGTATACATAGATTATATCCATCTTTTTTGGTTTAGTCACAATAATCGAAAAAGTGATTATTTTCATGCGGTGTGAAAACTATTGGAGGTAGAGTAAAGTAATGTACTAGGGGTTTGTAGTACTTATCAATACCTACAAAACAGTATACATAGATTATATCCATCTTTTTTGGTTTAGTCACAAGAATCGAAAAAGTGATTATTTTTCATGCGGTGTGAAAACTATTGGGTAATGTACTAGGGGTTTGTAGTACTTATCAATACCTACAAAACAGTATACATAGATTCTATCCATCTTTTTTGGTTTAGTCACAATAATCGAAAAAGTGATTATTTTTCATGCGGTGTGAAAACTATTGGTGGTAGAGTAAAGTAATGTACTAGGGGTTTGTAGTACTTATCAATACCTACAAAACAGTATACATAGATTCTATCCATCTTTTTTGGTTTAGTCACAATAATCGAAAAAGTGATTATTTTTCATGCGGTGTGAAAACTATTGGTGGTAGAGTAAAGTAATGTACAAGGGTTTGTAGTACTTATCAATACCTACAAAACAGTATACATAGATTATATCCATCTATTTTGGTTTAGTCACAATAATTGAAGCAGTTATTATTTTTCATGCGGTGTGAAAACTATTGGTGGTAGAGTAAAATAATGTACTAGGGGTTTGTAGTACTTATTAATACCTACAAAACAGTATACATAGATTATATCGATCTTTTTTGGTTTAGTCACAATAATCGAAGCAGTGATTATTTTTCATGCGGTGTGAAAACTATCGGTGGTAGATTAAAGTAATGTACTAGGGGATTGTATTAAATCAATACCTACAAAACAGTATACATAGATTATATCCATATTTTCTGGTTTAGTCACAATAATCGAAGCAGTGATTATTTTTCATGTGGTGTGAAAAGTATTGGTGGTAGAATAAAGTAATGTACAAGGGGTTTGTAGTACTCATCAATATCTTCAAAATAGCCCACGATAAATTATAACATGTGTTAAGGTTTGGTCATTGTAACAGAAATAGTCATTAATTTGCGTGCGCTGCGTAAACCATTAGGGTTATATTTATTAAAATACAATGTATCACGAATTTACTCCTGATAAACGTCCACTATACCTACTTCTGCTACCCGTGCGAAGCCGGGGCGGGTCGCTAGTATACAATAAAGTTTAAAATAAAAATACAATTTAACAAATTACGTCACATTTTAAATGACTTTTCAGTATATAAGTTTCTTAGACAATGTGTCGGTTAAGACTGAATTTTATATGAACAGCTAAAAAGTTTCCATTTGACCTGAAAAATATTCTCTTTCTACAGCAGGTAGATACGCCTAATTTATTAGAAACATTTTTTCAGTGTAAGTTACCTTTTTACTCCAAACTGGGTCGGTGTCGGAGCGTATTCTACACTCAGCGAAATTGAACTTATAGCCGACATTTAGTGCTGTTGCGGTGTCATCCATTTACATTACATACATTTTTACTACAGACTATTCAACGTTAAGATGCCATTTGGATGGACTTTATTATAATAATAATAATAATACGCAGGGCGGCTTATGGCGAGCTGTTGGGGAGTAGCGACCCCACGTACCTGAGTGCTCCCGGGGGAGGGTTATGTTCTTCATCTCCGGCTTGCCTTCACCGGCCGGCCGGGGTGAACACTGACGAGGAACAGTCCCCCACCTCTGTCTTGCCTTCATTGGCCGGCCAGAGTGGAGTCGCGAGAGCCTCGTGCTCGAGGGAGAATGTGAAGCATAAGTGGCGAGTGGGCGAGCGTGATGCGACCTTAGGGTAACGCAAGTGATCTCCGTTTAAAGTCCAGGGACACCTCTCCTACCCTTAGCCGTTCACACCAACGTTGCCCCTCTCGTCGCCCTTATTCCCATGTGGTGGGCGGCCTTTATAGGGGGTCCGTTTAGTGAGCGGCGAGTCATCGCCTGCCGTCATATTTCACCATGAGACGGAAGTGGCAGGTGCCGGAGTCTCTAGCAATAGACCGGTTACCATCCATCTAGAAATCACACCTATAGCCAAATCAAGTAGTTTCCATCCATTCACAATGCTAATCCAAAAAAAAAAAAGAACTGTAGATGGTTTCAGAGATAGACCCCGATAGGTGCTATACATTACCTTTAGATTAAAAGTTCAAAGGGGCCTCTGCACGTTGGACTTAAAAAAAAAAATGGTCTCCGTGCACGCCTTTCAAAAGACCGGGTATATCCCGTGTTTTAGAGCGACATAATAATAATAATAATAATATGGGACAACTTCCACACACGGTCATCTGGTCCCAAACTAGGCTAGAATCCTGTACTATGGTAACCAGATGACTGATATAGATACTTATATAAGCTTATAACACCCAGACACAGTTCAAACAGACATGTTCATGCACACAAATCTTTGACCTGGCCGGGGATCGAACCCGGGCCCTGCGGCACAGAAAGCAGAGTTACTACCATGTGTGCCAACGAGGCTGTCAAAAATAAAACAAAATTGTTAATACGTGTCGATGTGCGGAGCGTTTGACTTCAAACGTGTCATAATAATAATTTCAACGGAAGTGGCAGTTACCGGAGTCTCTAGAAATAGTCCGGTTACCATCCATCTAGAAATCACATCCATAGCTCAATCGAGTAGTTTACATCTTTTATTTTTTTATGATAGTCAGTAACAAGACGAGCAAATCAGGTGCCTGATGGTAAGCATCATAATTGCCCATATCAGACCCAGTGTTTTAAAATTCAAAATTCTGCGCGGTACTGCACTGCGCCTGTCACCCTGAGATATTAGTTGTTGAAACTCATAATGCCCAGTAATTTCACTGGTAACATTGCCCTTCAGACCGAAACACAGTAATGTTTCCACATTACTGCTCGGCGGATGAATAACTGGCAAAGGTGTGGTACCTCCCCAGGCGGCCTCCTGAAATCTATTCACAAAGTTCTTGCTCCTAGCGGGAGTTCTCTTCAGAAATTTATGCTCTAACAGAACGGGTTACCCCAATTATACTGCTCGAGTCAACTCGCCAAGTCAGGTCGTCAGGTCGTCAGGTCGCTACCCCCTACTAGGTACATATCTTCCTTTCTTCTTCCTTTTACGACAAATCTTTTGGTATTCAAGCTGCCAGTCTTTGGAACAACTTACCCTTAGAAATACGTCAGTCTCCTATAGTTTAACGTGACATCCGAAACAAGGTATTGCCCTCAGGATTTAAAGCCGGGCATATTTTCGCTGGGCTACATAGTTCATGTAATGTCATGCCCAAACATTGAATCTAATGAAACATTAAAAAAAGGGGCAGGGCTCGAGTTTGGACTCTTTTCATTTGTATTTCACTGATCTTAGGTATTATTTATTAAATACTAGATAATGATTTTATTTCTATCATTGCAGTCTTTAATCATTGTAATATGAAAGTTCATCATTTTATTATCATTATCATCATCACCTCAGCAATAGGACTAGTAATTCCATCTAGTCCGGTTGTAAGCGGCCTGCAACGTTATCCTGCTGTCTTTATCATATCGTCTGTCCACCTTGTGAGTGGACGTTCTTAGTACGCTTGCCAGTCCGTGGTATTCGTTCGATATTGTAGTTTGATTATATAGTATTCATGTTAAAGTTATGGTTAAAAATATTATGCAAGGTTGCTCTTACAAATTAGAATCTTTGTCTTAAAAAAAAAAAAACACTCCAAAATACTGAACCAAATAAGCTGAAAATTGCTATATAAAAAGCTTTCAGGCTGTGAGTGAATCGACGTTTCACAGCTAGTGTTACATAATATTTTATTACAGTATTTCTGCTGTAACTTTAGCAATAAAAACCTAATAAACGTCACGCAAACATTTACAGAGACATGAACGTTTACATCCACAATATTACATGTTGGGAAGGAATCACGCTTCCGACTGTCACATAAAACTAATATAGCTTCTGTTAGTAAACATTACGAGTTGTCATAGTATTACATACAGTATGGGAGGTTTTGCACATTAAACTTTTTATAGAGTGTTAACTGACCCGTTGGCTCAATTGGTAGTAAATCTGCTTTCTGAGCCGCAGATCCCGTGTTCAATCCCCTGGACGTCAAACATTTGTGTATGTGAGCAATAATAATAAAAAATAAAAATAGTTTATTGCAGGCTCTTAGCCCATATGTGACGACAAAAAGCAATGAGCATGTCTGTTTGATCTGTGTCTGAGTATTATGAGCGTAGGTATAAGTATGTTTATCAGTCTTCTGGCTGCCATAGTACGGCCTTCTCCTACTTGTAGAAGTATCTTTCCGAACGCGCGGTAGATTTATTAACTATTTATCTTTATTGACTTGCATATGTGTCATATTGTGACCAAAACAATGAATAAATAAATTAAAATTTTGAATTTGGGTCTAGGTGACCGTGTGCAGAAGTGGTCTCATATCAAATATATAAATATATTAAAAAAGAAGGGACCAATCAAAAAAGGACATTTTGGCAGATACAGCGTTTTAGCTGTTAGCGGACGTAATGTGGAGGTTTTTTCTTTTCAACTTAAGTATTTAATGGCAAAAAATTAGGCAAAACTTCAAAGCCTTACTTAGAAATTACTAACACAATTTGTGTGTGTGTTAGCTCTTACTGCGCATACAGTATACGTACCAGCAATAATGTAGTACCCACATTTAATTCACTACATAGTGGAATGGCAATGTGTCTAAATATGTCAAGGGAGCTAATATATAAACTTGCTGAAGAGATTTGACAGTTTCACTCGGCAATAACTGTCAACTTGTGGCAATTATGATACGTTGATGTTAAATATAAAGACGTACGAACATGGGTTTCAGTGCCCCATCACGCGTATTAGTAAATTGTCCAATAAATTTACAAATCAAATCAAAGACTTCGATAATATTAATTTCCACGATAGCTTTTCATATTTTATGCGAAAGATACTCTATATGCTTGATGGTAGTGGTAGACTTTAGGCTAGTAGTAGACTGTACCGAATAATTTCGGCACTGTTACTGTTACTATCATTGTTTAGTGATGCGTCTGTGGGATGGAAAACTTTCGTGGAATAGAGCTAGTTGGTTATTTTAGTTCATTTTGATACTCGTATATCTGTTAGTTTTCATTATAGTGAGTGATGTGTAACCATATACCATGTAACCATAAAAAAAAAGAAATAGGACTTTGCTAGTGTTTATTTTGCACTTTGTAATATAATTTCATTTTCGTTAGTACGATATTAAAATGACAACGCACAGCCTTAACCGCTTTACGTACTGACTTGAAATTTGGTGAGTGTATTTCCCTGAAGATTTAGGGTTGTACTAAGAAAGGAATTTTGTTATAACGCGATTCGATGCGAAGTTCTATGCAACATCATAATCTTGGGACATGAGTTGATAAGACTCGTATTCCAGATATATCTCTGGTCGATTTGCCTTTGTCTTACCACAGCAATCATTACCCAGCAGAAAAAGTTTGGACAATATCTCAATATTGTCATTACTTTATAATACGAGAGAAAGTAGTATATAGATATATAGATGCATTTCGTTTGAGCGCGAAACAGATATATACAAAAAGACAAAAAATCTCGTGATATTATTTCACCAAGATTATGAAGCGTGTTCAGATGACGAAATATAGCGAGTGGTGTTATTTTGAATTTAACCAACTTACCGCAGGTGTGTCCAGCCCTCTGTGTCGAGTTGGTGATATAGCCGCCATAGCCCTGTAGATCTATTCATTGGAAAACCTTGTCACCGTTAATAAGTTTTTAAGAAGTAAGTTTCAAGTAGGAGGGTAAGATAAAAGCCTCTAGTTTCCCAACCAACCACTAAGTATATCTAGTTAGTAAAGTAACTGTGGAAGCAATTACGTAATGTAAACAATGCCTCCCATAAGTTTACTGCCATTATAATTGAACTGCTTTGAAGTGCGACTATACGGGCGACGAATTGATGAGTCATTTTTGTTAAAATAGCAATATTATAACTTAATTTGTCTTAGTTATTGTGCCGTCTTAAAAACTCAAAAAATGTAAACTTATCAAATAGACCTTATTTATCGCTTAACTTATAAGCGTTTTCGTGCTTGAATAATAATAAAAATATAGTAATAATATGGGTCAACTTTCACACACGGTCATCTGGTCCCAAACTAGGCTAGAAGCCTGTACTATGGTAACTAGATGACTGATATCCGTAGACGAACCTAAGTTACCAACATAGCCCAGCGGATTAGCAAGTTGAAGTGGCAATGGGCGGCACATAGCACGTAGAACTGATGGGGGATGGGGATGTAAAGTTCTTGAATGGAGACTACCGACAAGCGCAGCGTAGGACGTTCACCAACAAGGTGGACAGACGATCTGATAAGGACGGCAGGAACACGCATGAGGCGGGCCGCTTACAACCGAACTGGATGGAAATCTATGGGAGAGGCCTATGTTCAGCAGTGGACGTCCTATGTCTGAAATACACTGACAACGACACCGACTTTCACATATTTTAAACAAATTAATTGTATAATACCTACCAATGTCTATTACAGATTCTGATGTGCTTTTAATTGAATTATCTAAATAAATCCGTTAATTAATAATGCCTACCAAAAACATCGTTTGTCAAACTTTAATTTATTTAGTTTTCTATCTCGACACTTGAAGTTAGCAAGTCAAATTAGGTTTCAAAACTTATAATAGGTTTAAGTTTAGGTTCTAACTACAGATCAAAGTGGAGTAAAGTTTGTAAGTTTTTGCCTTTTGAATCTCTAATCTCTGACGGTTTTAGACGTGTTCTGTTAAATAAACGGTTGTATTCTTTTGTTTTATTAACAAACTTTGGAAATTTTGTTTTCAGTCAATTTGTGTTTTCAGTCAATTTCTTATATTATTTGATTGACCTACCATAATATTATCGATAGGCTTGTGTAACTTTGTGCGTAGTTAACAAAATTTAATAATTCTTTATAACTAGCTTTGTAATTTTTATTTCAATACCTATTACCTTAATTCAATTATCTCCATATATAAATAATGTTAAGGTATACATATGTATGCAAAGTATAGGGTTCCATACGTAGATACCAAGAACCTTGTGCAAAGTATGAGAATATGCAGTAAAATGGCCATAACTTTTGATTGCGTTAACTTAGAAGTATAATTTTTTACAGCCACAAGGGACCGCAGATCTGAGTAGTTGATATCAATTTCAACTTGATACGTACCTCAACGCGTTCCCGTAAAAAAGTGACAGACGGACAACAAAGTGATCCTATAAGGGTTCCTTTTTTCCTGATGAGCCACGGAACCCTAAAAATTAAGTTCTGACTGACTAAATGACATACTTACCCATCAAAGCCCAGTCCCCAACTCTTGGTCCTAGGGAGCTGAAATTTTGCACATAGGTTTCAAATGTAATGTAGACAAGGAATATGAAAGGATATGCCAACATTCTCAGGAATTACGCTAGTTATATAATAATAATAATTATAATAATATAGAGGCTCGCCCCCTTATACATGGGACCAATATCATACCGGCGAAATGTGGATGAGCCTACTATGGGACTGAGTCCTGGGTAAATATCTGCTTACCCCTTTGGGAAAAAGGTGTGATTGTATGTTAAGTATCCACTGGTAATATCAATTATTAGGTAATCCAGCTGGTAATATAAATTTTTATCATGACATTTATTATTTTATAAGTTTTAAAGTTTCCATAAATAATAATAAGCAGGAAAATCGACTAGGACCAGTGAAAAAATCGTGACGCTCTCTTGAGTGCCAATCCAAGTTGTGATCTGTTTGCGGATGGATGGCTGGAGATATTGTCTGAGTGCTTGCGTTTTTGGAGAAAGGAGAAAGGAATGATTTATTGGTAGATTAGTAATGATTTAATTTATTTTATTTTAATTCAATTTAATTTATTTTTATTATTTAATGTCACTTAATCTTTATTGTATGTTCATTTCATGTTTTATTCTAAGTTAATAATAATTGTTATTCTTATCTTTAATTATTGTAATTGGACTTGTCCGTTTTAATTAAAGTAAAACTAATAAATAAATTTAAAAAAAATAATAAATTATATCAAAAATTAAGAGCGTATCCTAGCTACGAAAAATTTGACACAATCCCATGAAAAAATACCAAATAGATGTTTTTTATTCTCCTCTTTCCTCCGAATATAATTAACCCATTATTAATTTATATTTTAATATTTTTATACTGAAGTATACTATGTCCATGTCATTTTAGTTAATTTTTTTTTTTTTAATATACAATAGGCTTACGTTTGACCTCAATCTCGCTTGATGGAAGGCGAAGATGAGGCCTAAGATGGTACACGTTTGCCTAGAAGGTGTCTGTTCACTTTGGCCTTAAAGATGTACAGATTATAGCTTTCCGGAAAAACTGACCTCGGCAGATAGTTCCACTACTTAGCCGTCCGCATAATGAAGGAAGAGGCAAACCGCTTCGTGCGTAATGGAGGAATGTCTACAACATAAGGGTGAAACTGCTCGCCGCGCCTAGTCGTTCGGTGATAGAACGGGGAAGGGGGTATCAGGTTATGCAAAACCTCCGCACACACTGAAATGTAACCGATAAAAAACCGAGAGGCAGGCCACTCGTCTACGGTGTTCGAGGCTCAGAAGATTTGCCTCCACGAGTGAGTCGCTGTCTATGATCCTCTTCGCTCGGCGCTCCAACGAGCGTTTACTAATAAACATCTTAAAAATTCTCAGTTATTTCATAGTAAACTTCTAAAAATCCCTGTTTCATTGGTACGTTCACTACAAAAAAATTAAGAGTAATAAAGGAAAAAAATAAAATGATAGGGACATTGTTTACTTGATCTTTAATAATATCACGATATAAATATATCAAATAGGTTTACTTTAATCGGAGGAAACAGGGGAATACAAAACACCGATTCGGTAAATTTTCCAAAAGCGCTCGTCTTTCCTGTTAATACTTGGCAATATTATTTAGTAATTTGTAAATACACTATTTATACGTATTAACTTAAGTTGAAATCAGTCAAATGGTAATTGTAGGCCATGTGGACACGATCTGGTGATTCGGGTCAACTTTGGATGCTCACAAACAGAACGTAATTTTTAATCTACAATATGTAGCAAGTGCATGTATTTCATATTATTTCTACTTTTAATAATATTATATTATACGGCATGAAATTATAAAATACGGACATATAAGTAGGTAATCAAACAAAATAAAACTATACGAATATCTAGTATAGTTTACACCCGTCACGTCTCAGGAGAGCGACTCATGAATAAATATCGTCAAATTAAACTGAATCTCTGTGACGGTAGTATATTATCGCAAGCGATTTTAATATGCCCTAAATGAATTTAATATAATATTATGTATTTGAGTTGCATAGTCATTTAAGTCTTATAGTTACTTAATCAGGGTGATTTTTTAATAAGGGTCTCTGTAGCCATCTCCGAAACTACGGCAAATTACGAAAAGTGCTAAAGGAGTCATGTGAATGTCATAGTTAGATTTAAAGATTTTGCACAGAACGTACGCGCATTGCGCATAATACAGTTTGTTTTCTGTATTATAATGTCTGTGGAGTGCGCCATACATTTGGCGCGGAAATTTTTGTGCATGTTTGTGACTCTATTCTATGATATTTATATTTATTTATATGATATATATAAGTATGTCAGTCATATGGTTACCATATTTATATTTATTTATATGATATATATAAGTATGTCAGTCATCTGGTTACCATAGTACAGGCTTCTAGCCTAGTTTGGGACCAGATGACTGTGTTTGGAAATTGTCCCATATTATATTTTAAATATAACCTCATTGACTGTAACGGAGAAAAACACTGCGAGACTAGCACGATGTACTATAGTTGTAACATACATTAATATAAATTATAAATAATACTCGCGTAAACATCGTTGATTTACAGAGTGCCATCATTTCACACTTTCACACCTAATTTAACCGTTTACTGAGTAATAAAACAATGAATCTTTATTTGTGCACAGCTTTTATAAATCACCATGATTTACGTCCCGAAGGCGAATAACAAAGTAATTCCAAATTCATATCACAACAGTCAGTTAGCAAAATTCGGTGGACTCCGTGAAACTTGGTGTTTAATTTTGATTTATACGAAATTAGGAACGGTGGGTGTGTTCACAACAATAGCCGTCGGAGTATGACGCTGGAACTCCGAACTAGGCGTTAAACAATGACTCGGTTTGAGCCATATAATGGGCTCTTTTGATCGCGAGCAGCGCGGGGGAGGACGGGGTGGCGCGGAGCACGGCTCTAATTGTCTGTGTTGCAGACTCACGAATAAGCCGAATTTTTCGAGCTCTTTTTTCTTTTTATTGAGTTGCGTATCTAAGGATTTGGTGTCGATAGATAAGGGTTCAAGTTTGCGGGTTCTTTATTGAAATTAATAGCTATCGATTGGCTTAAGCTGATACGGAGCTTCTGTTTAAGTGTTTGGCCTCGTTAGCGTTTTAATTTTACTTTAAAATTGAGCTATCTAGAGCTTGATGGTTTCACCAGAATTCTTGACCTTTTTTTTTTTTTTCTTTTTTTTTCCTCGGGGGAAAATGCTTGATGCATACCACCCGCGCCCGGGGGAGCGACGGGTGGTTATGTGGGACTCCCGGACGGTACACGGGCCCCTACGGTATACCCACTAAAAAACCCCGGGGTGTTCCTTAGCGACGCCATATGTCGGGGCTGCGGGCACGCCGAAGCACTCATCCGCAGCCCCAACGGCGTTTGGTCCTCCGAGGAGGACCCCGCCACGGTGGGGTGAAGGTATTCCTTCACCCCAACCCTCCCAAGGGGCGCGCGGAAACACGCACGCGCCACCTCGCGGGCCCTTAGGCATCGGCGATACCCCCGCGCATCCGTCGCCCGGGCCCCTGGATTTTGATATTCCGGTCGCCACCGCACAGGAGGAGTTCTGCACGGAGACGAGCGGAGAATCGTCCTCCAATCCGGAATGGTGTTCCGTGCCCTCTCGAACTAGCATTCAATCCGTGCGAGAGGACACGGAAGACACTTTTCCGTCTACCACCACGCGCAATCAGCGCAGGGGGGTTCTCTGGTTGCCCCAGTGCAGAGGTCGACTTCTGCACAGGGGAAAGACGAGAACCCTCTTCACTATAAGGGCCTGAAGGGGCGTTTCCCGCCCTCCCGAACGCTGTCATAGACGTGCGGGAGGACGCGAAAGACCCTCCCCCGCCCACCACCACGCGCAACAAGCGCAGGTATTCTCTAGTTGCCCCTGTGCAGGCGTCCAGACCTGCACAGGGGAATGCGTAGAGAACCCTCTTCAACTTAAGGGCATGGAGGGGTGTTTCCCGCCCTCCCGAACGCCGTAGCAAACGTGCGGGAGGACGCGAAAGACCCGCCCCCGCCCACCGCCTCGCGCAACAAGCGCAGGGATTCTCTAGTTGCCCCCGTGCAGTGGTGGATCTGCCCAGGGGAAAGTAGAGAATCCATCTCTCGGCGGGGCTCAATTGAGCCCGCCCGCGCCGTCCGCTGTGCCCCATGCTAACTTCATGGGGACACGCGGAGGCGCTCCTCTCGGGCGTGGCGGTCTACTCACTGAAGAGCCCACCACAGCCCATTTAGCAGGATATCCGCCGGCGTCTGGCAACAGACGAACAGATGGACGTTTGTTGCCAGACGCCGTTGCCCAGGGTGCACCACGGGGAGGTTTCCTGCACGCACCCCAGAATTCTTGACCTACGACAACTCGCAGCTCGCTCGCTTGACGTCATCGCATGTTTACTGAGGACCGGTCTAGGACGCTAGCGCCTGCCGTTTATCTCATATTACGACGGAACGTGTCACACGATTAGCTCTATACGATTATTAGCTCTATCTATATTTGGTCTTAATAAATAAATTAGAGCCTTTGGATTGTCGACTATGGATTCATGCGCTGGCTGTAAAGGAAAACTTTTGAGCAAGGATTTCTTGAAATGTCCTAGCTGCAAACAGAACTATGATCTTGAGTGTGCTAATCTTTCTCCAAAGAAGTTCAAGGCAATGAATAATGAGAGCAAAAGTAGATGGAGGTGCGCAGAGTGTAAAAGTAAGATGCCTAAATCAGACAACACCGACACGCCGGTTAGATCCCACCTCTCTAAGATTCTTCCGCAGGCTGATTCAGAACAGGAATACTCATCTGATGGTAGCTATGTCACATCACGTAAAAGGCGTGAAGATAAGGAGAAGCCTAAGTATATCACTGAGGAGAGACTTTTAGAGCTATTAAAAGCTGAAAAATTGGAAATGAAAGCGCTGATCGAGTCCTCTACCAAGTGTCTATCTGGTCAACTCAGTAATATTAATGAGCAATGCACGGGCTCTCAGGAATCACTCTCTTATGTAAGTAAACAGTATGAAGACATGCGGAAGGAAATCTCGGACCTTAAGAAGCTCCTTGGCAATAAGACCTCTGAAGTGACCAGTCTCAAGGAGGAAAACAAAAGCCTAAAGGAAAACCTCAACGCCTGTTCATCACGTATCAAATTGCTTGAAGAAGAGAATTTGCGACAGCAGCAATGGTCGAGACTGCAAAATCTGGAGATTGTAGGAGTCCCTGAAGCTAAAGATGAGATAACCGAGGAAATGGTGATCAAAATAACTAATCACATGGGACTACGAATCCAGCCAAACGATATAGAGTTTGCACATCGTGTCGTGCCGAAGCGGGGGACCAGCGCGACTAGATCTCGTGCTATTGTCATGCGTTGGAGACAACGTGCGACCAAGGACCTGGTACTTGCTACAGCGCGTAAGCACCGCAACCTAACTACTAAGGATGTGGGCATTGGTGATGAGAGAAATAAAATTTTTGTCAATGAACATCTGACAAAGGAAAATAAGATGCTACTAAGTTCTTGTAAACAAAGAGGCAAGGAATGTAACTACAAATTTATATGGACAAAAAACTGCCGTATTTATACGAGGAAGAACGAATCCTCGCCACCGATCCTTATAGCCTCGCCCATAGACTTAAAGAAAGTAGCCTAGAATCCGTTCTTAGGCATGCTGACTCGTGCACTAACACTGCTATTCAAGATAAACTATATCCTTGCAACCCAAACTCTAAAGAATTTCTGATTTATTTGTCTATTTGCTTTTATTTTAAATACTTGATTAATTGTTGTCCTATTGCTAAATGCTGGTTTTGTGCTGAAAATTGTCTGTTTAATTATGTTGCATCAACAGCTTGTATTTCATTTTATAGATATCGTGTTAAAGCACTCACATATATGTATGGATATTCCTCCTGTTTTGATAATGTGTGACAATGTTAAAGAATTGAAATTATTTTATCAAAATGTCCGTGGCCTCCGAACGAAAACAAATGAGTTTTATAATAATTTATTATTTATTACACACATTTGACATTGTTATAATAACAGAAACTTGGTTATGTGACGGAATCCTTGATGCAGAGATCTGTGATAGCTCTTATAGTGTTTTTCGTAGGGATAGAGGCTCTCTTGGTGGAGGCGTTATGATTTTATGTAAAAATCGGCTACAAGCCATAGTGAGCCCTGACTTGGAGCGTGACGGTCTTGAATGTATTTGGGTGACAATACCAGCGAGGGCAATTGGTTCATCGGGTAATTTACATATAGCAGCTATTTATATTCCTCCTAATAATCGTCTCTCACATCAGTTGCAAGCATTCATGGAAGTACTTGAAAACGTCTGTAATGCTCACCCGGGTGACTATTTCTTTTTGGGTGGTGACTTCAATCTCTCTTGTATTCAGTGGATCTCTGGTAAACCTATTCTATTAAAAAAAGGATCCTTAGATATGCAGAGCTCTGCTGAAAGTTTAATTAATCTCTCGTTGTTTGAAGGCCTCACCCAGTATAATTCTATTGTAAATAGCCATAATAATACCTTAGACCTTATTTTCGCAAACTCCCCAATAACCATTCACAGATCTACGTCATCATTAGTTAAAGAGGACCCATTTCATCCTTCGTTATATATCAAAGCTACCGATATACTGATTCCCCCTATGAAATCGCAGTCATTTATTAAATCTAATTTCAATCGAGCAGACTATAGTAGCATAAATGCTTCTCTCTCTGACCAGGACTGGTCTTTTATTAGTGTCAATAATGAAATCGAACTATCTATTACACAGTTTTACTCAATTTTAAACAAATTAATATTAAAATACGTACCCCAAGCACGTTATAATCCAGTAAACAGTTATCCAGTTTGGTATAGTAGATCTCTCATAAAAATAATAAAAGAAAAACTGACGGTACATAGAAATTGGAAGCTCTATAAAAATCCAAACGATTATAGAGCTTTTTCGGTTCTGAGAGAAAGGCAAAAGAGACTACAGGACGAATGTTATCGACGTTATGTTACTATGTCACAAGAAAAAATTAAGGTATGTCCAAAATTCTTCTGGTCATATGTCAAAAGCAGAAGAAATAATAGTTCAAATTATCCGCAGCAAATGAGGTATGATGATTCCACTTTAATTCACCAAGAAGACATATGTAATGCATTCAATCAGTTTTTCCATAAAAACTTTAGCGGACCTGCTGATCAGTACTCACTTAGTATTCCTGATTTTAGCCAGCAATCTGATATATTACATAGTATACATGTAACTGAGCAAGAAATACATAAGCTTTTAGAAAATCTTGATGTTACCAAGGGAGCAGGGAATGATAAAATTCCTCCTAAATTCTTTAAAAATTGCAGTAACTCTTTAGCGGCCCCCATAGCCATGGTTTTTGACAGATGTCTTAAAGAAGGATATTTCCCTTATATTTGGAAGCAAGCACATATCGTGCCAATACATAAAAAAGGTTCAAGGACGTCTGTCGAAAACTACCGCCCTATCTCAATTTTAAATGTTATGAGCAAGATTTTTGAGAGAGTAGTTCACACACGCTTATACCCTTTCGTGGCACCATCAATACCAGTCGAACAACACGGTTTCATGCGAAAACGTTCCACGGCCACAATTTTGGGAGTATTTATCGATGACATAGCCCGGGGTATGGATGGTGGTTCTCAGGTTGACGTGGTCTACACGGACTTTGAAAAAGCATTTGACCGTGTGGATCACGTCATATTGATTCGTAAGCTATACGTCCTGGGTATCAGAGGTAATTTGTTAAGATGGTTGGACTCGTACTTGCGCAATAGGTCTCAGGCAGTGGTAATAGGTAGTCTACGCTCAGATTTTATAGAAATATCCTCCGGAGTCCCTCAGGGTTCTATACTAGGGCCCCTTTTATATGCAGCATATCTTTATGACTTGGGCACTTGTTTCCGTAGTGCAAAATTTTTAATGTATGCTGACGATACCAAAATTTTCATGAAAATTAAGAAAAGACAGGATTGTATTGATCTCCAGGAAGATCTTAACAGAATGGGACAGTATTATGCTGATAATCGTATTGGGATTAATATAGATAAATGTCAATATATCACTTTCTCTAGAAAAAAAAATATAACTCATTTTGATTACAGAATTAATAATACACTAATAAAGAAAGTCTATTCAGCAAAAGATCTAGGGGTCATAATAGATGCGAAATTATCTTTTTCAGAACATATAGAGTACATAGTAAACAAAGCTTACAAAAGTCTCGGATTTATTTTACGTGTTAGTTAGTCCCTTTTCAGATTTGCACTGTCTTAAAGTTCTATACTATTCGTATGTTCAAAGTGTATTGGAGTACTGCTGCATAGTATGGAATCCTTATTACATAATTTATAACCAGAAAATTGAAAGTATCCAGCATAAATTCATTAAGCAACTAAACTTCCGCTGCTTTAAAAGATTTAGTGATTATACCGAGTCCTGTTCGTATCACCGTCTAATGACACTTGAAAACCGACGAATTCTCTTCGATATGATGTATATGCACGGTATTTGTAGTGGACAGATTGATTGCACTGAGCTGATGCACAAAATCTTACGCCTTTGCTGCCCGAAGGTCAGAACCAGACACACTAGTTTGTTTGCGCAGGAAGTGTTTAGCACTAACTATGCCCGAAATGCGCCGGTCACTAGACTTCATCGGACTTACAATAAAACTTTTGCAGGTATAGATATATTTCAGCACTGTAAAACTAAATTTAAAAGTGAGGTGCTCAGTATCCTGAATAAGCCTACTTAGGTTTATTCAGCATATTAAAGTTACTTACTAGTTCATAAGCTTACGTAATTTATAAGGTTATCAACTTACATCGTATAATATTAAGTTTTCTCTTTTCTAAGACTGTCTAGCTATAAGTTATTAATTGTATAAAATGAAAATCTGTTTTGGCCGTAATTGTTAGTAAAAATTTCTAACTATGTTAATTAAGGGCTGTGGGTTTTGAAAATAAATAAAATAAATAAATAAATAAATTCAGTTTTCAATAATTGAAATAGCACAATAAAATTTTTGATAATCTATACAGATATACAGACTTATTCTATACTATACGTATTTAGTTATTTCTGTACCTATTTAATATTAACGTACCCCGCATATACCTAAGAATATACTATATTAACAAACGTACGCATCTCAAATACATCGTAATTAACACTTAAGTGCGTAACATGGCTGTCAGCGAATCGTGACAATATGTGACGTATTGCGTATTCCGTAACAATCGTCAACACATTCAAGACTTTAATTAGCCTGTCATAGAAACTGTTCGCTATATTGAAGCGTAATGTTTAATCAATAAGACCTAATTTCCTTTATGGCTATGCAAATACTCGAAGGTAATTTCATGATTAATGAATTGGCGAATTCAAAGTCAGACCTAGATTGACTGATTATTTTATTTACATTAATGTTTTGTTATTTAGTAGATAAGTCCCCTTGTATTCAATTTTGATTGATGCTCATTTTATAGTTTTGATTTTAAAAATGTATAAAATTTTACATATTACAAAGTCTATACTCTGCTGAATTTTATTGGATGAATTTATTGGTGTAGTGGTTGTAAGCGCGGTTGCTAAACACAGCACCTGGGTTCTATTCCAGGTTAGTCAAAAAGTGTTATTGGATTTTGTCATGAAGAATTTTCATAGTAACAGTTTGGAGTCTCGATTCGGCCCTGGTTGATGGCTAGCCCTTTATTGTATGGGGCTTAAAAACGTACCTGAGTGAAGTCACCAAATCAGTGAAGTTTTGCGTCAGGTGACAGGTATGTGTCCCCAATGCAACCTAAACACCTATGCCTAGCCCTCCGAGATAAAAGACGTATTGTTATGTTATGTTATATCAGCTATGCTTCACGTAGAGTGCCAAAAATATTTCCTTTTTTCAGTTTTTTGTGTTTTAGTTTAACTAAATATAATATAATACCATTCGTAAAAAATGTAAACGATAGTAACGAAAATAAAAGATAGTGTAAACCTATTTCAACCGGAATCGAATCCATAGTAAATAATGAATAAAATAAACATTTAATTTTACACAAACGCTAAATATAATAATACAAAGAGTATTGCGTATCTGCGGAACCGAACATTCGCTTTTATCGTATTTGAATTTCATTTGTTTCCCAATGATAATAGGCCAATTAACCCGCACCTACCCTTTAGCCTGGCGTCAGTCGTTCGGATGTTATTCCCTTCAATGTTTGTTTTAATATAATTAATTAATAAGATGTTCTGTTAAAATTAAAATTGAATACAAAATATAGTAAACGTTTATCATTGGTTTTATTATAGGATATTAAGTTTTATATTCGTTACTTATTTGTTAATAAACAATTTACTTCTTTCTAAAAACTAAGAATGAAGTTATTTATTAATAGTAGATTAGTAGCCAAGGGCTGTAAGGCATCAATTGCAGCCCGAGATATTTAGGCGCACGAGCGCAGCGAGGGCGCCTATACTTCGAGGGTGCAATTGATGCTTACACCCGAGCTAACTACTCTGCTTTACATCTCGATTGTGAGGTAAGTAGAAAAACACCGGCATTACAAGAATAAAACATTTTAAAGTAAAAGTTTTCTATTCCCGCCTTTTTTCATCTCTTTTTTAAATTATTTTTTTCAAGAACGAAATTGAGCTTCGTAGTTCGATATTTAAAATTGATGACTATTATACTCATACGAAGACAAGGAATAGCGAAGCGACCTCTTTTGTCATTGGCCTGAATGCATGATGTCTATTGCCAGTATGATGGTTAGATGTACGCAAACTTTTTGAAAGAGTGAAGTTTTTTTTTTAATTACTTACCGCCCTAGGGCTTTTCTAGCTACATTATTACCCTAGAGCGCTAATTGGTCACTTACAAGCCCCATTTGGGGGTAATAAGGACCTACTTACCGAATATGAGAGATGTAAAATAATATAATATTGAGTTGAGTTTAGTATAATGAGAAGACGACATAAAAAGGTAACTTTTAAAAAAGAGTATAAGATTTTCCAATAATTTAAAATGAATATCATGTTAGTATGAGAAATTCAGTGACGCACTCCGCGAAGAAAATAATTAGGTCGTTATTAAATTCTTTGCAAAGTTCCGCCCGAAGTTAGAGCTTTTAACAGATTTCTCGGTTAAATATTCAATACGTTTCAGCGGAATTAATAAAAATGTAAAGTATAGCGACCATTGACTATGCTAATTCATGGAGAGGGCTTGACGTATTAAATGGCACAATATTTTCGGTACTCAACATAAAATTCGCACGTTATTATCGTCACTGGAATTCTATATATTTTACCGTCATCTTAGGTAACTAAAATGGCAATAAACATAACATAACATCACGCTTTTTTTCCCGAGGGTTTAAGGCGTAGGCAGAGGTGTACCCATTACTCATTCCCATAGTATGTCCATTCACACTTTGTCAGTTATGTTTTTTCCCCGTGTAATTTATGGGGCGAGCCTATTGCTATCTATCGGACACAGTTCTAGATTCCAGATATCATTGAAAAAATTCTTAAAGGAATAAAACCAATAATACTTTTAGATTGACCTGGCATTTTGCATTGTTAGCATTTGCGAAACACTACGCCACCATAGAAGTGTTCTTGATAATTATTTTAAAAGTAGAATGAATAATTGTCTAATAACAGGTGACAGGCTCAGTGCAGTGCCGTGCAGGATTTTGAATTTTAAAACACTGGGTGGCACTGTGTCTGATATGGGCAATCATGATGCTTACCATCCGTATACAGTATTGCTCTGTGGCTTACCATCAGGCACCTGATTTGCTCGTCTTGTCACTCACTATCTTAAAAAAAAAAATTATTACTTGTTGAATCTCGTCATGCCCAGTAATTTCGCTGGTAACATTGCCCTTCAGACCGGGACACAGTAATGTTTACATATTACTGCTTGGCGGATGAATAACTGGCAACGGTGTGGTAATTCCCCAGGTGGACTCTTGCTAAAGAGGCCTACCACTACAAAACGTAATACAATACTTATACATATTATAATAAACGGCCTCTCCATAAATACATATAACCTCAATGGTTAATACTCTTGTACAGAATACGGATGGTGATCTAATAATAGTCTGCGGCGCTTTCTCAGTCTTCCATCTGATGAATATTCAGTGGCAGACGGCGGACGGACGGTTACGACGAAATATTCGAGAGTATTTTACTATGTGGATTTTCTTTATTTCATGGTTCAGTGGGCTTATAAAACATGCTTCTTTTGTTTTCTCTGAGTAGGTACCTATAAAGGTTTGAATCGTCGTTATATTTCATTCTCCCAGGCCTTATTGATTTTCACCAGCTAACTTTAACAATAACCAATGTTAATCGACAGATCGAATACCGACCGATAATCGACGAATTCTCTGGTTACACTAATTTATTTATTTATTTATTTATTTTCAATTATAACGGCCGGAACCAATTACAATAATTGACAACTTTATGTAATAAATTCTAAAAATAATATTATGCTATAGGAACATTAAAACTAAGTACAATAATAAAAATTAAAAAAAAATAACTAATAAAAATAGAATCAAAGTTTCAACATAAAAAATAATAATAATAAATATACTTACAAAATACTAAAAACATAGCTCACAGTTTGTGAGACACATGGACAGAAGTGAGGTCCATCTGTCAGCGAACACATCACACTCAGTATTTTGGTCCAGGAGAGCATTGAGTGCTGTGAGCATGCGAGGGAGAGGAGAGGATGCACGCGCTGCAGTGCGGGAGAACGGCACAGCAAATAACTTGTGCTTCCTACTTCGCGTATAGTTGTTTGGGACATATAATTGACACAGCTCATCATTTAAGTTGGAAGAATCTATCTTTCCACGCAAAATCTTACAGGCCATTACTATTTGATCGTAAGCACGTCGAACTTCTAACGAGTTATACCCTAGATGCCCTAACAGGAATTTTGTAGGATACAAAAATGGGTAGAAACCATGAGATTTTTTGTAGAGAAATCGCAAATACGCCTTTTGGACCTTTTCGAGTTGGAGTTTATATGTGCTCTCGTGTGGATTCCAAACACTTGAACTTGATTCCAGCTTGGAGCGAACCAGAACATTATATAATTGCTTAACAACCTTAATATCTCTGAAATCTCTAGCATTTCTGAGGACAAATCCCAGACGACTAAAGGCGTCCTTTGCTAAAGAAATAATATGACTGTGGAATGTCAGCTTTTGGTCGAAAGTGACACCCAAGTCTTTCATGGCAAAAGTTCTATTGATATTTTGTTTATCCATTTTATAATCGAAGAAGACTGGATGTCGTATTCGACCAAAGGTCATGACATAGCACTTGTTAGGGTTAAAGTCCATCTTATTTGACACACTCCACTGATGTATAGCGTCGACGTCCCTTTGCAGTGCCAAACAGTCCGCTTCTGATTTGATCTCTGCATAAATTTTAAGATCGTCTGCATAGAGTAGGCTTTCAGCATGGTAGATAACGTTGGGTAGGTCGTTCACCATTAGTAAAAATAATAATACACTTAGCACGTTACGTAAACGTTACTTTGGCGTTATTTGTCATAATTTTTTACAATGGTGCGTAATATTGGTCTCACTAAAGATTGGCGGCCAAGCATTCGTTATTGTTGAAATAAGTTTGTGCAACTCAGCTTAATCCCAATCCTCAGTTTTAAACTAAGCTTAATGGTTTTTGGTCTCGTTACTCTATATTCTGTATCATTTATAATAAATGCTATTATAAAATAACTAGTTGTGTTATAAAAATCCAATTGATTTTTAAAACCTTATTTTGGAATGGGAAAACAAACGATTACTCCATAATTTTTTACATAGCAATTATTAAATTTAATGAAAAAAATATTATAAGTAGGAATACAAAGTGTTCTAATAAGGTACCTAAATAAATATATTTTATTATGTATAGGATATACACTCCGTCTATGATTATAAGGAATGCAGCCAATAAGTTGGTACTAATGACCCACCAAAATGAGTAGCTAAAATAAATAAAAAAACTTTATTTTGGAAAACATTTACTTACACAAAAAAGGCGAGGAAACAATGATGACAGCTAAAGTAGTACTTTTTCCATCTGTTACGTTTACTACTGCAGCAATTTCAATGAACTAAGCCATAGTATAGGCCTTGATAAACGATATCTTAATATATTATGTTAAATTTACCATGAAACTGATTACGCGGGTGAAACCTAGGAGCTCAGCTAGTTTTACTATATTATTTGTTTATTTTCTACAATCTAATTCATAGTAATCAAAAAGCAAAATCATTATAAGATCTATATAAATTGAGAAGTTTATTTCTATTCGAAATCTTTAACGAAAATCCAACTGTTCGTTTCTAATTTTTACTGAATGAAAATATCAAAATTATATAGAAAATTTCAAGTGTATGTTGGGTTTCAAACAGACGTGGCAAAATTGGAAATTGTAAGCTTATTTCAAATGAACATTTATTAGATTTTGTGCTACGCGTTCAAATATTATAACAAAAAATTTTTAACCAATTTACTAAACGGCTTATAAAACTTGCCCTTTTATTTAGTTTTTTGCGTATTTGGTATATAAAATTTTACCCTTTATCTGTTGGCAGATTGATCCTGACATTTGATACACAGCTAGTTATAATGACAAAAATACATTAAAATATATCATATTTAGGGCCTTTTTCATCCTCGAGTAAAATGTCGAGTAAGTTACTCCTCTAATTATTTTAGTTTATAACGAGTTAATCGCTAATCGTTAAAAATGATAATCGGCATATAAACTGGCCTTTTTTGTGAAACTGACAAAAGTTACATGGGACTTCTACTTGCCGAGTAGCACTAATTGGAGAGTAGTTAGTCAACACTACTCGAGGATGGTGGCTCTTAATATCATTGCGAATCCAAGATGGCCATTGCCAAAAAATGGTGGTTTACATGTTTTTTCACAACCTCCTCAAAGTATCAATAAATTGTAATATAAAAAAGTATATAGTATTATAGTATATATTGTTAAATCAATGCGTTCCTTTCTGATGAAAAATAGAGATAGACAGCCGGATAAAAGTTGCAACATGACCGTTATATTTCAAACAATACCGCAACAAATAACAATAGCATGTCTGCCAAACGAGCGCCACTAAAAATAGAAACAATCACCACCGTGCTAGTGGTACCTAGTTTGGTGTCCAAACAAAACTTGACTCCAATAGAAAATTTATCGAAAGGTACATTTTCTATTTTTCATTTGACGGTATCCATTGATTTGTATCGATGGATATTATTTTCAAAACATTCTAAAACAAAAGTCAAAATCCTCACAGTTATATTTTTAAGTGAAGATATGAACATAAGAACTAACTGACTTTACTGTTAATCTACTAATAAATATAATTATACCATTAATTAAATACCTAAGCGAATTACATACATACATACCAGTCACGTCTTGTCCCCGTTGGGGTATTGTAATAAATTTAATTTTACTCAATTAAAATTAGTTATAAATTATAATTTAATAAATTATTTTGAACTTCCAATAAATTCAAATTAGCAATTCAGAATTATTTATGATTACAAGTAATTCTAAATATTCATTTGATATATTATCTTATATTAATTTTCTTTATTTGTATATATGCGCCTCTTTTGGGAACTGTGATTATCTTTCCAGCCAGCATCTGTAGCGTTGTTAAATAATATGTGAATGGTGAACAGTAGCAGTGCCTCCATTATACTTCTGATTTATGTCGCCGTTAGCTTTATTAATTGATTTGTGAGCTTTCAGATTTTCATTGCAATATTCAGTTTAAATTTTAATTGGACCATAAATTAACATCCGAAAACTACGAGGCTTTGTTTCAACATCCCATTTTGTAATAAACATGATAATTTATTGTGTAAGTTTTTATAAATCTAACAAAAATAATTTATTAGTCGAGCCATTATTGAGTATTTATTTGGGTATATACTGTGTATATTTAGTAAACGGCTTCTAAAAATTTTGTGTCCGATTTATAACATTATGATTTTTTGTTTTTTGATAAGGCCTTCTTGTTTCCCAAGGGAAACGGACTTGTAATCCAAGGAATCTGGACCCAGAAAACCTTACAATGTCCTATATTATGGCCGGGTACAAAATGATATTCGCAATAATATTCCTAACATAGTATCCATAGCATTATCGCCATTGAATTTATAATTTGATTTAAATAAAGTGAGGTTAAGTACTTAGTATTTTTAATGGCGACGCACGTTCTAATTTTAATGGAGCATTTGCTTCATCATCATCATCATCTCAGCCACAGGACGTCCACTTCTGAACATAGGCCTCCCCCATAGATTTCCATTCAGTCCGGTTGTAAGCGGTCCGCCTCCATCGTGTTCCTGCCGTCTTTATCGAATCGTCTGTCACCTTGTGGGTGGACGTCCTACGCTGCGCTTGCCGGTCCGTGGTCTCCATTCGAAAACTTTGCAGCCCCATCGGCCATCAGTTCTACGTGCTATGTGCCCTGCCCATTGCCACTTCAACTTACTAATCCGCTGGGCTATGTCGATAACTTTCGTTCGTCTACGGATCTCCTCATTTCTGATTCGAGCTCGTAGAGAAATTTCGAGCATAGCCCTCTCCATAGCTAGTTGCGCTACTTTTAGCCTGCTGATAAGGCCCACAGTCAGAGACCAAGTTTCAGATCCGTAAGTCATCACTGGTAACACACACTGGTCACTGGTGAGCATTTGCTTAATTCATAAAAATATTAGGCCTATCAAATGAAATCAAAATTATAATGTAAGGTCGACGTGGCCCAGAAACCAACAACTCCTATATCTGTAAAAGTGTTTTTCCTGAAAAAATAAATACACCTAAGTCGCCCGGTGATTTTTGTCGGCAAGTTTTGGCGGCGACAAAATTTCCCAAGAAGCCTGGGACCATAAGCCAGTGCAAACGAATCCAAGTTGCCGAAAAAAGTGTCGACGAGTTGACGGGTTCGGTGTGTTAAATAGATTAATATACAAAAAAAAACATTAAACAGATACAAATTAATATTATTAAAGTTATTCTTAATGTGTTGTAATGGAGTCCCTAACATAATATTATTATATAAAATTGAGAACTTCCAAATAAATATGATAAATAAATACGTAGATAAGCTCATAGCAGTGTTTTAATTATAAAAGTAACTCTGCAGCCGAGGCAAGCTCTCATTAGCATATTAGCACGGTCGTGTCAGTTGACACTTAATTACAGGCGATTACTTGAGCTCGTTAGTTGTTAGGCTACTCTACAGTGGGTGCAAGGGTCCTCCTCAGGTGACAGACTTAGGGAGTTAGGTGGAGATTACGAGTTTTACGGAAAAATTTTGAATGATACTCTATTATTCTGATGGGGTTTGGGGTGCAAAGGTCTACTGAGGTGACAAACTTAGGGAGAAGTTAGGTGAAATTTTTGTGTCTTTCACAACGTTATTACGAGTATGTGATAAACATATTGATACTTTGCGTGAGATATTAAAATTATCTAGCTTTGTATCATTATCATCATCCGCCGTAAGATTTCCACTGCTGAACATAGGCCTCCTCCCCCATAAAACGCCATAAACTATTCATATGGGAGCATTTTGATGCTTGGCAGTCGGCTTGGTGATCACAGTAGTTGGAATATTTGGAGCTTTAGCTTTGTTATTAGGTACTTATTTTATTTTTTATCGATCGGAGTTCGAGTCGACCTCGAGTTTTCCTTAATAATAGGTTAACTTTGAATTTTAATAACACTTTGCGAGAATCCTACACCATTCCGTCCCACTAATATATAATAATAAAAAAAACATTTATTTCAGACTGTTAGTCCATATTATTATAAGTAAATTTTGTAATATAATAATTTGCATTATATTATGGGAAATGCATAAGTGGATAGGTGTATTTTGTTATTGTTAAGTATCTCTTCACGCCAAAACTACTGAACAGATACTTCAGCGAATAGTAATCGCGAATAGTAAAGGGAATTGTATCCACAGGTTTCAGAATCAGACTGAATTTTTAAACCATTTCTTATCGGGTAATTTAATAAATAAGCTTCTCAAATGTCTGAAAATCTCTTCTTGCATTTCCATAATTAATTCTTAAAACCCACTCATACTGCCATTGTACCTTCTAATTACTTAATTAAGACTACTTGAAAATCTCAAGTAGAACAAACGTGTGCCATCAAAACGAGTGGGTCGTTGCGTCCCTTCGTTCTAAATTGTCCAAGGGAACATAATGACCCTCGCAGGTAATTAGATGTCAGTTACTGAGATTGTGTACGCTGATTATAACTGGGCAACGGTTCATTACCGCTTTATGATTATAACGACGTCATTATAAACAACTGAAGTGCTCGCTGTTTACAGCTGCGTCAACATACAATCTCGCCTTATTCCTGAAGGGGTAGTACCCAGGACTCAGTTTCATAATAGAAGGTACACCCACATTTCGCCAGTATATGTTATTGATTAGATTTTTTAATTATTTATTGTCATAAAAATTTATAAATATGCAACTCAGCGATAATACTAAGTTACATCTAACTTTATTTAAGTGGTTTTACAGGGTAGGAGCACCTTTTAAAACTATTAATATAAATAATAGTTTAATAGTTTTATTATAACATATAATACTTAAAAAATATTTTTTTCAATTATTCATAAAACTCGCAAAAGAAAGAATTGCGAAGTTAGCAAAAAAAATCGTCTTTCCGATGAATTTTATAACCTGAAGATTGTTTAGTTTGATTGGAAAATGTGTATTGCTACAACTTTTTTCAACACCTTGTTCAGGTATTACTTATATAAATTTGATATGGGTAGCAAAAAATGGGTACAGTTAAACACGGAACGTGTTAAAGTTTTGAAAAGTTGCTATATCGCAATAAAACCGCTTTGTACAGCTTTGAGGTTTGGCACTATATTACAACGGTCAGCCAATATTGAAAATCCAATTTTCTGTTGAGATTGTAAGTTTAAACTTTCGACTTTTATTGTCAAATATTTGTATCGCACTGGGGAATCGTCGGCGCTCTTGCACATTCCCTGCTGACAGTAATCGGGAGATACTGTGCAAGTTTTATATTTCTGCCGCATACGTATACTAACTGCTGTTCCTACTGTAGAATGAAGTCTCATCTACACCTTGAACTACAACACTCTTGGACTCTTTAAAAAAAGCAATCTTCTTTAAAAAAAATCTTTAAAAACAAGCTTATAAAATATTGCTGGTTCTCTAAGTGAAAGTAACTGTTTTCCATCTATTGTTCATTATTATTCCATCTGACGGGTCATCTCCTTGATTTCTACATCCGGCTTGGATATTACAATATTTATTTTTCAGTCGGTATTTCTGCTAGTGAAGCTCTCTATATTCCACATTCTCTTAATTAAAATACCAAGCATGTTCCGGTAACCCGGATACTCGTAATTTTAAAAATATTCAAATGAAATTATCATGAAGCCCGTTTGGTAGTTTTATTTGTATGCATATAAATAACTGGTAAAAGTGTAATAAATAGTGATTAAATTTTTTTTTACCTTTTTCTTTAGCCGTATTATTGTTTAAAACCATAATAAAAAATATATGAATCAAAGTCCGTTTTACAACCTCTTTGTTAGTGCGCACTTTTGCGTCGGTTTCTTTCCAGATCAGGCATCCAAACGGCGCGCGCGACGTGCTATGAAGCAGTTTTGACGATGACTGTACTATTTATTCTATCCAAACAACATTTTTATTTAACCTTAAGTCTAACTAAAGTTTTCTTTTAACATAAGCATAAGCAGATGCAAAGTAGCAATGTCCAGTTCCAGTACAATGGCTGTAACACAACAGCACTTGTTGCCGAAAGCTCCGCATTTTTCATGGGCTTGTTTATTACTCTCTAGTGCCTTTCAAGCGCTTCAAGCACTTGAGCCTGCTCCCGCTTGCTCCACGGTTTCGCGAGTTCCATAATTTTGTTTTGTCAGGAATTTGTGGTCGCTTTCGAGTATAATTGAGAGCTGTGTTAAGCGGGTTAAGCGCTTTATGAAAACTGTGTCGGTGGATTTTTATGTTTGTGATTTTAATGCAGTTATAATAGAAAACAATATACAATACTAAAGCTAAAATCTGATAGATATAGTTACCTAGTAATAAAATCATACTGAAAGTTCTTCAAGTCAAGTCAAATCTATTTCTTCAAATTAGTCACAATATGACACTTTTGCAAGTCAATGAGTACAGAATCTACCGTGCCTTCGGAAATACACCTTCATAATAATACTGTCCTTTATAAATATTCATAAAAATATACTTTTGAAATATTAACCCCGTAAACCTTTAACAGAAATATACAATTCGACAACTATCTTAAATTAAATTTACAACAAACTACTAATTATGTTTGTGTTTCAAACAGTATCATTATGTACCTACTCTACTACGCTAAAGATACCATAAATACGAAACGAGAAGCCAAAGCACCTATTTTATTGATAAAACTCAATACCTATTCCTCACTGCTATCTTCAATTGAAAATGGCGAAACTTTTAACAGTAAACTATGCTATAAAGCTCAAACAACCCCCCGGACATGTTAGGTCTTAGCTCAAGACTGCTAGGAATAGCTTTAAAATACTAACGACGACATTAACTGCCTTCAGGAGGGTATAAACGGAGAATGCTTTTATCCAAATTACTACTGAAGCCATTGAACTATACTATAGTCTCTATGGATATTGCTCACTGAATGATTATTGTTAAGTATTGATCTGATAATACAGCTTGTTGTTAAAATAGTTGTTTGTTTAACGGAAAGGGACATTTTGCCTCGTTTGGTCGCCGTGGTGGCGTAGTGATCACAAGCGTTACTGCCGATCATGAGGTCCCGGGTTCAATGCCCAATATTATGATTTTTCCATTAGGATTTTTCTTAATAACAGCCAGAAGTCTGGAACTATGCCCGCTAGATGACAATAGGCTCGCCTCCTATTATATGGAACCTAAAAACATAATTGGTGAAGTGTGTGTGTGTACCTATTATGGGTCCTGGATACACCTCTGGTACCCTTTGGTAAAAAAGGCGTGATGTGTTTTGTGTACATACAAATCCAAAAACATAGAATTTAACATGCAATTTTTATCTACTTGATTCTAAGATCTCGTTTTGTATGGTCCTGTACCAAAAAGTCGTTAGTATAAAAATAAAAATAGTTATGAATAAGGTAGCTTAAATTTGTATGCATCTTTTAAAATAATATTGAACTGCTTGCTGCTCTTGTGGTATACTATTTTGGCTGATTTTTATATTCGCCGTAACGGTAGAGATAATAAAAAATACATAAAAATGTTTAATATAGATCAATGGCCAATAACCAAGTTAACGTTTAACTCCAGTACATTTCTGAATTGTTATTGTACATGACATTATGTCGATTGGTATTCATGGAAAACAATTTGATAGATCGGCTGTTTATGTTTGAAATGAAGATTTTCTAAAGAAAACATGAAGTGCTTTGTCCACTTAACCGATATGTTACAAGAACGTTATAGGACTGAACGAACGTTATAAAAATTCTTTGTATAGAAATGTATGAGTCCTTGCCGACTAAACCATTTTGTGACAATCGCGTGTCGTGCACGGCGCGTTAGCACTTCGTCAAGAATTTCTATAAGAACGATGTTGACACGTTATAGCGGGTGTAGGTACACCCGCAACAAGGTGTGGTCGTTATCTTATCAACGACCACAGAGTTTCATAATTGAATTTTATTTTGTGACGTATAATGCCTAATATATTTTTAAAACTTTATATACCTATATTTTGGTAAAATATATATGATTTGAAACAATCATGGTTGCAGTTGCAAGCATTAGGATCAGGAATCAGCTCGTCGATGCATGTCAGTTCTTCCGTGATCATGGCGCGTGCAACTGCGTCGAAATATCGAGAAACTCACAAAATATCGAATCATGGTAAATATCCCGTAATAAGTATGTGATGCATTTGGTAAAAAGTTTTATCATAATCCGAGTTTAATACAAAACATTATACCTCCTGTATAATTTTTAAATGAAAGTCAATTAAATAGTCATTTCTCAAACAAGCATGGATATTTTATTGTCATTGTTTTCGAAATCAAATCGATAGCTGTTGCGTTTTTTGAATTTGTAATATTACAACGCTCCAGCAATGTTGTATGAAACGGCGTGCTGGAGTTATTAAATACTCTTTGATTGGATCTCTTTTATCAATCTTGGCATACCAAAGTAAGTCTCTTTGCTTAGTGCGTTCACGTGGCTGTAGTTAGTAAAGCCCGTCACACACGTAGCTATAATATATATTAATATAAATTATAGCAAGGCATATTACGATATATTTTCTATACAAATATTCGACTGACCACACACGCAGCTATAATATATATTTCTATGACGTCACCAACATATACCGTAATATATATTATTGCATATTAATATATATTATGGTATAGCAAGGTATATTTCGACATATTTTTAAAGTACAGCATGTTCTAAAGTGTTCGAGCGCACGTCTACCCGCTAATCTACTTAATATTGAGTGAATTTTTTTGAGGATAAGTCACGATACAAATTGAATTCACCACGAGTTTGTTTATTCTTTATATGCGATTCAATCCATTTGGTTCTAGTTTTTGTGCCCGACATGGCAACTAACAATTCCAAAGCAGCAGTGGAATCGTCCTCTGAAGAACTGTCAATTAAATCCATTAACAATGTACTTGTTGAATTCATAATTACTTAATTAGTAATCGGAACACCCTCGGTGGCGTATAGGGCGTATGCTCGACTGCCAATCAAGAGGTCCCGGGTTCGATCCCCAGGTCAGGCAGTGTTAAATATTGGCTTTTGCCATTAGGAATAATTATGTCAATAACTGCCTGGAGTTTGGAACTGTGCCCGGTAGATGGCAATAGGCTCGCCCCCTATTACATGGGACCAATAACATACTGGCGAAATGTGGGTGTATCTATTATGGGACTGAGTCCTGGGTACACCTCTGCCTACCCCTTCGCGAAAAAGGCGTGAATGTATGTTATGTTTTTTGGAACACCCTCTAATACAAAACACGTCCAAACGCTAGGCCGACCATTAATGGAATGAAGGCAAAATATATATTATAGCATCGCCTCCGTGTGTGGTAGCTTGCTATAATATATATTATAGCTCGGTATATTAATATATATTATAGCTACGTGTGTGACGGGCTTTAATAACAAATCAAGGTGAATTTTCAGCGTTGCCGAATCTGTGCCGAAAGACAATGCATGCGTTTGTCTTTCAGCACAGATGATAAATAGAAAATTGGCGGCAAAGCTGAAAATTCGCCTTGATTCGTTATTTACACACTTATTTTATATAAATTTAATAATTAAAATGAGTTCCGACGGTTCAGAGAGTGAAACGGAGATTGATTGTACTCCACCAGATTTATGATAAGAAGTCAAAAGAAAGTATGTTTTATTTCCCTGCATTCTTTATTATATGCGCGGCAATTGCCTGTCTCGTATAGTTCTCGCCTACGGCTCGGCGTTCAAACCCATAATCGACCTGCAATTGCCTCTTTCACGGCCTTTGCAATAATGTATATACAAAACCTATATACAATACATATACAAAACCAAATAACAATTATTCAATTAAAAAATAGCAATTAAAATTACTACAACAAAATACATGTATTTATTTACTGTTAACACGGTATAATAAAATAAAATCATTAGAATTACATTTAAAATTATTAAAGAAAATACAATAAAATTTAATTTAATTTTTATACCTGATTCCAGAGTTTTATTTTACCCAGTCAGTATCTTCATCAAGTCATAATTACTGCCTACACAGTTTGAGACACAGTTTTTATTCTTAGGTCGTGACAATATCATTACAGAGGCAGTTCTTATAAAACATGTTCCATCGCCTATCGTATCATAATGCGTCCATCAAAAGTTTATGAAGAGTAGATACCTACTGTGTAATATATTTACTGGCTTGATGCGTAATATTATTATCGAGGGAGGCCTTTTAATACTAAATACTCATAATATATTATTCTTTTGGATTATTGGATTAGTTACTTTTGGATAATGATTATAATAGGAAGGTTTTTTTTAAAGGGAAGCTTTTTATTCTACGCCTTATTGAATCTTGTTACAATTGTATAAAAAATAGCGAAGCATTAAGAAACAAATAGTTTTCTTAATACATTATGTGTAAGGTACCATCGAACTTTTCGTATATTGTAGAATTTCAATACAAAAGATAATAATAATAATAATATGGGACAACTTCCACACACGATCACCTGGTCCCAAACTAGGCTAGAAGCCTGTACTATGTAACCAAATGACTGATATAGATACTTATATAAGCTTATAACACCCAGACACAGATCAAACAGACATGTTAATGTATATGCACACAAATGTTTGACCTGGCCGGGGATCGAACCCGGGGCCTGCGGCACAGAAAGCAGAGTTACTACCATCTAAGCCACCAAGGCTGTCAATATTTTTATTTTCCAATACATACAAGCAAACTGTTATTTACGGGTCTCGTTTTCGGTAAAATCGTGAATCATCATCCAGCCGTTGGTAATCCACTGCTGAACATAGGCCTCCCCCATCAGGGGGGTTGTTGCCAATACTCGCCACGCTTGGCAGGCGGGTTGGCGAGCGCAGTTTGATACATAGTTTACACAGAGGACGCTGCTGCCCGTCCTTTGGATCTCATAACCCTTAGCCGGCTCTTACGGCAACCACGGGTAGAGAGGGTGAGGTACTATTCTAAAGCCGGTGACCCCACGGCCAAAATCGTGAATACACTACACAAATAATCTGCTGATAAAATGTGCAATTCTCTTTAATTATATCCGACAGTTGATCAGGTTGTCCGTTCTCTCGTCAGTTATTTCCCATCAACATCTAATTTAGCCGGTACCGGTACAGTTCCCAAACAGATTTTATCTGCAGCGCCACTGTGCATAAAACAGTTAGCGAGTTTGACAAATCGTATTGACACCGCGCGCGCCAAGTTGAGCTGCTTCTGGTGTAAGGTAAAAGCTGGTGGGATTGAAATTTAAGGCTAGATAGAGACTAAATTGGTAGGATAGAGTCGAGAGTGTCTGCAACGTACGTGGAGAGGCCACTAAGACTCTTCTCAGCTTCTCTCTTCAGCTCTTCAGCTGCGATTGCGAATTCCGTGGCTAACGCTGCTTGAATCATAACATTTCAAAGATATACAATAAATTTTTGTAGTACATAATATAATATATTAGGTGTGTGTCGTATCTTATAATATAAGATAGTTATTATTACATTTCAATATTTTTTGGAATTTATTACTTTGAATTATAACAGGCACATCAGTCCTGAAAAGTACCGTTAATGCCTCTTCGATGAGATGTGTCATGCCTATGTTGGGCCTTTTGAATTATACTAAAATTATGACAATATTATCTTACCCAGAGATATTCAAATTCACAATAAACAGAGCCGTCTGTTGAAATGCACTGACCATTCCATGACAGCATGTTTCCAGTAGATGCATTGAACAAACCGCTGTCAGTCTGTCTCTCGGGCGGACCGTTTAGATTTGCATCTAGCAAAGTTTGGCGCCGGCAGAATAGTAGTAAACAGGATTAGTGACTTCATTGTTGGCGCGACTCGCTGCCTGTATAATTAACAAAGGCAGTGGCCATCCAGATGTTTTACATAGAGTGATTATAATATTGCATTCAGTTGAAGCTTCAATTTTACAAGTATATATAACTGCGTGAAACTGTTTTAAATTCATTTATTTAAATATTTATAAATTAATACTTAGATAATTAATGTAACTTAGGTAACAATTAATATCTCAGAGTGATAGGCGCATTACCGCATGCCGCGCAGAATTTTTTAATTTGAAAACAATGGGTGGCACTGTGTCTGATATGGGCGATCATGATGCTTACCACCAGGCACATGATTTGCTCATTTTGACACTCACTAACATAAAATTAACTGTGTCTTTGAATGGATCTCTAACCTATCGTAAGGTGCCGACCGGTGGCTATGCAGAGGTTACTAGATATCTTTTCCCTCCACTAAATGAATCAAAAAACAAAATAACCGCTGGGTTATACATATGAAAATAGGAAAATTCATTCATAAGATCTACTACACGTTCCAAATTAAATTAATTAAATAAACTTTTTATAATTGTATAACTTCATGTAGGAATACTATGTTGCTATGCTCAAATGGGCATCATGTTGAACCATAATCTTACTTGTAACACCATTTTGTTCACATGATTTGCAATAAACGAAACTTGAAACTATGTGTTAGGATGACGAAGATAGTGTATAGTGTTGCACTGGATAACGCTGCGATAGATGGATACGTCGTTCTTCGTGCTTCACTATTTCACATAAAAATCAAGATTCGTACATGAAAGGTGAACAAATTGTTACTTATCATTGAAGTTACTTATCATGTACCTACGGAATAACTAACTAGGATGATGACCCGATAGTAATCTTGACCTTCGACACAAAAGGTTTATCGCGTCTTTTCTATCAAGCTCCTTTAGAAAACTAGGAGACCCTTCTTAGAAAACAGATATTTTCGAACTGTTCTATTTTTCTTCCAAAAACTTTCTTTACCACAACTTTTAATGTTTTAGTCTCTCTTCGAAACTCATTTTGTAAACATTGATGTTATTAGACTCTTTATGTCGGGCATTATTAGATAATCTTGTTTCCTCAAACAAAATATCTCGCCAATAACTCAATCACTCAATCTTATCGAATAAAACTCGTGAAGCGGAAGCACTCGTCTCTCGGTATTATCATCAAGTAAATAAGATTCCCATGAAAAAGTATCGAATATCCTTCGTTTTTAAGATATTTTTAGAGGTGACATGACACAACTTTGCTCTTACCTTTCACCGTCTCTCGCAATAAATCCCTATCGATTGTGTTCGAGGAAGCCTGTAGAATAATAAGTGGTTTGAGATAGCCCATCTTCCTTCAGCCATCAAATTTTTATGACGAAATCGTACAGGGTATATAATACCTATATACATATAGGTAGTATAGTTCATGAAAACCAATAAAACCTACCCGAATAAATAATAAATAGTTTATGACATTTCATTTTCCTTTTGTGATAAAAATCTTGTTGCATTATTTGTATTGGTATATACTCTCGTAATATTGTTAGAGGTATTTGTACAGGTTTGGCAAATTGGTTCATCTGATATTGGAGTAGCAACTGGCAATAATTTTGGGAATAATAGTTATTCTATCATTCCCAAAATAATTGCCAGTAAGAAAGAATTAGATTGAATTCCTATGCAAAATAGAATTTGTGAATGATAGTTACTGTTATTCTATCATACCCAAAATTATTGCCAGTTGCTATTCCAATATATCAGATGAACCAATTTGCAATCAAAATGATGAAAATTATAGTTATTCTGTCATTCCCAAATTCTATTTCGTATAGGAAGTCGATTCAATTCTTTTTTATGAAAGACCGGTGCACCTCATCAAGTTACTGCTAACTTTTTAACACATTATATTTCTGAAAAATACAGTAGCGCCCCATTTCTTTCAAGTTTTGCCTACTCTCCTCATAATCAATGTCACCATCATCAATAGTATTAAATAGACTTAGGCACTAGTGTATAATTAGTTAGTACCTATATAATCTTACCTCAGTCAATGTTACTCTGTAAGCAATATTTATATGTTTCCACACACGCTCAAACTTCAAGCAAAGCGATTTGATTCACGAACTGATCGTATAACTTTGCTCGTTGGTTTGTACCTAACGTTGTATGTCATGTCGTCGTTTGTTGTTTAGTTTGCGTTTGTGGAACTTATTATTATAATAACTATTTAGTTATTAAATCCTGTACAATCTACCTTATAAGTATCGGGTTTGCGACATTTTCCTATTATAGGCATAATAAGTATTATTATGGTTAGAAATAATCTCTGCCTTTTTTTTAAACCAGGTAAAAATGCATTACTTATATTGATCATGAGGACGTGAGTGGTTGTGTAGTATAACCCCACACAAATCCGGGGGTGTTTCTGCGAGGCACCTTCTTCTGCGGGCATGCCGAAGCACTCATCCGCAGCCCGGACGGCGTAAAGACGTGCTTGGGGGTGAAGAGAAGCCTTGACCCCCAAAAAGGCACTGCCTACCCCAATGGGAATAAGTGACTTAATACGTACATACATAAAAATGTATGTATTAAGTTTATTAATAAAATTTAGCATGCATTTTAGATTCCGATAAATAGTAGTTAATTGTGTTAATATGGTCTGGCGATCATCTGTTTATGAGAAGTCCAGAAGAAGTTAACACACACCTTCGCATATTTTTCTTCTTTTTCGAGTGCTATCTTCCAAGCTCTAAGCTATAAAGTGCTAAAAGATTTGGTGGCCATCATGGCGACTTGGACACTCAACGCGACTCTCAATATAGGCAAAGAATTTTCCTATTTTTCGGTACATAATAATTAAATAATACTAAGATACCGATTATTATTATTATTGTTATATTATTACCGAAAACCAAAATACCCTACTATGTAATAACATTACCAAAACTAAAATTCATTCATATTTCTCAGAAAAAAAACTAATAAATCAACTCGGGCATTTCTCAATGAAAGCCACTTATTAAATATAACACTGTTATATCACTGAAGCCTGTTTTGTTATATAAACGCCTCTTCAGATCTTATTCTCTTGTTATTCTAGAGTTTACCTTGATAATGTATTTAGGTAACTTGTAACAAGCAATCAACAACTTATTGAAGCTTTCAGAAATATTGGATAGGTTATTAAAATGGTGTACACTTAGCACCAGATCTAAACCTCTTGTATTTTAGCATTATTTTAGGTTTTGATGTCAATAAATATGAATTGAATTTTCTTACTGATAATAATACAACATGTCATGTGAGGTTGCCTTAAGAGCCGGCTTAGGGCTATCAGATCCAGAGGACGGGCATCAGCGTCCTCTACGTGAAAAATTCTCCATCAAACTGTGCTCGCCAACCCGCCTGCCAAGCATGGTGTATGCAAACCTAATGGGGAAGGCATACGTTCAGCTACTGCTGAACGTACTACTTCTACTGACTTCTTGCTGACTTCTACTGAAGTCCTGCTGCGTACGGCTGAGATGATGATGAAAATGTTATCCTTAAGAACATATTATTTTTTTCTTATGTATATTATCTGGGCAAGTATGTGGTCTCAGATTTCAGGATACCCAAAGGCTTTGGGTGGCATGACTGTTTTTAACGACCAACATCTACAACGATGATAGGGAAACTGTCCTATTTAGATAAATAATCTTTATTCAAACTAAAAATAATTTATGCAAATAGGCCCTAAAAATACTTTCTTACGTAATTGAATCAAGAAGAAAAAGTCAGTACAAGAAGAACGCACAAGGAGTTTTAGGACTCAATTTTTTTAAAACTATTTATTGATTGACCCTTTATGACATTGACTGTACACTGTTCGTAGAATGGCATAGAAGATTATAAAAAATAATAAATCTAAAAGCTTGCTTAGTGCCTCAAGGCTCAAGATCCAAAATAAGTAGACAACTGTTACTAATAAGTATGGTTAACAATCTAAACACGTCTTAAGTATTAGTAACAATCCCAATTAAGTTATACAACTAACGAAACGACATTTAAAGCTACTACTAACGAAACGTAAGCCACATAAACTCGGAGAGACGGACACGGGTTGCGGCGGTGTGGGTGCCAAGTTTGAAGTGATGGAAAAAGGCGCCGACTCGTAGACCTCGAAAGAGATGGCCCGACGACCACATTAAATATGATGAGAAATAGGTACCACTGGAAAAAGTCAGGGAAAAATGGAAAAAGGAAAGGGAGACCATTTCTGAGTGGGACATAATAGGCTAATTAAAAAAATATGATGGACAAGCTTGACCACTTTTTTTTGATTGGTTGCTACGGTAAAGGAATGTTTCTACCAGTCCCGCTACATGGATGGGAGACCATTTATGGGGTATTATCAGTTATTAAATCTGATGCCTCGTTGATCTAGTGGTCGCAAGCTTTACTGCTCAGCAGATCCTGGATTCTAGATCAATTACCAGGACGGCCAAAGTGATATTTAATTTTATCATTAAGAATTTTCACAATAGCAGCTGGTGTCTGGCTTTAACTCCGTCGTATGCTGTGTGCTCTCATGTGGATTATTGGTTAGCCAATCTTCCTTGTGCAATTTCTATTACATTATCTGCCTTTTTTATCATGCGACTTAAACTATATATGGTATGGATGTACCTACTATACCTCTATCTAACCCTCAAACAACAATGCATGATGTTATGCTATGACACGCCGCACAGCCACCGATCTTGCAATCGTCAGAAGGGCCGACCTAAAACTCTGACACCACGTTTGTCACACCGTCACTACAACAAAAACAAAATGAAAACTTCCTCCGCTCTGAAGAGAACGATTTACTTATATTCTCTACTTTTTTTTTTTTTTTTTTTTTTTTTATGATAGTGAGTAACAAGACGAGCAAATCAGGTGCCTGATGGTAAGCATCATGATTGCCCATATCAGACACAGTGCCACCCAGTTTTAAATTCAAAATTCTGCGCGGCACTGCACTGCGCCCGTCACCCTGAGATATGAGTTGTTGAATCTCATCATGCCCAGTAATTTCGCTGGTAACATTGCCCTTCATACCGGAACACAATAATGTTTGCACATTATTGCTTGGCGGATGAATAACTGGCAAAGGTGTGGTACTTCCCCAGGCGGCCCCCTGCTAAAGAGGCCTACCACTACAAAAAAAATAGTACTTAAAACTGAGCTATTGATAGATTATACTCTTACAAGTTTTTCTATTAACCAACTGATTGCAGAACTTGTAGCGTTCAAGGTTTTAATTTGAAAAGTTGTGCAATGCAATTTGTATCAGTTGCGAGGTTCCGTTCTGAAACAACTCACAGATTTGAGTCTCGACTTAATCTCAACTTTGTTATTATTTGTTAAAAATAATGTGACGAGTACTTGAAACAAGTTTTAAAAAATAGGTACCAGTATATTTATACAGTTAAATATATTGACTGGGAACGAAAAGGTTACGTTTTGTTCCCAGTCAATATATTAAACATTTGATAAAATTATTTTTGAAAAGTGGAGTTAGGTTAAGGTTCTTATTGCAAAATCATATTATGAAACGGTATTTAATAAGCCCTGAGTGCGCTTGAATAACTAAGTAGATATACATTAACACATTTTGAAAGTGAGACCTGAGGCATATACGCACCAGTATAGTACTCATTATTGAATGATGTTCTTGTATTAAGGTCTAAATATTAATGTATTAATGTACAAAGTTTCCGTATAAATATTTTCATGGCCAATATTTATTTCCAGGTATCCGGTGTGGTCGGTCGGGCAGACGTTCTCGCTTGCATCTTTTTTCTATCTTCTATTCTACTATATCATGGGTGAGTTTATTGTTAACATGATAAGTGTCTTCAATCATTTATTTCCAAGACTACCCCTAGTAACTAGGTTTAACAAACATTATTATTACTTTCTGTATTTTTCTGAACGTTATATAAACACTCATTCAAAAATTCATTCAATATAATATTTTATATAATATAAAACTCAGGATCTCTGCGCCATCCTCTTTCGTTATTTAGAAAATGCCCCGTAACGGTGTAAACCTTTCGCGCACGGCATACCAAAATTATAATTTTTGTCACTCGCCGCAAACTGGGTCAAAAATTATTAAACGAAATTTTAAAAAATTCCGATATATTTGCACCAAAACTTCGATAATTGATGACCCAAGTCTTAATATGTTGTTGTCCCGTGTCCCATGTGTTGATAACATAATAGGAAGTAGCCTCGCTCTTGCGCTCTTGTAATAAGGGTCGAACATACATACATTCTTAGACACAGGAATGTCAGTTTCTCGGAAGTGACCATTTCCCAACTGACCCAAGAAACTTTGTCACAACACAACCGTAACTACAACAATGTTCGAGTAACTATGAGCGATAACTGTAGTACCTAACAAGTATGGCGCAAGCTGGCGCGACGTGCCGGAACAAACCGCGTTAACAACAGTTCGCAACTATGTGCCGCCGAGCGATGACGCGGGATAATTCGATGGGTGAACTTGGAACAACTTACTTGCTGTGATGTTTCAAATTGTTATTATGATTTTCAAGGAACAGCAGAGCTAATATGGGCAACATTTTCCAGAGTTAGTGTAGTTTTTCCAATATTATTTTAAAGAGAGTGGTATGGTAGTATTCGTAGCCCAGTGGCAATATCTCCGGATTCAAATCCAGTGGTTCAGAACTCATAAAATATGGCTAGCACAGGACAGGGTCAAGTGGCATGATATGAAGGAGGCCTTTGCCCAACAGTGGGATGTAATGGGCTGTGGATGATGATAATGAAGATGTGGCATTACATCAGGACGCTAAGAGGCCTTCGGGTGACCAGCACATTCTGACACCAGTGGTTACCTATTACAGACAGACATTACAAGAAAAATAATACGTGTGAAAGAGACAGCAGATGCCTTATTTAAGTACGACATCGTCAATAATTCATGATATTATTATGATATCAAGTCACAAACATACCAAAATCGTGATTGCTATGGTATCCGGTGGCCCAGATAATGACAAATTATGTGCCGTAATCAATCGATCAGAAATGAGATTCCAATTACCGATGCCGGCAGCTTGTCGGTAATGATCACAACTCAATATTTATTATGTTAAACAGATGTTTTCAGTAGATCAACTTTGATAAAATTAAAGTTACCTCCTTTTAACTCGTCATAAGTATTATAAGGGTTTAACGAATTCTTTATAACTTTCATCTTAACGATAATAATCTTTACCGAAAGTTATTCAAACAGCATCTTTGACGGTGGTGAAAATCTGATCAGACCAAAGTATCAAAGTTTTTAATATATTCTATTTGTCCAAACATACTTAATATTATTATACTTAACCATTATCGTCATCATCAGCATGCAAATGATGACAGTTGGCTTTAACCTTAGAATGCAACAATGTGAAGTTCCTCTTCGTTAGCATCCATATGACAGCCTGGTTGGCACAGATGGTAGTAACTCTGCTTTCTGTGCCGCAGGCTCCGGGTTCGAACCCCGGCCCGGTCAAACATTTGTGTGCATGAACATGTCTGTTTGATCTGTGTCTGGGTGTTATAAGCTTATATAAGTATGTATATCAGTCATCTGGTTACCATAGTACAGGCTTCTAGCCTAGTTTGGGACCCAGATGACCGTGTGTGGAAGTTGTCCCATATGATTATTATTATATCCTTGGCACTTATAATAATAATTTAGGAGAATTTCCACATCAGGAGAAGTCCTGAAGAGTTTGAATGAATGAAAACTCTTTATTGCTACCACAATATAACATAAAATAACAAAGAAGAAAACCTTAAAACTAGAAAGAAGTAACAACTGGCGGCCTTATGGCCTTATCGAGTTTTACACTTTTAAGGTTTAAATTTAGTCAAACTAATAAGGTATCCAAATGTTCCAGATGTTCAGGCCGACATCGAGTTTGGGCAAGCATCCTGGTGGCAGCGCTCAGCATGCTGGCGAAGGAGACAGGACTGACTGCGCTGCTGTTCAATATTGCCTTCGACGTGTACAGGTGCTGGACTCCTGTTGCTAGGTCTGTTTTCATACGATTTAAGTAGACTCATTCCTTTGACATCCACATTTCACTAGTTAGGTTTTCAGTCCCGCCTAATAGCGGGCGATGGATCGATTTGCAATTAATGAACGAGCAATTAATTTAGGCTGATTATAAGACATGGCGAAACATGGTATGATGTAGAGAACTTGTTGATTCCAGGTCATCATCAGCAGTGAAATGGCGGTGGAAATGCGAAGGTTTCTGTGGGCGAGTGTTGAGAGCACTGGCAGGGCTGGCCCTCCTCGTGGGAGTACGGTTGGCCTTGCTGCAGGGATCTCTGCCAGCATTCTCTGCACAGGACAACCCTCCTGCGTTTCATCCATCTATAGCAGTTAGGTATGGTGATAACATAACATCACACCTTTACCCAAATGGGTAGGCAGAGTACATCCACACTTCGCCTGTTATATTCTCGGTCTTATAATAGGGGGCGAGCCTATTGCCACCTACCGGGCACAGCTCAAGACTACAGATTGTCATTTAGATGATTCATAATGGAAATATCTAATAACAATTTACCTGATCAGGAGATCAAACCTGAGACCTCGTGATAGGCAGTATAACCTGCGAACCACTTCGATACCGAGCCAGTACCTGTATAGTATACATATTGTATGATGAGTCCCTACTTCCTAGGACGAATTAACCACCTACTTCTAATTATAATAATTAACTTAGTTTAATAAGCTTACTATTAAAACTGAAGTTTAAACTTCACCAAAATTCGTCCACAAACCTATAGATGAAGGTTATAAAACATGCCTTATACCTATTAAACCATATCAACAAAAATTTGGTGCATTGAGAAAAAGTGCTGGGCTTAATTATAAGTAATACATACATACATATATACATTCACGCCTTTTTCCCGAAGGGGTAGGCAGAGGTGTACCCAGGACTCAGTCCCATAGTAGATACACCCACATTTCGCCAGTATGTTATTGGTCCCATGTAATAGGGGGCGAGCCTATTGCCATATACCGGGCACAGTTCCAGACTCCAGGCAGCTATTGAGATAATTCCTAATGGAAAAATCCAATATTTAGCGCTATGCCTGACCTGGGGATCGAACCCGGGACCTCTTGATTGGCAGTCGAGCATGCGCCCACTACGCCACCGAGGCAGTCATAATAGTCGAGTTATATGTAATACTTAATACTTATTTAATTACAAGCTTATTATTACTTATTTATTATTACTTTTATTTACTTATTAGCTTATTTTTTGTAGTGGTAGGCCTCTTTTGCAGGAGGCCGCCTGGGGAAGTACCACACCTTTGCCAGTTATTCATCCGCCAAGCAGTAATGTCCAAACATTACTGTGTTCCGGTATGAAGGGCAATGTTACCAGCGAAATTACTGGGCATGATGAGATTCAACAACTCATATCTCAGGGTGATAGGCGCAGTGCAGTGCCGCGCAGAATTTTGAATTTTAAAATACTGGATGGCACTGTGTCTGATATGGGCAATCATGATGCTTAACATCAGGCATCTGATGAGCTCGTCTTGTCACTCACTATCATAAAAAAAAAAAAAAAAAAAAAAAAATTACACAATATCTTATTATGGACATAATATACCTTTATCTTCATCATAATGTAGAATAAGACACATGTTATACAAACCACTACCACCTTGTTAACGAAATATTGATTATTGATATCAAAACTGTCGCAAACTAATAACAGAATGACAATTTGCTAACATAACCAGACTCATCGGTGAAGTTCACACTTCTACACTCCCTTCGAATAGTATAATCATATTTGATGCAGTAGGATAACTTGCTCAACATAGCAATAAATACCTACACAGAATTTTAATACTAGACTCGTAGTATTCCTGTGTTTTATGCGTCAAAAACCTTCCACAAAACCCTAAAGCCTCATCGATGATATTCCACTATCAGATCTGTATGAAATGCGACGTTCCTTTTAAATACACTTCCCGAACTATTTACCTTCTACCTCGAGTCGGCTTGTGGTGAAGGTCGTTTTTAGACCGCCTAAAGATCTCATGACCTTACGATTATCGTTTATGACGATAGCCTGGACTAACGACTTTACACGTGCCTTTTGAAGCACGGTAGCGTCAAGATTCCAGATATTACCTTAATTTTATTCACCTGGGAGCTACCTTGTTTCGGATAGCACGTTGAACTGTTAGTACCACCCGGTTCCTGTAAGATATGCAGCGGGCAGTCGGTAAGTCATGTCAGAGGCCTTGTGTAGGAATCTTGGTGCTAAGCTACCTGAAACTGAGAAAATGGCCAAATAGCCCATAAGAATTGATTCGAGCAGTGTAATTGAGGAAACCCGTTCTGTTAGAGTATCATCATAGTCATCATTAGCCGAAAGACGTCCACTACTAAACATGGGCCTCCACCATAGAACGCTGTAAACTATTCATATAGGGGATTTTGCCGTAATCACCACGCTTGGCAGGCGGCTTGGTGATCACAGTAGTTGGAATTCTTGGAAACACTCTCCATAATCCGTGAGAGTATAATTTCAAATTATTATTAATGTCTTATTCTAGGATAATGACATTCTGCTACCTGGCCGCGTTCAACTGGTGGTTACTCCTGTGTCCGTGGACGCTCAGCCACGACTGGCAGATGGGCTCCATACCGCTGCTCACTTCAGGCTGGGACCCGAGGAACCTGCTCACTTGTGCCGCCTTGATAGCTCTGCTGGCCTTGTCTTATCGGTGCTTGGTAGATTTAGAGGTGAGAACTAAAAAATATATTAAGGCTTTTCAATGTGTTATTTTTATTTTATTTTTAGTACAGCAAGAACAATAATAAACATAACATACATTCACGCCGTTTTCCCGAAGGGGTAGGCAGAGGTGTACCCAGGACTCAGTCCCATAGTAGATACACCCACATTTCGCCAGTATGTTATTGGTCCCATGTAATAGGGGCGAGCCTATTGCCATCTACCGGATCTACCGGGCACAGTTCCAGACTCCAGGCAGTTATTGAGATAATTCCTAATGGAAAAATCCAATATTTAAACACTGCCTGACCTGGGGATCGAACCCGGGACCTCTTGATTGGCAGTCGAGCATACGCCCTCTACGCCACCGAGGCAGTCACGAACAATAATTACTCATAAAAACTCCAATATAAATACTACTGTTACATTAACAAAGTCAGAGTCAATTTTCAATTAACGGTTGCCATAACTAACCAAAATAAAAATAACCAATATTATTAATAAGCGACATTAAAAAAAGAAAGAAAAAAAAACAATCCAAGCGCTTCACAAGTCGATGGGGTCACGTCGTTCAATTAAATATTAAGTTAATCAAAATTTATTAATCTATGAAAAGGCGGTCGCCTGATCGTAAGTTGATTAAGAACCTACTCTGTAGAGTTCCTAACACCTACCTAACTTTCCTATCGCCCTAGCCCTAACCATATACAATAAGATATATACTTATATAGATAGTGCGGGATGTCCGTTGCCGAGAGACCTATGACAACAGACGGAGGCGGGTAGGAAAGAGGGATACGCACGTCGTGCAATGTGCGCAGGTACGGTTTTCCGACTGCCGATCACGCAGGATCACGTGACCGATCACCGATCACGGGGGACCAGCGACGGCTAAAGGAGTCTTGGCCGCAGTCGGAGGAAGGAGAGGTAAATCGCCCGCCCAGCGGAGAGGTACTGGACAGGGCGCGGTGGCCGGACCCCGGCAGGCGGTCCGGGGAGCCTCCCTGGGGACGGGAGCGCTCGGACAGGTGGGCGGCGGCAGCCGACCTCGTCAGTACGGGGCAATGGACCGGTACTCTTGCTGCCGGTCCAGGCCAAGGCCGCTTGTAGCCTTCCGTACGGCTGCTGATGGGCGGCTGTCAGGCCGCGGTACTATTGATGGGCGGCTGTTAGGCCGCAGTGGTGCCGAGGGGTGGCTGTCAGGCCGAGGTCCTATTGATGGGCGGCTGTTAGGCCGCAGGAGGAGTGAATCAAAACCCAGGTTAGGTAGTGATTGATTTATTTACAAAAAATTTAACTTATATACTAAATTATTGGCTACACACAAATATAATTATTTCCATGTGCGTAATAACTATTATGTTGGCTCGGTCAGCATCTCGCGATTGGCCTTGCTCTGTGGAAGTGCTGACGCGCCGTGACGGTGCCCTCGTTTCGTGCGGTTTAGTCGGTCGTTATGGAATTAGGTCTTGTTCATGTTTGAACATCCTGCCGACTTCAGAGGATGAGACTGGTGCTTTATTCTTTGTGGTTTGCATGGAGCTTCACAATCGAACTCGTAGAGCGCTGCTTTAGTCTGGACGTTGGTTTCTGTGGTTTTCTTTGTCGGCAGGCTGTAAATGGCTTCCGTTGGAGGGTGCCATTGCTCGTCACGGTTGTCGAACCCATGGTTATAATGGACCACTGGCTCTGGTGCGTCAGGCTTCCTCTGGATGCTTTGGCGGCATTGCAAGGCTGACCTCGCCCATTGGAACACTGTTGGAGAAACATATCTTATTAAAATTGCAATGACTAATACAATTAGGCATGAGATGGCACTCGTAACGTAAGAATGTTGACTAATTTGTTCCCATGTGGTATTTTGTAAGTCTGTCTGTATGTTTTGTTCTTTGTTTATTAAATGTTGGAGAATGTCTTTTGAATTTTCGACTACTACTTCTTTGGTTATATTGTATACGTCAATAGTGGTATTGTAGGTTTGCGTATTAAAATCTATGGGTTTTGCGTACGATGCTACTACTTGAACTGTGACTAGCCTTTGGGCAGCTAAAATATGATTTTTTGTTTTAACTATGCAATTATCGGATATGCGGATTACACCTATATTTGTTAGTTCAGTTTCTTGCCTCTGGCCATCACAAATTATAGAGGCTGTTACTCTGCTTTTTGTCACAAAAAGCCAGGTATTTGGCATGTATAATTGTTTCCATAGAATTTCGCTTTGAAGGTTAAAAGATTTTGTCGGACATTTAGTTTGGGTGTGGTTAGTGAATATTTGTTCAACAATGCAATTTTCTTTTAATTGCATGTTCTTCACCACTCCCGGAAAACAAATAAAATGAGTGTCTTTCTGAAGACAGTTCCTAAATTCTTCATGACTTAATTCAAAATATAATTCATTATTGTAATCTACTCCTATATATGATTTTTCTATTTCTATGGTTTGGAACGAGCTGTTTGAGTTTTTCTTTGGAACTGATGTTACATGTACTAACATGAACTTAGAGATGTCTTCAATTGGAAAATATGCAAATACTTGTATGTGAGTTGCATTTTCAGTTAATTTTGTGTCAATGAGTTGTTTTTGGTTAACTTTCAAGTTAGATGGTAACTTCTCGTTTGCTGATTTTATTATATCAGTAACGTTGCTTGGCGTAAGTATGCTGTATATCGTTGATTTTGAAAGGTAAATTTCAAGCAGTCCTGCGTAGTAGTCTTCGATTTCACTAATGTAATTTGTTGCCAGCTGGTAAGCTTGTATCACTTGTATGTTCACCTTATTCATATCTATCGTGGCATACCAATGATTTGTAGTCGCTATGTAATCAATGATTTGGTTAAGTTTTAATTCAAATCGGGTTAATTTTCCTTGTATTCTAGCTTCAGTGTCGTTTATTTGGGTTATTGCTGATATCATAATTTTTGTTTGGTGATTAGCTGCTTCTATCAACTTTCCCTGGTTTTGATTAAGTGAGTTAATATCCCGATAAACTTCATCATTAACTCCAAATATGGATGTCAGGAATTCTCCTAGTAATCCTCTTTTCTTTCGTGTACGATTGAGTTCTGATAAAAATTCTTTTATTTTTTCAAATTTGAGTTGTTGCTCCATTAAATGATGGTGGAATTGCTTGCAATGCGTATCTTGTGTTGATATTTCTGTTGTATTACACAGTTGTTCAAATTGGTATGTTACATTGATTATTCTTAATAAATCTTGTTCGATGTTACTTCTCTTGAAATTTGTTTCTATGCGGAACACTCCTCGATCTACACTTGCTTCTCCTACTTGTTCTACATACAGGCCAGGCTGTACTGGTTTTAGTATGTACGGTGCTGCGTTTCCAATCAAGTGTAATATTACTAGTAATAATATAAACCAATTGGATATTTTGTTTTTTGATTTTGTTTGTTTGGTTTTTGTTTTAATTGTATTATACATATTTTCATTCTGACGTATATCTGAAGTACTTGTTTTACTTGAAGCATCAAATGGTACGTTTTTTAATAGCTTGTTGTTGTTTAATGACCCCTTTTTTAAATCGAATCCATCCGCTTTTTGCATTTTAATCATTTGTGACTTTTTTGCAGCATCGATGGTTTCTTTTCTTGGTAGTATGTCATCTATGTACATGTTTTTTAATGTAATTTTTGTAGCAATTGGATAACTTTCATCTTCATTTATTGCCAGTTGTTGTAACCTTTTTCCTGCTATGTGTGGTGCAGGTGCTGCACCATACGTAACTGTGGTTAGCTCGTGTTTATCAATATTATGTTTTGGTGATTCTCTCCATAGTATCCGTTGATAGTTGTAATCTTCTCCGTGTGTGTTTATAATGGCATCCATTTGTTTTAATTCACAAAGTTTATGTAGGTCTTGGACTTCTGTAGTTGTAGTTGTCATGCTGGTTATCTTTACTGGCGGTGAACACGAGATTCCGTCATATGTTCCGGATAATATCCACCCGAATTTTGTGTGCTGTGCTATAATTTTATCATGGATATTTTGGAAACCGTTTATCATAAATTTACCATATTCATGTGCTCCCAACAATATGTCGATGTCTGCTTTCTTGTAGTACTCATTATCTGCTAACAATAAGTCGTCTAAGCATTTCGCTTTTAATTTTGGTATGTCTTTCTTGGGTAGTGGTTCAGTTATTTTTGGTAATACTATTAGTTTTACTGGTAGTTGGAACCCGTTAGGTAATCTTGGTTCTAAACTGACATTTATTGAATAGCTCGATGTCTTAGGTTTTTCATCCCCAATACCACTAACTTCTGTTCTCATCTTGATACGAGGATAACCTAGTAGTCGAGCTACTCGCTCAGTACAAAAGGAAGCTTCGGATCCTTGATCACATAATACCCTGAAGTGATAAGGTGTTCCATTAATAGATTGTGTTTTTACTACAGCGGTCGCTAGTAATGTTACGTGTGTGGCAGCGCCTGTAGCTATGTTTGCAACGGTTCTTGATATAAACTTGCTAGTGGATTGTGTAGGCGCTGGTTTTATTTCTTTATTAGGTTGTTTGTAGTTAATATTTGATTCTTGTGATACTGTTCGCCCCTCTTGGTGTAATAGGGTATGATGTCCAGTCTTTCCACATTGGAAACATGATTTTGTGCTATGACATTGTATATTCCTGTCGTGTGTTATACAATTTCTACATATATTGTTGTTGTTTACTGCTTGGTTACGTTCTGAAACTGTCAATGTTTTAAATTTAAAGCATTGGTATATTTGGTGGTCATTTGATTTGCAATGCCAACAACTTATTCTTGTTCCTGACTGTGTTTCGGAAGTTCTTTGTCGTGATGCTTGGGCGGTAAACGTTTTATTTGAGTCTGTGGCTTCTAAACACATAAATCTTCTTTCTAAAAATTGCATCATGTCCGACAATTTTTGCAATTTATTTGGTTGCATGATGTGCTGCTCATAACGCTCGTTAGTCTCGTTATCCCATTTGAGGCTGATCATCCGGGTGAGCCAAGGATCCCAGGATGACACGTCGATTTTTAGGCTTTTCAGTGCCTCTAAACTCTCATTGATGGTGTCATGCAAGTGTCTCAAGTTGTGTGCAGTACCTTTTTCAATTGTTTGTATGTTGATTATGTTGTCTATGTAGTTAGTAACTTGGATTCGTTCATTTTTATAACGGTTTTTAAGTAACTTCCACGCCGTCTCATAGTGCGCATCGCACACTGTTAAGTGGCTTATTAGTTTTGCTGCGTCCCCTTTGACGTGACTTTTCAGGTACTGCATTTTTTCAGTTGATGTGAGTGTCCTGTGCTCATGTATGATTTTTTGGAACAGGTCATAAAATGAACCCCAGGACTCATATTGGCCATTAAAAACTGGAATCGTAATTTTTGGTAAGTTTACCGTTTGATGAACATTGGTTACCGCTACTTGACTATTTGTATTTTGCTCTATGTCATTAATTGTGATTATAAGTTGTTTAGAAATTTGTTTCATTTCAGTTTCAACCATTACATATAAGTTGTTGGTAAAGTACTCATGTAATGCATCTTGCCCCTGCGCGAATTTTGACATCAATAATCTTTGGTGTGACTTTTCTATGTCCCTCCATTTCGATCGGATGTCATTAAGCAGGTTTTGGTAAAACATCTTAGGTTCCGCATTAGATAGAGCTTCTCCGGCTTCTTCTAAATTAGTCTGTAAGCTTGCTATAAGGTGCATTTGTACTTGGAGTTCAGGTGATGGCTCTTCTGTTTGTACTTGCGTGGTCTTTGACGTTGATGGTTGGTATTTATTAAGGTGTTCTATAATTTCATCTAACAAGTTCTTAACTTTTCCATAATAATTCTGTGTGATGTATTTGTTATTTATAAGTTCTGGTTGATCCGCTAACAGTGCATGATTTGTGCTGATGTTAGCAAATATGTTGTTTGCGATGTTCGTTTTCTCGGTAATATATTGTGTAGTTTTTCTTGACGGTGAGTCTTTCTTTATATTCGTAAATAGTTGTCTGAGTTTTTCAATGTCTTCATGTTGGCTGATCAATAGCTCATTTAGTTCTTCCATCTTGTAATAATATTCTTCTTTCTTCTCTCTTCTTTCTTGCTGATCCTCCCTACTCCCTACACCCTACTCCTAGTATCTAAGGCTATGCTTAACTGCTGATCTTTATCGTCGTCACGGTATTATGCGACTTCTCAAGACGCCGGTGATTCCCGCTTGTGGGAGGCCGGGCCCCGAACCGCTACCGTGCGAAGAGCAGTTAAGCGTTATGTCTGTACATCAACGTACCCCAAAACTAGTGCTTGTTGGTTACACTAGCCCGAAGCACGCCGAATTGTCGGTTAGTCAAAAAAATGTCACCTAAGGGGGGTCAGAGGATCGCGAGTCTACCTACTGATTCAAAATTACTCGAAGGACCAATGAAAAGGCGGTCGCCTGATCGTAAGTTGATTAAGAACCTACTCTGTAGAGTTCTTTTTTTTTTTTTTTTTTTTTTTTTTTTTTTTTTTTTTTTTTTTTTTTTTTTAGGTAATAGGCTAATGAAAAGGCGGTCGCCTGATCGTAAGTTGATTAAGAACCTACTCTGTAGAGTTCCTAACACCTACCTAACTTTCCTATCGCCCTAGCCCTAACCATATACAATAAGATATATACTTATATAGATAGTGCGGGATGTCCGTTGCCGAGAGACCTATGACAACAGACGGAGGCGGGTAGGAAAGAGGGATACGCACGTCGTGCAATGTGCGCAGGTACGGTTTTCCGACTGCCGATCACGCAGGATCACGTGACCGATCACCGATCACGGGGGACCAGCGACGGCTAAAGGAGTCTTGGCCGCAGTCGGAGGAAGGAGAGGTAAATCGCCCGCCCAGCGGAGAGGTACTGGACAGGGCGCGGTGGCCGGACCCCGGCAGGCGGTCCGGGGAGCCTCCCTGGGGACGGGAGCGCTCGGACAGGTGGGCGGCGGCAGCCGACCTCGTCAGTACGGGGCAATGGACCGGTACTCTTGCTGCCGGTCCAGGCCAAGGCCGCTTGTAGCCTTCCGTACGGCTGCTGATGGGCGGCTGTCAGGCCGCGGTACTATTGATGGGCGGCTGTTAGGCCGCAGTGGTGCCGAGGGGTGGCTGTCAGGCCGAGGTCCTATTGATGGGCGGCTGTTAGGCCGCAGGAGGAGTGAATCAAAACCCAGGTTAGGTAGTGATTGATTTATTTACAAAAAATTTAACTTATATACTAAATTATTGGCTACACACAAATATAATTATTTCCATGTGCGTAATAACTATTATGTTGGCTCGGTCAGCATCTCGCGATTGGCCTTGCTCTGTGGAAGTGCTGACGCGCCGTGACGGTGCCCTCGTTTCGTGCGGTTTAGTCGGTCGTTATGGAATTAGGTCTTGTTCATGTTTGAACAATCTAAGATTAATAATTTTTGGGGTCACTCTTCCATTTCAGATCAAAGCAATTTAAATTCAACTAACAATTTAAAACAGTCTAAATAATTTTATTTCGTTGGAGAGCATTTTAACCACAAGCCTAGCGCAGCAGCCTAAGCCTAAGCTTAAGACACTAGTCGCCACAGATGGCAGATGATGATGAATATTTTCGTTTCAGTTACAAAAGCACACGCCAGTTGTAGTGGGACTGTTGCTGTTGGTGATACCATACCTGCCGGCGTCCAACCTCCTAGTCACTGTGGGGTTCGTGGTCGCTGAGAGGGTGCTCTACATTCCTAGGTAAGATCACTAACTATTTGACGTGATACATCTATGAGAGAGAACATTTTATAGAGGTGGGTCTTAAGAGGAGTTAAATTAAAAGAATGGTTTTTTTTTTCAATCATCACTCATCATTCCTTCAATAACCTGGTGATAACTTTACTAAAACTGTGAGTCAAAAATGGAGGAGGTTCGCAAATTTGACTATAAAAATATTATGTTTGTTACTGGATTACTCGGTGGGTCAATCACAACGTGTCACAGACTCATTTACTCATTTACTGCGACTCGTTGGGAATCTATCGATCAGTCCTGCAACTATGAAATGATTTGGCCTATCAGATTTTCGTTAGATAGCTCAAATTATACTTCAGAGGTGGTCCCATAATATAGTTTTTAGCGAAATGAAGTCGGATTTGTTTGAAAAAAAAATAATCCTCGAATTATTATCTTGTAACTGCGAGCACAATGTGAACCGTTATGATTCCAGTGTGGGTTGCGTGGTGCTGACAGCACATGGGATGCAGTCGCTATACAGACAGGAAGGGTGGCGGCGGCGCGCGGCGGCGGGCGGCGCGCTGCTGCTGCTGGTGGCGGCCGGCGCCAGGACCTGCTGGAGGAACACGGACTGGACCACCAGGGAGACCTTGCTCAGGTATACCGTGCCGGACATACATATTATACACTATATTGTACACCATACATAGGACACTAATATATAGGAATTATATAAAGTGTATGGAAGTTGTCCTATAAAAAGGAATAATATTTAAATTAATCTTAGGCTAGTACAAATGGCGGTCTTATCGCTTAAAGCGATTTCTTACAGACAACCGAAAGAAAAGGCATACTTATTCATCGAACTTATATTACAAATGCGAAAGTTTGTGAGGATAGATTGATGGATGGATATTTGTTACTCTTTCACGCCAAAACTACTAAATCGGTTGAGCCGAAATTCGTTATGTAGTTAGTTTAGACTCTGGAATAACACATAGGGACCTTTTTATTTTGTTTTATCCCGATATACCCACGGGAACGATAACTATGCAATTGTATGTCTCACTGTTAAATCCAAAATTATTTTATTCGATTTGGGTCTACTATGACACTTTTGCAAGTTAATGAAGCCAATATGAAATATACCTATACATCTACAAGTAGAACGCACCCGAAATGTACATCTTTATTAAGTTCATACAGCTGGAATAATTTTGATGAATTTTGGTGAAAATGTCCTTTTCCATCTATGAATGTTACCTACATTCATAGATGGAAAAGGACATTATGTACTTTTAATGTTAATGTTTCCACTGGAACGACGCCTACTGAAACTGCGGATCACAACTACTTGAATATAACAATAATCTAGATGGAAGTTGGTGTTGAACCCTCATTATTTCTGTTAGAACGGATGATATAAATACAAATGCCAAACCATTGCCATACATTGAGGAAAAACTCAGAAGAAATTTATTTAATTAAAGGGATATAAGTCCTCACTCACTGACTGACGCTCTCTTATCAACATCTAACACTTGGACCTAAGAACCTGCCAGTTTTCATTTTATGCCAGTTATTCATCCGCCAAGCAGTAATGTGCAAACATTACTGTGTTCCGGTATGAAGGGCAATGTTTCCAGCGAAATTACTGGGCATGATGAGATTCACCAACTCATATCTCAGGGTGACAGGCGCAGTGCAGTGCCGCGCAGAATTTTAAATTTTAAAACACTGGGGGGCACTGTGTCTGATATGGGCAATCATGATGTTTACCATCAGGCACCTGATTTGCTCGTCTTGTTACTCACTATCATTAAAAAAAAAAAAAAAAAAAAAATCTGATATTTAACACAAGATGTTCCCATAAAATATTTCGATTATTATGTAAACAAGGAATAAGAAAGGAATTCCTTAAAATCCCACGGGAATGAGGTAACTGGAAATTGCTATTCTTCTACAAAACTCCAAGAACTAATTTATATATTTATATAATGAGGAGTTGAATCTTTAGCTACTAAACTGTATTATCTAAAAAGCCAATGCTTCTGTCTCGTTTCATCAATTTCGGCGATTGAATTAATTACATTAAATGAGATGTTCATAATCACACGCACCGCATACAACTTTAAGCTATAAAGGCCTAAAAGGCCCTCTAAAGTTTAGTTTTCCTGTCAGCAGTTCAAAGGAGTTAATTAACCTTGAAAGTTTGTTTTCAGAGCGGACCTGTCAGTGTTGCCACACAATGCAAAACTTCACTACAACTTTGCTAATTTCCTTAAAGATATCGACCAACCAGAAAATGCCATCAAACATTATAAGGAAGCTTTAACGTAAGTTTAACCTTTGGCATTTTTTTAATGGAAGTAATCCATTTAGGAAATTAACACTTCACGTCAATTGCACTTTAATCATCATTATCTCAGCTACAGTACATCCACTTCTAACCATAATGGTAATCCGCTGTGCTAAGTCGGTTACTTCGATTCCTTACGAAATATTATGAATGCAAGTTGTTTTGTATTATTTTTCAGATTATGGCCAAGTTACGCGAGCGCTCATAATAACCTCGGCACTCTAATGCTCGCTTCCGGACGAGCGGAACATCATTTCCTTCAGGCGCTGAAATACAATCGTGACCATGTCAATGCTCATTATAACCTTGCCAAATTGTACAGGTGAGAAGAAAAGTTTGACATCGTTGAAGAACACTTGAAAATAACTAATTAGGACAGTGTAGCCACACAAACTTCTCCGGATGTAAAGAAATTCTATTCCTGTGTTTAAAGCCCAAGACTCCGTTTGTTGTTTGTTTCTACACGTTCATGTATGAGAATCCCAGAGATTTCCGACAAAGTTTGGTAAATAGAACTTTAAATGAAAACCCTCATCCATCATTTCTTAGGTTCATATATATTACGCCCGGTAATTTTTCTGGCCGCCTGGTTACATGAAAAAGTCATCATCTCAGACATAGGAAGTCTACTGCTGGACATAGGCCTCCCCATAAAGGTGGGTTATGTCATTATACGCCACGCTTGGCGGGTGGGTTGGCGAGCGCATGTCGATGGTTTTACGTAGAGGACGCTGCTGTCCATCCTCTGGATCTAATAATCCTTAGCCGGCTCTTATACCACAACCACGAGTAAAAACGGTACCTACTATTATTCTATTGCCGGCATCCCAAGGTTTCACGGTTGTTATTGTGGTGGCAACTGGGAAATAGACATCCCAATCGTCACCAGTGGTGGCATTCGGGAAGAAAATAGCTCCCGATTTCAGGTAGTAACTGGAATTATTTTTTTGAATGCCATCAGTGGTGCCGGAGTGGATGGTGGCGACTGGGAATAGACGGTTAGAGAAAGTCATATAAAATATAATATTTCTTATGATTTCATTACCATAATAACCATTGTCATGCACACATTGTCTTATTTACTCGCATTTTTCATATTTGCGTATAGTCTAGATAATGTTGCAATGTGAACCTTCCTCAACGCTCAGTGCAATGTATAATTTGCTGAACTAATATTAGTGGTGTGCCACAACTATCAGATAAGATAGGATTGTGTTACGTTGACTTTGCAAAGTCAGACAACAAAGTCAAGGGGTGATGCCTGATGTCCTCGACTAGTATCTGTGCACCTGGAGTTATATTTAAACATGGGTTTTTCACACTTAGTACAAGTATTTTGACTGAAAGCTAATATCAATCCGACTCTTCCGACTTAAATGTGTATAGAATTACGCCACGTTTCCTTTGAGGTACTAAGTAGAACTAAAGCTTAATTGTGTGCTAAGACTGGCAACAGTTGGCTATCCTCCACAAATACTCCATTTAGACCAAGGAGCAAGAACTTTTGTGTCGCTTAAAGTTCAGTACAGGTCACGTAACGGTTTAATAGCGCTCGGAAAAGTGGAAGGGGGCTTTGCGCAGGTGTATTGGTCGAAAAAGTCCTAACCACAGAGGAGATGATCTGTGGTCCTATCCGATCAAAAATCGATTTCTGCGCATTCAAGGTCAGCCCTATTATGACAGCCTGGTTGGCTCAGATGGTAGTAACTCTGCTTTATGTGCCGTAGGCTCCGGGTTCGATCCCCGGCCTGGTCAATCATTTGTGTGCATGAACATGTCTGTTTGATCTGTGTCTGTGTGTTATAATCTCGTCGTTTGGTTACCATACTACAGGCTTCTAGCCTAGTTTGGGACAAGATGACCGTGTGTGGAAGTTGTCCCATATTATTATTATTATACCGCGACGCGATCTGTATCTATAATTTTATATCTCACAAATAGGGGTTTAAAAATAAAACAACGTTACCGGTCCTGATTGCGACACAGAAGTTATGAAGCGTCCAAGGTTAATAAGATTAATAATAGCCTTTTTTTTTTTTTCAACGTGTGGAAATGTATTTACGCATACTCGCCCGCCAGGGGGAGGTGGGCGAGTTATGTCGGGCTCGACGAGAAGCGCCCATACCGACTAAAACCACACGATGAGCAGTCCCTCGCCATGTGAGGCGGGATAGGGTCGCGCTAGCATTCACTATCCCGCCTCGGCGGTTGGCCCCTAGGCCCCGGCCCTTGAAAAGGATGACCACGCTCACTTGGCCATCCCTCAGTCTTGTGGAGCTATAAGCTCGGGTGTAGAGCCCCCTGACTCTACACAGGGACCCCCACTACGGAGGATGAAGGAGGCGTTTTGCCCGCCTCCTCCTTGCCCCCGCTCGCCTGCGACGAAGCGGGTCAGATTCCGCGTCGTTCTCTCTGACCCGCTCCGCCGCCTCCTTCTGCGATATTACATCCTCGCAGAAGGAGACCGCCGCCTGCCACAACCTCTCGCTGCCGAGCATGGCTTCTATCATGTTCTGCAGCGAGAAACTGCCACCCATCGCCACCGCCAGCGCCCGTCGTTGCGGCTCCCAGGCGACACACTCTTCCAGAGTGTGGAGCACCGTATCTTCCGGTGCCCCACACTCGTGGCAGACAGGGGTCGCCTGCCGTCTAGCGATTTGATGCAGATACCTACCGAAACAACCGTGTCCGGTAAGTATCTGCACCAATCTGAACGTCAATGACCAATGACGTCGCCGCACCCAGCTCCGCAAGACAGGCCGAATAGCCTCCACCGTCCAAGTCCCCGGGACCGGCGGAGCCAGCTCCTCTCTCCAGCGCCGCAACACGGCGGCCTGCCCCTGTCTCCGCATCCGCGTGACCTCCTCCCACGCTGGGAGCTCCCCTCGTGATCTCCTCGCCGCCACGAAGTGGTAGACTTCGGCGAGGATTATTAATAATAGCCTTTGATGCTCATACTACAGAATATACAAACTCGTCTTCCTAATCGTAATCGGACTCGTAATCTTTGGAATAAATGATTTCTGATTCCTTTTTAGAAAGAAGAACCGTCACTCAGAAGCTCTCAAGATGCTCGAGCGTTGCATATCACTGGAGCCTCGTTTCGTGCAGGCGTACCTTGAGCTGTTGCTTCTCAAGCCTGAGGAAGACAAGCGATGGATCCTGGACAAGCTGCTGGAGCTTGAACCGACGAACTGGGAGCATTATGTGCTATATGGAAACTGGATGAAAGATCGAGGTTAGTTAGGGTTCCATTTTCTGAACATAATGTACGTAATGTTAAATTGCACCCATGCCTGATGAAGACCTGTTTATATTATCTGCGAATCCTACTAATATTATAAATGCGAAAACTTATGTGGATGGATGGATGTTTGTTACGCTTTCACGCCAAAACTACTGCTCCGATTAGGCTGATGAATTTGGTACCTATGTAGATAGTTTAGACTCTGGAATAACACATATGGTACTCTTTATCCTGATATTCTTAAGGCAACGAAGACTACGCGAATGAAACCGCGGGGCACAGTTAGTATACAATAATAGGTAGCTACATACTTACAAATATGTAGAGACACTAACTTGGACAAACCTGATGGTGCATCTTACTTAGATGTAATAACATTTTAATAAGTTTATGTAGTTGGAAAAAAAAACACATCAAAATTAAGACTGTGGGGTTATGGGACAATTTTGAAGATGAGGGTCAATGTAATAGGTGACAATAATTTCCTATTCTGAAAATTTTCATTAAGTGAGATGATGGATGTTATTAAATTTTTCTATAAATCATTTTGAATAATAAATTATAGCCACCTATTAAAACCTTATTATAATATTATAGTGCAAGCAGCCGTGGGTTATCCGTTACTGGAGTGTTCGAAAAAGGCAGGAAAGAGAGAAAAATGGCAACGCATAGTGAAACAGATCACATAATAACCATCATAACGGCCACGACCACTCTGTCGAGACTTATGTGACCTACTGTTTTAGTAATGGGTTATTATTGTTTGATCAGGTCTAATACCACTAGCCCTGCAGTACTACACGCGGGGAGCGCGGCACGCACACAGCGGCGCGCGCGGCGCGGGTGTGTGCGTGCGCGCCGCGTGTCGAGCGCTCCGGACTGTTGGCGCCCGTGCCAGGATACTACAACTCATCACCAGGTTTATATTGGATTATTGAGACTCAGTACAGTTTATCTTCATTGACGTGCAAAAGTGTCAGATTATGACCTATTTGAATAAATCTGTTTGAGTTTGAGTTGAGTTTGAGTTTGAGCCTTTATGATTTGTGACGTTGTTAGAGGGGGTCTAGTAGGGGTTATGGTAGCAATTTAATATTATATTAAACTAGTGGCCGACCCCGGCTTTGCACGGGTAGCAGAGAGCATAGGTATGGATAACGTTTTAATAGGAATTAGTTAAGATACATAGTATTTTTATTAATTCAACTCTTATGCTTTATGCAGGGCACGCAAATCAATGTACTGTGTAAATTAATGTGTGTAATGTAATGTGTAACTATTACAGTGACTAATCCTTAACAGATTGATAAATTGTTGGCGGACTATTTTGTAGATATGAGACAATAATTGGGGCATAAAGCACAATTAAAGTATAGGCAAATTATGATAGCGAGATAATTGATAGTCGAGAGTGAGATATCCCAGTTGGCATTTATGCTGGGACGCAGTACAACAGACGCCATATTTGCACTGAAATAGCTCTGCAAAAATTCAGGCGTACATATTAGAACTTGCACATGGTGTTCGTTGATAGCATATTATGACAGGGTACCCCGTGATGTTTTGTAGTGGCTTCTGAAAGCTAGAGTGCCTGGGAAATACCAGCAGCTTATTTAAGTGATGTACGTGTCGAGCGAGCACAAAAGTAAGTTCGCAGCATAGATAAGTGTCTTTGTGTGTGTTATTGTATGTCAACTGTGACACAGGAAATCTTCGTCATTATATGTAATGAAAAGTGCTCAAAATACATACCAAAGGAGCCTAAACTCGCCTATTTTAACACTTTTTCTGAAGCAGTTCCAACGGTAATCTTTCGGCTCAATCATCAAACCTATCATAATGTGGAAAAAAAAAAAGGTCCCTAAATACAAAACAAGCGAGTCCTAACTCTACCTATACTATCTTAGCACTATTTTTAAGGTAGTTCTAATATTAATCTTTCGGCTCCATCGTCACTCTCGTCATGATCTGGGATGAATATCACTCATAAAAGCTTAATATACTATCCCAAATTAACTATCTACCATTTGCTATCACGGAGGTCCAGTCAAAACCTTGTTTGTATCATCTAAGAGTCAAAACATCATGGGTTCATCATCAGACCAGCTCAATAATACCAGACTTATTATGAGTATGCAAAAAGAAACGGGCTTGGAATCCAAGGAAGTTGGGCCCAGAAAACCTTACTCTTGAGACTAACTGCTTCAAAATTCAGTTGCAAGATTTGTAGCGGACATAGGTATATACATTCTACATATATTGCAAGATAAAAAAAACTTGTAATAAAATAATGAATACCTCGTTCAGATGGCACGTGTTGCGCGGCGGCCGCGGCGCCCCCGCCCGCGCGGCGGCGGCGCGCGCGTGGCGCCTGCGCCTGGAGATGGCGGAGCGCGCCGCTCTGTATGCCAGGCCTAGTAAGGACCACGCTGTATGTATTCTCACCCGCGCCGAGGAATACTTAATACCACAGAATAAATAATAGTACTAAAGTACAGAAATCTCACTCCCGAAGAAGTCACCCTTTTAGGTATAACAATATACCTACTCATTCTGCTGGCAGACGAAATTGAACCTTAACTTGTGACGCGAGCGTTCAAATTCCTTTGAGTACCGCTAACTCGAAGCCGGTTTGGCGTCAAACCTGAGGGTTCCCACTCTCCGATATACCTACATAAATAGGTTGACACGTATTAAAATAAATCAATATAGATGACAGTGTTACTGTGTAATAATTGATGATATTACTACGAAAATAAGCGACGGGGGGAGGTGAGTCCCCCCGCCATAAGCCCCCCGTCTGCGACCAGGCAGTAAGGCCCGCGTACGCCCGCACACACTTCTACGTAGTAGGGTATTGCGCGCGCCCGATTGTATGGAGTTACGGGGGTCTGCCTGCGCGGTAGTAGCTCGCCTGGCGATAATAATTTAAATTTATATTCTAACAAAACGAGGTTCCCCAATTGTACTGCTCGAGTAAATTCATACATTCATACAGGTCATGTGACCAGCCTATGGTCAGAGTTTCAGGTCGCCAAGATTTCTACAAGGCCTCTGACATAACCTTACGTATATAATATATTACTTATGTTAAGCATCTCATATTATACCCCCTCATAAGACGCCATTACACCTTGTTTCCCTAAAGAGTTGATATCCCGCCTCATGCAGCGTGGAGTCAGGTTTTGTCGGCTGATGGCAACTCCAGGTTGACTCCATTGTTATTACAGCTATTGACAAAAGTCCCAATGAAAAATCCAATAACGTTTTGTCTGACCTGTGAGTCGTACCTAGGACTTCCTAGGCCGAAGTAGCGTAGTTTGTATCTATTTTCTTCTAACTTCTTAAAAATTTGTTCCAGACGACGTCGACGTGTCTCCATCACAGCCAGTTAGAAGTCTCTCCGGAAACATACATCAAATTAAAGCGAAACGATATAAAAACAGAACGGACTTCAAACAGTGTGTGTGAGGATAGAAACACCTGCCAAAAACAATACAAGAAAAGTGTCTCACTATCGGCTCAGTATAAACCAACACACAACAAGTCTGAAACTGGGCATAAACAAAAAAGTTGTCCGTTACACAAAAATAAGAAAATTAAAGACCACGAAGCGTTCGCACCTTTTGTGTCGGAACATTTAATAAAGACTTACTAGTTATAATATTATTATAAATGTATGATTTTGTAATGTAAATAATAGGTAGGTTCTATGTGAAGATTAATTGCCTAAATTACTTATGCCAACTCGAATGCTTTAGCGTTCTTCATATCTGATATCAATTTGAAATAAAGTTTGTTTTAAATTTACAAGGGATGGAAAGTATGATTGTGATATTGAACGAAGAGTGTTGGCAGGGAATCAAGTGAATGGGGCGTTACATACTTTTATGAACAGTCAGAAAGTGTCTAAAAAGGCACGACTGGCTGTCCATGGAGGAGTACTGATCCCTACACTTATGTATGGTAGTGAATGTTGGGTCTGGCAGAAGAAGCATGAAAGTAAAATTAATGCAGTGGAGATGAGAAGCCTGAGAAGCATGACTGGAGTGACATTGATGGACAAAATGAGGAATAGTACGATAAGGGAACGCTGTGGCGTGTTAGAAGATGTAGTGACAAAGATAGAGAAAGGAATGCTGAGGTGGTTCGGGCATGTGGAGAGGATGGATGAAAGAAGATTAACAAAAGAGATTTATAAGGCTAGTGTGTATGGTCAAGTCGGTAGGGGTCGACCTAGGCATACTTTTCATGAACAAATTGATGTTGTTCTTAGGAAAGGCCAAGTCAAAAGCACCTACAACCGACGAGCATGTATGAAAAATGTCATGAAAGTGAACGAAGCGAAAGGTGTATGTCAGGATCGTAGCAAGTGGAGGGAAATAGTCTCTGCCTACCCCACCGGGAACAAGGCGTGACTGTATGTATGTATGTATGTTGTTTTAAATAAAATTAATTTAAAAATAAATCAAGACTAATTTTCAAGTTTCGATAATATTAGATGTCTACAAAGAGATTTAATAACGCTGTCTATTTATTGCTCATTACATGTATTATTGAAATAAAAATAAGGACCGTATTATCGTGACAAAATTGCCTCAAGATATTTATTGTAGCCTGGCCAGAATAGAAAGCGACAAAACTTTTTTTTCTGTAAATATCGTAGATCATAAAAAAAAATTAACAGCGTTATTGTTTTACTTAATTTTCCATAATATAATAATAAGCTTGCCCACACTAAATAAAGAAAAGGGGAGATGAGGTACTGGCTTCTTGAAAATGGCAAGCTCAAATTAGGTCCCATTAGGTCCACGTACGTCAGTAAGGTCGTACGAGCGAATAATATTGTCTCGGTCGTGCTTCGGTCTAAGGTACGTTTTTCTATCTTTGTTGTTCATTATATGTCACTGTGCAAATTTCACACTGAGCAAATTGCACGTGTCATTAGTTGAGTAAGCGCTGGGAGAACGTACCCTATCTCCCCTTTTCTTTAAATCAATGCTTGCCCATATTAAATATAAGTATGTGAAAAAATATTTTTATCGAAATGGAAAGACTTGTTAATTTGTATAAATATTAGAATAAAATATTTAAATGTGTAATGAATATTATAATGTGCCATAATAACTTAGTATTAAGCATTATTTTTTATAGAAAATAATGGAAGGGGTTGATTTTAATTAAACGTATAGGAATATTTTAAATAAATTAATGGAGTTATTGCAGTGTCACTCCATCTAATGATTCGCAATCTTTGAAAAATTTTTATAACAAAAATAAATTTCAATAAAATCTTCGCTCGCGCTCGTACCAGATGGTGCCTTTGGACCAATGGACTTTGGATCAATGGGAATGACCCAAAACAATAGCTTCAAAAATATCGAAATTATCCAATTATTGTGTGAGTAAAACAATGAAAGTGTGCGTAAAGAACAGTTCGCAAGGAATGCCAGTGTGCGTTAAAATTTGTGTCGAACAGGCTCGATTACGTGGATTTGGCGTACTTTCAGTTGCCGCATTTGTCATGTAACAATGGTATCTTGTGAGCGCACGCGAAGACTCTGTGAATAGGTACCTAACAGCTGTGTTTGCAACGTTATAAATTCTTCCCAACATAATTTAACATATAAAACAGTTCATTTATTATAGTTATTTATTTAATATTGGTTCAAATAACCAATGTTAACAACTTGTCATATTAAAATAATGTACATAATAATTAGGTATATATTGTACTAACTGTGACATAACTTCATAGATATCATATAGATAAGAGATCTTATAATATACTTAAATGCACGAATTGCTTTAGACGTATCAATGCAGTTTGTAAACACATAAAATAAAAAACCTAATTGAATACCAGCTTGACTTTTACTTTAGACCTTAGATATAATATACACATACATACATACATTCACGCCTTTTTCCCGAAGGAGTAGGCAGAGGTGTACCCAGGACTCAGTTCCATAGTAGATACACCCACATTTCGCCGGTATGTTATTGGTTCCATGTAATAGGGGGCGAGCCTATTGCCATCTACCGGGCACATTTCCAGACTCCAGGCAGTTATTGAGATAATTCCTAATGGAAAAATCCAATATTTAACACTGCCTGACCTGAGAATCGAACCCGGGACCTCTTGATTGGCAGTCTAGCATGCGCCCTCTACGCCACTGAAGCAGTATACAACATACAATCACACCGTTTTTCCCGGGGGGGTACCATAGTAGGGACACCCCATTGCGCCATTATTGGTCCCATGTAACAGAGGGTGAGCCTATTGCCATCTACCGGGCACAGTTTCAGACTCCAGGCTGTCATTGAGAAATTTCATAATGGAAAATCCAATAACACTTTTAGCCTGTCCTGGGTATCGAAACCGGGGCCTCATGAACAGCAGTAGCGCTAGAGAATTACGCCACCGAGGCAGTCCTACTACAGATCTTGAAAGTAACTAAAAGTACTTATAGATTAAAATAGAATATTATTAATGTAATTTTGCACTGCTATTCTATTATTTTGTTATGGTACCTATGAAAATAGTCGCAAGAAGATATTAAATAAATAATGCTTTAAGCGATTTCTTTGAGACGTCCATTAAGATCATTTTATACAACTCAAATTTCTGAATGTATATAAAGTAACATAAGTATAAACCATTACAAAACATAATTAATGTAATCGCACGCAATATTGTTTGACATCTAGTCGATACATTCATTTGCTTTGATTGAAAACCAACTATTTCGACGAACGCCGTCGTGCGTAACGGCAGACTTATTCTGAATACTGTGGATCGTGCAGTGGTACTTCGATATTGAAACAAGCTCAAAATTTAAATGTTACCTATATGACTGATTTAAGTATGATTTTAACAAGAAATTTGAAATGGAATAAAATGTTTCCTAGAGGGATGTAATTTATAGATTACGACATAATATTTATTAGGACCTAAACACGCTGAAAACGTTTTGAAAAAAGTTACACATTATTTCCCCGTTTCTAGAACTGCTTAAATAAGTTTTTAAAGATTTATTCCCAACTCAACTCAACTCAAAAAGATTTATTCAAATAGGTCATAATCTGACACTTTTCCACGTCAATGAAGATAAACAGTACTCAGTCCACGGTAGACACGGTAGAGTTCGGAAAGATTCCTCTACAAGAAGAACGCACAAGAAACTTGTAGGGCTTAATTTTTTCAACAGATAGTTTCACAATATTTGGTTTGGTTACATTCGTTTTCTTTGAAGGTGACGCGAGGCGGCTATGCAGAAGTTTCCAGGCATCTTTGTCCTCTATGTACTGGTTGACTTTATAATAAACCTTCTTTAGTAAAATAGATTTTATATAGGTTTTGAATTTACCCTCTGAGAGCCCAGTTATCTCTTTTGGGATTTTATTATAGAAACGTACATTATTTCCTACATGATGTTCTCATAAACGTATAAGGATGTTACGGTAGGACTGCCTCGGTGGCGTAGAGGGCGCATGCTCGACTGCCAATCAAGAGGTCCCGGGTTCGATCCCCGTGTCAGGTAAAGTGCTAAGTGTTATTGGATGTTTCCATTAGAAATTATCTCAATAACTGCCTGTAGTCTGGAACTGTGCCCGGTAGATGGCAATAGTCTCGCCCCCTATTACATGGGACCAATAACATACTAGCGAAATGTGAGTGTATCTACTATAGGACTGAGTCCTGGGTACACCTCTGCCTACCCCTTCGGGAAATGGCATGAATGTATGTTATGTTATATATTAAAATAAATAATAAATAATATGGGACAACTTCCACTTTTAAACATTGAGTCGTGAAAATTTCAAACATTTAGTCTTTTTCGCATTCAATAACAGATTGTTTGCTGTGAACCATCTGGATATACTTGCTAACGTATTATTAACATGTACTAGTGACGTATCCTTCCTATTAACTTTGTTTACTTTATTATGCTAAGTTTTACCAAAACCACCAAAACTAGAATACACAATGTTTTGTATGCGTTTGCGGCACATATATGCGTCAGTCATAAAACGTGCCAATAAAAGATCTAACTTCGATATCAAAATATAGAATTACTAATGAAATAACAGAATAGTGACGCGGTTGAAAATGAATAGTTTATAAAAAGCTCCAACTTGCACCATCCCTATATTGGTCAAGGGGACTGCAGATTACAGAATCTTTTATTTGAATTCAGTTGTCATACAAAAGATTACGTTAAATTTATTATGAACAAATCTGGATCACGAATAAGTTCCATTACGTAATATTGTAACGATAAGATTAATAATTAAAGTATTAAAAAAGGACAATATAATAAGTACCAAAGTATTTCTTGAAACTCTAATCCATAGTTCGAATAGGTATATTAAAAAAAATATCGAAATTGTAGACGGTTTGTTGATATTTTTAGCTATTGACGTGAGTTGGACATTATATTTTAAAAACGAACTACCTACGTACAAGTATAATGTTATAAAAACAATGTGGGTAGACAATGGAATACTCATGTGTCAGAGTTCAACCGCGTCACTTTCCTGAACGTTCGCAGTTACGTGAAGTTACGCAAGTTGTCGCTGATCTCACGGTCGCTGACGAACGCAAATCCAATTCACGGCCGAGGCGGTGAAACTTCGGAAAAATCGTGAAGATAATCGTCGATTTGTGCCGGGCGGTTAACGACGCTTTCTAGGTTTGATCCACGGCGAGCGCTGCAGTGTCACTCGCACGCGTCGTCCGCGCGCTCGTCTCTACAAACAAGCATGTTTATCTACCGCCTCCTATAAAACGATAACCGCATGAACGTTGCCGGCACACGGGAGACTGACTCGAAGTTTGTTTAGCAACGCATCTCCGGTGAAAGGTTTAGTATAAAACAAAAAAGTGTTGAGTTCCGGCGCAGTGGGTGCAGCGATGCGGCCGCTCGTGATCTGGCTGCTACTGGCCGTCGTGGTCGCAGAGTTCGTCGACGAACCACGCGACCCCGGCACTTGGGTCGAGGAGGAAGACGTCGACGAGTCATTCGAAGAGGAGCACGAGGAACCTTACAGCCGGAGGAGACGAGACGCGCACGAAGAAGCTTACGAGTATATTCGGGTGAAGCGATGTTGCGATGAGCCGGTGCGCGTGCGTCGGTCCTCGGATCACATGAGAGCTCCGAAACAGTATGAAGTGCACGAGTTTACTGAGGAGGATGAGCCTTCCTCGCCTCCTTACGAGGAGATGTTAGCGGCCGCTAGCGATCACTACCACCGAGTATACGCCGCGCCTAAGAGCGCTCGATATCTCAACCCTGATGTAAGTGCAACTGTCAATGTGGTGTCCCATCTCAGTGCTAACAATCAACAACAACCCGTTACCCATCAACCATCAGTTTCATCTCAGTCATATCAAGCGCAAGCGTACGTGCAACCAGCTCCATTAAAGCATCCACATTTTGTGAATAATCCTGTGTTTGTGGCACCTGTGTCTGAGATCCCTCCTCCAGCAGTACCCCTGCAGCAGCTGGATGGTGACCAGTCGGCGGCCGCGGCAGGCCAGCATCATCACAAGCACGGTCACGGCCACGTGCAGGGTGGGGGTCACGGGCAACATGCCAAGCATCACGCTCAACATGGTGGGAAGGTATGATTTGTGTTGCTTTCTCATTTGCGTTGATAATTTTGTGTGAAATCAACTCCTGTCTACATGAGACCCAGTTCATAAGTTTACAATGGCTGTCACGTGAAACAAGCCTATCCTATCTTGATCTTACATACACCTATTATCGACTTGATTTTATTAGTAGGTGGTGGTGTTCTGCTCTTTAAAACTTCTGCTAGACGTTCTCAGACTTTATGATTCTTATCTCTGTTTACATTGTTTACATATGTTTACATAAGTTATTTTGGGGATAACATATCATAACATTATGTATCTTTATACCTAATTCAAAAGATTTCATGCTAAAGTACTAAGAATAAATTTAACCTAAATGCTTAAATATATTTACATACATATAACTTATTATACACATCTTTACCTTTATTATCTTTTTACCAAAGTCCCAAGTAGTAAATGCATCATAGCCTTTGACTTTGTCCTTTTTTCTATTTTTAGTACATTATAAATGCAAATTTCCTTAGTCAATTTTCATCGTTATTTCTACAGAACAATAAAGTTAGTTCAATGCCAGCTTTTTTCAAAGCTCTACTTAAGCTGAGGTCCAATAGCTAACCTAAACGATAACCAATGTTTAACCGAACGTCAAATCTCTGAAAAGACCAATAAGTAGAATAAAGACCAATAATATTACGCGTTTTATTTATGATTTTTATATGATGTTAAAATAGTGGAAACGCGTAATACTGGTCTGACTAGAGTTTTGACTACACATAAATAAATGCATAAAAAGCTAAAATATTATGACAACATCCAATAACTACCTACATCAATAACGCGGCATCACCAAACATTTCAGACTGTCAAAGGCTTCAACCAAGAGCACTACGTAGACAAAGGCGGTAAGGGGCACAAAACTGACGAGCTCCACAAGAAACAGTACGAAGAGGCGGCTGGGCATAAGAAGAAGCACCACGATAACGCTGCCCATAAGGGAAGCCACGAGGAAGAAGCTCACGGACAGAGGGGCGCGCACTTCGATGAGAAGAAGGGACATAAGAAAGGACATAAGACTAAAGGTTGGTTGACAGTAATGTTAACAGTACAAAACATAATATCACACCTTTTTTCCCCGAAGGGGTAGGGCAGGGAAGAGGTGTATCCAGAAACTAGTCCCATAGTTGGTATACTAACATTTGGTCAGTTACGTTTATAAATAGTAGGGGGCCTAGGGGGCGAGCAAGCTGAGAAAATGCCTCATGGAGAAAACAAATAACCATTTTTGCCTCACTCAAGAATGGAACCCAGGACCTCATGCTTAACAGTCACGCTTACGACCACTACACCACCGTGACAGTTAACGACATTTTACGACATCATCCTTACAAAAAATTGTTTATGAAATTGTTAAGGTCTGTCATTTAAAATACATATAGATTCAATTGGCAGATTCAGGGTCAATTTTACTGGACCCTCATTTTAATAGGCTCATTCATTAATAAAACATTAATTTTAAGTGTTAAAGCTCTTTAAATTAATGTATCGGGTAACAAAACGAAAATTATTATTCACATAGGCTGAGTTGGACCCACAAACTGTAACAATAACTATTATTTGTTTGTTTACAAATCAAATGCTATTAATATAATCACGCGAATTTTACCATTAGTATTGACATCATTTTAGCATTACGGCTCATGATTAAATAAGTTCCAATATCTTTATTCATCAATTTGGTCTCAGTATGACACTAGGTATACAAAGAAATGAAGGTAAAGAGTAGATAGTTGTACAAGAAAAACGCACAAGAAACTTGTCGGGCTTAATTTTTTTCAACTGTATAGTTTTACAATATTTGGTTTGGTTACATTAATCGCTTGTTTGAAAGATGCCGCGAGGTGGCTATGCTGAAGTTTCCAGGCATTTTAGTAGTTTTTATGTTGCAAGCTTATGTAACGCACAACGTATTGTATATGCTTTTGTATTGTACACATTATATAACTACTTAATATTGAATGAAAACAGCTATTTTTATAAATAATATTAATAGAATTGAATATTATCACATGAGTGATAATATCCCATGACAAAAACGTGTTGGATCATATTCAAAACGTAGTAGTATGATGACGGTGAAGGCGAAAAAGTCATACAAAAAAATACAAACATTTTAAAAATTGTATTTTATTATTTCCCAAAACGAATTGTGAGATAACTTTAAAAGCTAAATATTTATCTAGCAATATTAACATAACATCACACCTTTTTCCCTAAGGGGTAGGCAGAGGTGTCACTACCCAGGACCCAGTAAGCAGTATATAATAGTAGGCACAGCCACATTTCACCTATTACGTTTTCGATCCCATTTAATAGGGGGTGAGCCTTTTGCCATTTACCAGGCACAGATTCCAGACTCCAGGCTTACACTTTGTCTAACCTGGGAATCGAACCTGAGACCTTACTATGCAGACTGTGCACCACTACGCCAACGAGGAAGGCCTCGCAATTAGCAATATTCACGGATTATAAATCTATCAAACCAAAGTATCAATGAAGTGCTTCTCGTCGAAACTTCAAGACCTTCTATGGCGAAGTAATCACTAAATCCATAAAGTTTGCGGCGTAGTGAAAGCTGATGGAAGTTACGTAAGCTTATTGTTATTTGCCGCGCGTAATGAGAATAATAAGTTGACCTCAACCGCAATCCCATCGATCATTTATTTCCACTTTATTCCATGACCGTGTTCCGGTTTTGATTATTAAATAAAATAAATAGGTACGAATCATTTGTCTATAGAATACCTGTTTATAAAACATTATACAAATATGTATTTTCATGAAATGTGTTTTGTGCTTGGGCGGCTACCGTGTTTCGGATGGCACGTTAAACTGCAGGTCCCTATAGTTTCCTATAAGATATGTAGGGGGTATTTGTTAGTTCATGTCAGAGGCTGCGTAGGAATCTTGGCGACCTGGACAATATGGGTTATCCACATTACCCATATGAATTGATTCGAGCAGTGTAAGTAATGTAGTAGTAAGTGTAGTGTAATGTCGTTTATATTTTTATTTACTAACATAAATTTTAAGATTTTTTGTTACTAATATAATATGGACACTGTCTGTTTTAAAATTTAAATAAATAAATTGAGCTAACCCGTTCTGCGATTATAAATTCAAATTATTATCATTATTATTCATTAAGGTAATTATAATTCAGCACAACGCTAGGGCTTACTTAATGGTAAAATAGCATTTTCTGCCAGCAGTTATCCTGGAAACTGGAGAAAATGTTATATAGGTAAATTGGGTGGGGTGCAGACAAGGGGAAAAACAATCACTTGATTTTTCGATAAGTATGAGATGTGTAGATGCTTGTAGTTTGTAAAATATAGCTTGATAACTGATAGATGACAAAAACAATATCTTGGTCATATTTCTCTAATTTAGGTACATCATTATCATCATCATCATCATCATCTCAAACAAAGGACACTACTTTTGTCGAATCAATTCACCCAGGTGAATTGATTCCGAGGTGAAATGAGGCGACTGTTTTATTCCACTTAACTATGAGTCTCTCCCATAGGTTGCCATCTATTCCGCTGTAACTTGGTACTTGGCATAATCCAAACCAAAAACAAATCTATCGTAAACAAACATTGCTGTACAACTAGCAGAAGAAAATTAAAATTATAAGCCTTTCAAGTTCCTTGGCCATATTCATTGTAAAGGCAATCCTTTTCTCTGAAATGTAAATAGGTTGTATAACACTCTAATCAGTGTAAACATAATGTTCCAGGCTACCACAACAAATATCACAAGGACGAGTTCCACAAAGAGCACAAGTTCTACGACGACTATCACAAGAGCGGCGAGCACCATCGATACGGCAAGTTCAACGCCAAACATGCCAGCAACGAGAGCGGGAAGAAGAAGGCTCATCATGTTAATGCTGGACATGACTTCGTTGAGAAAGGGAAGAAGGGCTACAGGTAATTTATTGACACTTTAAAGTTATCCTAGTAACGTCATTTTTTTAGGTATAATAAGGCTATAGAACTCTCGGAGCGAATTACTGCAAGCGCTAGAGGCGTCTGCAGTAGCGGTTAGATGATTTCAATACTCACGAGACCGCTTGTTTTTGCGATAACGCAGCCGCCGCGGCGCAGTAGATGTTTGTTACTCTTTCACATCAAAATTACTGAACCAATTGGGCTGAATTCGTAGATTAGAGTTTAGACCTAGATATTCCCACGGAAATGATGACTACACGGGTGAAACCGCGTTGCAATTATGATCATCATCATCATCATATCAGCCCTAGGACGTCCACTGCTGAACATAGGCCTCCCCCTTAGATTTCCATCCAGTCCGGTTGTAAGCGGCCCGCATCCAGCGTGCTCCTGCCGTACTTATCAGATCGTCTGTCCACCTTGTGGGAGGACGTCCTACGCTGCGCTTACCAGTCCGTGGTCTCCATTCCAAGAACTTAACGGCCCCATCGGCCATCAGTTCTACGTGCTATGTGCCCTGCCTATTGCCACTTCAACTTGCTAATAAGCTGATATAATTTTGATACTTAATAATATTCCTCCACAGCAACAAAGGTCACGTGGACGCCGACCACAAAGGCTACGTCGGGAAACAAGGACACGATGAACACCACCAACATCATTCCTCTCACGGCAAGAAGGGAGGCAAAGAAGGAGGTTCCCATTGGGGATATGCCAAGAAAAACTAACCCTAACTTGATAGCGGTTATTGTTAAGACTGTTACGAAAATAGTCCATGTTGTGATAGTTTATGGTGCAGCTAAAAATAATTTCAGAACTAATAATTATGTGATAGTGTCAAGTATGTACGATTATATGCATTTACGATCTGCAGTAGCAATTTTATCGAATTGATATCATTTGTTATAATTATTTCTTTCTTTCCTGTTGATTAAAACTAAGAAGTAGTCCCTTTCTTTCATGAAGTCCCTATACGTATTTTAATTAAGTATAACGGCTTACCATTTTATTGAAAACGCGACTTACGTAGGTATACCATGTTCCTCAACTTTTTTGTTTTCAAAACTTCTTTACTTATCATCTTCCAACTGCTGATCTTTATGTAATCAAACTTTTTATGAACTTTTATAACATTTTATAAAACTCACGAAACAGTTAATTTTTATGTTACACTAAGCTTAGGTTTAACGTACGTATTGTTTTTATTAATGTACCTCTATTTAATTTCTAAGTAGTAATTATCGATTTTAAATAAAGTCTGCATTTAATTTTAAAGTTGTTTTATTAGCAAACATTACCATTGAACACAATTTCTACCAATTCATTGATGATAGTTTTAATGTGCCAAATTTTTTTTTAATGTGCCACGATAACGTTTTCTAATTTCAACTTACGACTCAAAATGAAACTATTACAATAAAAAAAAATGTTGCAACACTCAGAAAACAAAAGTATCGTTCATTTGCGAGCAGTTGACATCGACAAGCTTTTACCAATGTGAAGATGGAGTTCTTGATTCCCCACGAATGCCAGTATTTCTTACTAAAGTTGGGTAAGGAATCGTGGCGACATGCTGTACACATTAGTATAATGCCTTGTCTAAGCCGAGTACTTACAGATGGAAACGTTAAATAATTCATGTCTAGTCAAAATGAGTTTATAAGGCTATCGTTTCTTGCATCCTTTCCAATCGATGAGTTTAACATAGACAGAGACAGTATGATGAGGTCGGCGCGGGAAGAACACACGTTGGCCGCTGTCATCGATGAATTCTGTGTAGTCCATCGACCAATCACGCTTCATGCCGATACGTTCGCATATTTTTGATCTGTTGGAGATTTCATACCACAACATAAAATCACGTTTTTTCCCGAAGGGGTGGGCAGAGGTGTACCCAGACTCAGTCCTATAGTATAAGATACACCCAATTTCACCAATAAGTTATTGGTCCCGTGTAATAGCGGGCTGATCGAAAAATCCAATATTTAACACTTCACCTGACCTGGGGATCGAACCCAGGACCTCATGATCGGCAGCCGAGCATGCGGCCACTACGCCACCGAGGCAGTTGGGGACGTTGTAGATATAAAGAAAAAGATAATCATAATACGTAATCTGCTTCAAATACAAATACATTTTGTTTTTGACTCAATAAAACAATTAAAGCAGAATTCATTGGATATAAATCAGTCAGGGTTTGTATCGCCATCATTTATCAGATACATCTGATATAAGGAAGGTGAGAGCACTCACGTGTATTTACTAAGAGAGACAACTTGTACAAGCGGATGTCGCAGTTCTTGTGCATGATGGATCGCAGTGCCGAGCAAGTGAGTGGCTATCCCTTGACCTGTCGCCTCCGCGGCCGTGCCCAGCACTTCTATCTGTGGGTTCAAACATAATAATTGAGTTATAATTATATCAAGGCTGGAGTAACTGTGCCCGTTAGTAGGCTCACCCCCTATTATGTACATGTGACCAATAACATATTGCCGAAATGTGATTGTACCTACTAAGGGACTACGTTCTGGGTACACTTTGCCTAACCCTTCGGTAAAAAGGCGTGATGGTATGCTATTTTATACTGTTACATACATGGGAATTAAATGTTTTTTGTCTTTATTAAAACACTATGGCGATTTATGGCGAAATGTGCATGTACCTACTTATAAGATTATATGTCCAGCAATACATAATCCTTCGCGTAAGACTTGATCTCGTTATATTATTTTTTGATCGGATATTCATCAGTGCTAAATACCAGCGTCAATGTTGTGTGACCAACTAAAGTCATCTTAAATCTCAATATGTTCAGTGACGCAGTGAAAGCTTTCATCATGACCTGACGACTGCCCCTTACATTAAATACTTATAGCTCATATAAATTAGCTTAGACACTAGAACTAGACACCGAGAAAGACATATAAAACATTGGAACAGTTTCATTTTCGGCTTGCCATCAGGAAAAACAAAATTAAAACTCACATCATAGATATAAGGTACGTTATATTTCTTAAACAGGTTGGGACTCTTGAGGCAGTGTGCAGTGAAGTAGAGCCTGTTTCTCTCAGGCTTGGAGGCGGTGTAGTCAGCCCACTCCTCGAGCTCGTCGATGAGCCAAGGCCAAGTCTTGGTGCCGACCGCTAGTCCTATCAGCTGGTGCTCTTGAGTCCGGCTCATGCGCTCGAACGCGAGGAAACGATCTCCTGAGAATTGATCGGAATCACAATATTTTTCGTGCCATACCTACCATTTAATACGTATAACATACGTAAAATATAAGATATAATCTGACATGAATAATTGAATATAATTATAACCTTATTGAGTAATTATGACTTAATTTAATAATATTTTTCGTAAATCTAAGTCAAATGACAGATAATATGCTGTATTATATTCAGTATTCATACGTCTGAAAAGACAGATTTCGGCGGGACGTAATTGTTATAATGATCATTTGTAACCTGAAATCTATGAATAAATAGAATTTGAATTTGAATTTGAACATACAATCACGCCTTTCCCCCAAAGGGGCAAGCAGCGACGCACCCAGGACCCAGCTGCGCTTGCCGGTCCGTTTCGAGAACTTTACAGCCTCATCGGCCATCAGTTCTACGTGCTATGTGCCCTGCCCATTGCCACTTCAACTTGCTAATCCGCTGGGCTATGTCGATAACTTTCGTTCGTCTACGGATCTCTTCATTTCTAACTCGATCTCGCAGAGAAATTCCGAAAGCCCTGTCCATAGCTCGTTGCGCTATTTTGAGCCTGCTGATAAGACCCACAGTCAGAGAGTTATTTCCAACTCGAAACCTAATTCTGTTTCATTTAACATGTACCTACCTAAAAGTCCGATGGTCCAATGGTTCGGAAGTAGGTATATCAATGGAATTACTGATCGATGTTAAAAGCAAAATATAAGCACTAGCCTCTAGCTCATTCATTCATTTTTCATTTTTCAAATATCCATTAAAAAGAGAATTAGAAATATAATAGTCTTTAAAACAAGATAAAGCTCACCGCAATTAGAGTATCTATCAGTGAGCACCTCCAAGTAGGGGCAGTTTAGTGGCATCCATAGACCCACGACGCTGGGCTCTCGCGGCCAATACTGTGTGTACAAGAACGACCTGATAACCTTGGCGTGGCACTGGTTACCCATCTCGAATGTTACGTTCTTCATGTCGAAACACTGTAACAAACGAAGAATTTTATAGAATAATGCTTTTATGTTTATGGTAGGCCTCTTTTGCAGGGAGCCGCCTGGGGAAGTACCACACCTTTGCCAGTTATTCATCCGCCAAACAGGAATGTGCTAACATTACTGTGTTCCGGTATGAAGGGCAATGTTACCAGCGAAAAAAAATTATTATTTAAATGTATTGGCAAAACTCCACGTCATGGGGGAGGCCTACTGTCCAGCAGTGGACTTCCAGCAGACGATGGTGATGATCATGATGAAATTTTTTTTCTATTTAGTGGTGGTGCTTTTCATGTACATGTTATCTTGTGTAAATATTAGACTAATCCAATAATCAGATTTTTTACCGGTTTCTTATCCAAAGGTTGTAAACAAACGTCACAAGCGGAAGGCTTCCGAAATCTTTTGAAAGTGCTAAACATAGGCTGGTCAGGCATTAATGATACCCTGATCATATCATGCTTCAGTAATCTCAGGAAATTCATCCTGAATCCTCTTCTATTATTTCATTACCGTAATTTTGAAAATTGTATCTAGTTACTGTAGAAATAGTAGGTTTTTATTGTTCTTTACATGTTTTCATTTTGTTAAACTGCGAATTTGACTTGACCGTTAAATGTCAAATTGAAAGCCAAAGATGATTGAAAATTTTGATACAAGAGAGGAGAATCGAAACATGAAGTTTTATCCTAGAAGATCAGCATAATTTATCATAAATCATACTAGTTTGAAGGTGCGTAAGTAATGCCCGCATCTAAAATCAATGAGTTGTAATATTTATCACCAGTCATTGAATTCTATGTTTATTTACTAAAATACAACGTAATAGGTAGGTATGCTATATGAACTTCAAATTAAAACCTTTTTACGTTTTAGTAACGAGCCTGTTTCAAATTAAAAAAACTAAATCTAAAACGACTCTGTGTCACAACAACCGTCAAAATGCAACCACATTTAGGTTATTTTAATTAAATTTTTTGTAAAATTAATTGCAATCACGATGTCCAGGCGGAAATAGAATCCTGAAGAGAGACCATCTCGTACCATTCTTGGGTGTCCCAATTATGTCCACATTGTCAAACTGGTTGAGGTTTCTGGTAAACAGTCAGGTGATCAAGAGGGCGAGGGTTAACTGCATCAGCTCTCAAATTAGGGCATTCGCAGACACTCGAGATGCTGGATCCAAACAGTCCAAACCGGTCAAGGTATGTTAGTTTTTGTAGCATCCGTGGTCCAGCGGGAATATCGCCGGCTTCAATTCCGGAGTTCCTGGATCGAATTTCACCATGTGGACTTTTCGCCTGGGCGCTACCGTGTTTCGGATGGCACGATAAACTGTAGGTCCCGGCTGTTTCCTTAAGATATGTAGAGGGCAGTCGTTAGGTCATGTCGGAGGCCTTGTAAGAATCTTGGCGACCTGAAACTCTGACAATACGGGTTGTCCACATAACCCATATGAATTGACTCATTGGATATGCTCATACTAGGGCACCGAGAATGAGGAGCGAGTGCGAGTGCGACGCGTGCGCTCCGCTGATCTCCCCCGAGTCCTGAGGTTCGTGAGAGAATACGCCCAGTTCGCTTGGCCAGGCCTCGCCGCGCCACCTTCCTCACCTCAGCTGCTCCTGTGCGACTACGTTGCAAGGGCACTTGCGCAAGGTACCTGGTCATCATCATTGGCTCTTTACAAATACAAGAGAGTTGATGAAGTCTAGAATTCTTTCAATTGGTAGTAACAGTCCGCTTTAATAAAAAATAGTTTTCGTCGCTAATATCTGCAACAGCAGTGGCAGGAGTGTTTCTGATACGACGGCTGGCTGGCCGTTACGTGCAGTGTATAAAATACATTTAGAGTAATTTTACCAATAGCACTGTGGGCCTGTTAATCTCGGTTGTTGGCAATATGCTCACTTCCTTATTACCTCCATAGCATAGAACTAGAAACATAAGTAAGTGGCGAAATGTGGGTGTACCTATTTATAATTCAGCACAACGCTTAGATAAGAATAGATAATAGTTTACACCTATTCACCTACCTACCGGTACACCTACTGGTATCTACTGATATCTACCCTGTCACATTACTATAGCTGGATAGTTACTACACTACCTCACCCTTCGGGAAAACAAATCGTGACGTTATGTCATATCAGCCAAGTGTCCTTTTGTATCCCAGGGCACTCGATGCTGGCAGAGCAACAAGAAGCACGTCGAGGATGGACCCATATACGAGGCCTAGCCATCAGCGTCGCGGTGTGCCCCTGGGACGCATCCATGCTTGAGAAATGGGCGCGATGCGTGCGCTGTGCACAGTCGAGGAGGCTCATGGCTTTCACTGCACATTGCTTGAAGGCACCTGCTTTACATGAGAAATACCGAGTGCATAAAATACTACAGGTATAGTTGTTGGAATAAAATATGGGCTGTAGGTCTGAGAGGTCTGAAAGCTCTCCAAACTTAAGCTTCTCTTGTTAAAGCGTAGAACAGAAATAAATAGTGTCTTCGTGCATCGAAGGTCAGCATTTAAATTGGCTTGCTGCGCCATCCTAGTTACTAAAAAATATAATAATAATGAAGCACTAGGTATGATTTCACTGGTAAAGAGTAACATGTCCTATGTGTTATTCGAAAGAAGATATTTACTACAGCAGTTCTACATAACAATCAACTCAATTTTATATACAGGTATTTTAGTCCAAAGTACTTCACGTATCAAGTTTAAGTTGCCTGAATAAAAACTATTTAATTTATTTAATTAACTCTATTTTGGTTTAAAATATAATTAGGATCCTAGAAAACTAGTGTCTTATTTCGAATAACATCATTAAATGTTGGAAATATGCTCTGATTTCAAATGATTTAATTATTACGTTTGTATGGGAAATTCTCGGGTCGCCGCCTCTTTGAACAAATATTATTAAAGCTACTGAACCGATTGAGTTGATTGTGATGTAGATCTGCTGTAAATAGAATTACACACATTTCAATAAATGATTTATCTATTACGTTTTTATGGGGAACTTTCCGATCGCCGCCCCGTTGAATATTCTCTACGATGACAGTAGATTTTATTTTCTATATTATGATGGTGTTAAAAATTTCCAGGTGATACTGATTGTTCCGCAAAGTGCAAAGAGAGCCGAAATCATTAACATGTTAGCAAAGAATGCCATAAAACGAGGACATGACGTTGGATTACCACTTCTAAGATTTGATGTTACTGGTGACAATACGTTAGTTGCTCCTATGAAATAAAAAACTATTTAGATAAGAGTAGATCTACTGACCAATAATTTATTATTATTTAAAAACCCTTTAAAAATAGGTATACTTACTCATTAGGATCATAATAGGTACACATTCAAAAGCAGTGGGAATGAACAGGATATTTATCCTAGTGTGTACATCACCTTACTATGATTCCTTTTAATGCCATAGAAACCGACATCTTCTCGATAGCCCCGGAACTATGGAGTTGGAGCTTGATAAAATAGGTACATAAATCACATTGCTACATATATGTGATAATAATAAATAGATGATAACTGCTCCAAATGTATAGGTACATTTATGAGCCTATAGAACCTGCTCCCAATCTCATGATGATTGGTTACAGAGGTCTCATGGTAGGTATTTATTATTTCAGGGCAAAGGTCCTAGAAGACTTAAACCTTAAGAAGGAATGGCAGCTATCCTACGACATTCTGCCGGAAGCTACAGTTAAAGATAAAGACATGGATCCAACAAGTTCCTCTCCAAAACTAATCGCCAAAGAGAGAGATAAAACTCAATCTAATGAGAAAACAACACCAATTTATAAACATAGAATAGCAGTATTCACAGCACGCATAAACTTTAAAAAGAAATCATGACAAGTATACTATAATAATATTTATATGGTTGCGTTTTGACGGTTAGCAATAAAATATCAGATTAATGTGTGCAAGCTTTTATTTGTGAACGAGCTGGTCTGGGAGTTAGAAGGTAGCACAGGATCTGTGTAACGAAACGACGTAGTATCTCGGTTTTTATTAAAAAGTCTAGTTTTTGTGGAATCTACTTCCAGGCACACTTTTCCTACACAGGCTCTGTAGTTTAACTATCTAAATGTTAGAGGTGGGTTACAAATAGTTGGTAAACTTATTATGTCACAATCACTTAAAGAAACTCTATTATTACGAGTACTGTGCATTTGCGACATATCTAATATAAGTAACCAATTTGTATAATGCGGTTAATTTCATGCTATATTGCCTTTGCGGAGGTCGGGCTTGTATCTAACACACCGATTGCGGGACTTCAAACTTTTTCTGGTAATCACAATTTCAAAATCACTTGAAATACTGAAGGTTGTAGAAATCGTCACAAGAACAAAAGATAGGGAGTAAATTATTAATCACTAGCGAACTAGTACTAGCGAATTAATCCATGAAACATCATGGATCATTGATTTTAAATCACCTTTTGATTTGTTAAAGTCTTGAATAAAATAAAGTTAAAAACGAACAGTTCAATCTGAATGATAAGTAGACAAGGCTCAAAACGTTGTGAAAGACAAATCGATCGCAATATCAAGTTATATAAAATACAAGATCTGTACAATTGTCAAGAGTTAGCCCGCGGAGCCACGGTGAGTGTTGTTTTTTGGTGTAACTGCAAGGTAAAGAAATATTTCTTTTAGAAATATTCGCCTGATGTTAAGCAAAACGCCTGGCCTATGAGTCGATACATAACTATTGCAGTGCCCTTTATAAATTATTATTGTATACAAGGCATTGGACTAGGCCACCCTGACACATTAGTTGTTAACTGTCGAATACCCAGTATAATTTCACTTCACCATCCCAACCGTGGCGAATCTCAGCAAAATATTGTGCCAAGTTGGTTGACTTTCATGTAATGGATCTAGATTATTGGGCAAATTGATTGACTGTTTTTGTGATGGACCTAAATTTCAGTGGTGCAGTTGTTTTTCAGGTATTGAGCAATGGATCTGAAGCTATTGGTTGCGTTAGCGATGCTGCACGTTGCTGCAACGTTGCCGTTGACTTTGGAAGATTTAGAAGTAGCTGACGATACGATGTCTGTCGGTTCGTATGTTAGGGAGACGAGGGCTGCTGCGGTAAGTTAAATATTTATACCTATTATTAAATATTTTGAGTTAATTTTATTGTTTAAAGTAAATTCGCTGAGCGTCAAGATTCCATCAACTAAAAGTTATTTTAAAATATTATTAGTAGTTCTATACAATCTCTCAGCGCTTACCTTCTCAACAACTGACACATGCAATTTGAAAAAACAAAGACAGAAAGACCTACTTATATCTAAGGCCAAAGTGCGAATGAGACAACAATTAACTTTACTGACGTACGTGGACCTAATGGAACCTAATTTGAGCTTTCCATTTTCAAGAAGTCAGTACCTCATCTCCCCTTTTCTTTAAATCAATGGCGTTATCCAATAGTTTAGTCACTTTATTGTATTTAATAAAATTAAGAAAACTAAAATTAACAATAAATAGGTAAAGATAGTATAGTAAAGGTAAAGGTAAAGAATGCATAAGTATAGTAAAGGTAAAGAATGAATAAAATTAACAATAATTATATTAAGTAATTTAAAGTTTCATGTTGCTAGGTTTTATACGGTACTCGTTCCTATACCTACGTTCCACTATCTAGACTACCTACCTATTTTACTTAACAAGTTTCAATCCAACTGGTTCAGGAATTTGAATGAAGATGAAACTGACACACAATACTTTCGCATTTGTATTTATTCAGAGGAGTATCTACCTATCTAGTGTTATTTTCTGATTATATGTCATAGTTTTTTTCCGTTTCGCCACCACCTTATCCGACAGCACTGGCGGCAAATTTGAAAAAAATCCCAGTCGTCATCCCCTTCTTTTTTAATAAGCTTCATCATAATTAATTTTACAGTGTATATCTGTGGGGTGCCGGCAATAGAATAATAGTTCCCACCCTTTCTACCCGTGGTTGTCGTATAAGAGCCGTTAGGGTTATTAGATCCAGAGGACGGGCAGCAGCGTCCTTTACGTAAAGCCATCGAACTGCGCTTGCCAACCCGCCTGCCAAGCGTGGCGAGTATCGGCAATGCCCCCTTTATGGGGAAGGCATATGTCCAGCAATTAACTTCCTACGGCTGCTGAGGTGATGATAATGCATTAATTTCCAGCCGCAAAACTACCACAAATCGTACGAGAACGAAGGCAACGGCGACATCGGATACTCGCGGAAGAAGGCCGGCGGCGGCAAGAAGGGATACCAGCACTTCGACTCTTACCACAAGAAGGCCGGTGACAACTACGAGTTCGAGAAACAAGACTCGTATGGTGATGAAGATGAAGGGCATGCGGGGGCGCACAGCCATAACCATGAGAGGAGAGGTGATTATGATGATCTTGATGATGATGATATAGGCAGTGATGGTAGATCAGCTAAGATTATAAGGAGACCGTTGAAATTTGTCAGACGAGTGATTAGATGGTTTGGCTAGATGATCATCATGATCACAGATCATGATATAGGTAAGATACCAAAAGCTGGCGCGACACCATAGTGTCAACGTCGTGAAGTGCCTCTTGCACGCGTTCGGTGAAAGAGATCATTACTTATTTCTTTTTTTAACTATTCGGTAATTGAAAATGCGTTAATGTGAGAAGGTATTTCGATGCCGCCTGCTTTTGGTTATCGAACTAACGCCGTACCTACCTAATTTATTTTAAATCTTTGTTGATAAAAAAAAGTCTTGTCTGTGACCTTGAACTTGAATTTTTATTATACCTATCACATAAATAAAAAGGTTGTTACCATAAAAAAAAAAACGATTGAACCGTGCTAAGGTAGTGATCAATCATCATCCGCCAAGCAGTAGGCCTAATGTGCAAACATTACTGTGTTCCGGTCTGAAAGGCAATATTACCAGCGAAATTACTGGGCATGACGAGTTTCAACAAATAATAATTCAGGGTGACAGGCGCAGTGCAGTGCCGCGCAGAATTTTGAATTTTAAAACACTGGGTGGCACTGTGTCTGATATGGGCAATAATGATGCCCATCAGGCACCTGATTTGCTCGTCTTGTCACTCTCTATCATAAAAAAAATCAAAAACGAGTAGTACAGAGTAGGTAAGCTACGCTACAACTAAGAATCTAACTAAAGTTTTTTTTACCAGCTGAGAGCGAAAAGTACAGGGAAAGAGAACCTGAATCCGAAGACATCGATGAGGATAACCATAGAGGAGCAGTCAAAGAACAGAAGAAGGATCGACATCATGAAGAGTTGAAGTAAGTTTACCTTCTTATCACTGCTTACGATCTTAATGTGGTCAAATAATATAATTACATAATTATATAGGTAATACACTTAACAAGCCGCCATAAATTTGATAGCAAATTATGCAGACGCAATATTTTACGGATTGAAGTAGCAAACATGATGTAGAAAAAAATTATTGCGTCCAACCGTTGGGCTTTTCCGTTCATTCAGTCTAACTCACGCTGTCGCTGGAAAAGCAGGTGCTATCGATGCCACGCGCATTTTAGCATCGGATTGTATACCTAATGTGAGACTTTTTATAGGGAAGGTGCTAGCGACGGTAATGAAGGCGTAGAAGCAATCGGCCATGATCCAGCTGACTACGTCCTCCCTGAGAAATACACCTATGGCAATGGGGAGGAATACAACTTCTAGAGTAATTTACACATAAAAACATTAAATTCTAGACTGATGCCAAGTATTTAGTAAGATTTTTGCGTGTGATATTAGGTGCAGCGCCATCTGTTGCGCGCTCACCGTAACATTTAAGATATTATTAGTACCTAGCAAATAGGTTATGTAGATAATAACAATTACATTTAATATGATTACAGATTGTTTTGAAATTGATGCGTTTTATTTTATGTATGCGCCTCACTTATTATTTGCTGCCAAGATAGCAGCAAATAATTATCCATTGCTTATTGTATCGTTGGCAAATGTCTAATATCGCCCCGTGCTGTATTATAAAAAACATTTGTCAGTCATTGAAGTCAATGAAGTTGACGTTGACAGCTGACGTTATCAATTTGACGGTAAACAGTAAACATTAGAAAAAATCTGACATTTGTTTTGCTACGACTCCGAAGAAAGACATCGGCTATCGCTTTCTATAAAAATAAAAGAAAAATATTGCTTTCTCATCAAAAACTGTGATGTGAGCAACAAATCCAACAAAGAACAAAATGGGGTTCCAAGTTTTCGATATAATACTGGTTTTGTCCGTGAATTTCATCCACGGAGCGTACAGCGGTAAGTGTACCAACTACCAACAATTATTTAATTGAATCAATTTGTGCGGGCCGTTGTTGTTGGAACTTATTCTTTTTAACAGAGCCCATCCTGTTTTGTAATGGGAGCTCGTTGGAGCCGTGTCCGGGAGAGAATCAAGTGTGTAACGTGACTACTTCACAGTGCAGCTGTATTGAAGGGTTCGTGCTGAACGGGGACGAATGCAAGTCTCCAAATGACATCTTGGAGCACATAGGTCATAGCGGGACTACTGCTATCGTTACAATATTCGCTCTCGTACTTTTAGCCTCGGCTCTTGTCTTAATCATTAGAAGACACAATTTAATAGATTATGTTCGGAAGAAGATCCATTCTAGACGAAACCATGATGTTATGTATGAGGATGTTATGATCGGTAATGATGATCCTCCTCTTAGCCCTTAGTTAAGATACTCAATGAGTAAAATATTTGTTATTATCTGGGCATAATGTTAGGCATGTTTTACTAAAAGGCCTTACATAACAAAGACATTGTTGAGAGCTTTGATGTGTATGGTGCTTAATATCTATGTCCTAGAGTTTATCTGCTGAAAAGCATCCCATAGTTATTTGAGGAACTAAGCTTCTTACATACCTACCATAATCGTTAAATCATAACGAATATGTCTGGCTTTGAATCCAGATCCAGTGGTTTGAATCTCTATAACATGAGGCATTCATTACATCCGAATGCTACCTTGCTTCAGAAAGCTTTGTTAAACAGTTGGTCCTGGTTTTTTCAGTTATTTGGTAAGTATAGGTAGTTTATATTCTCAAAAAACAGGATTATTTTCAGCAGGACAGCACTATTTCCATAAATATTTATTGTTAAAGATATAAGTATACTATGCGGGCATAACTAGGCTTTGTTTTAAATATAGCTGAGAAATTCAGAATTGGCGTAACACCAAACAATTTTTATTTGCTTTGGATTGGTAACATGTCGTTATTATTGCACACAATGTATACACAATATTTGAATTGGCAGCTTTCTTTGCTTATTTTTGTAAAGTACAATATTTTTTATCTGTTTAATATACTGTTCAATAATACTAAAGGGAGAGCTGGAGCTGTACCCTGGCAACAAAACAATATGCTGATTAGTGAATTTCTATAGGAAGTAGGAAGTTGACTTATTTTCGTGATACTTGCAAATATTTTTATATTAGGTAAAGAGAGCATATTATATAAATGGACTAGATGGTGCAACATCACAATTAATCTTGATTGGGGTATAAGAAAAAAGCTTTACATAATGTCTGATTTTTGCAGTTTTCTGACAAAACTCAGAGCCTTGAAATCTTGAAACTGTTTATAATATCTTGCTTACCCCCATTTATCCATGACACTTTTTTTAGGTGTTTTTAAGTCAAGGTAAAAATGTAAATAAATTCGTGCAAATAAAATCAAAATATTTTTTGTTTGTTATATGTGCAAAAAAAGGTGTAGTATAATACTAAAGGGTTCTATGCATAATACTGAATGACTTTCAAAAGAAATAATTTCGAAAATCACAAAACATTAATGGATCACCCCTTGTAGATTTTTTTTATTTTTTTTTATGATAGTGAGTGACAAGACGAGCAAATCAGGTGCCTGATGGTAAGCGTCATGATTGCCCATATCAGACACAGTGCCACCCAATGTTTTAACATTCATAATTCTGAGATATGAGTGGTTGAATCTCATCATGCCCAGTAATTTCGCTGGTAACATTGCCCTTCAGACCGGAACACAGTAATGTTTGCACATTACTGCTTGGCGGATGAATAACTGGTAAAGGTAGTACTTCCCCAGGAGGCCCCCTGCAAAAGAGGCCTACCACTACAAAAACCCCACAAAACTAAAAAGATGCACCCCTTTAAGCATTACTTTACTATTTTTTAACACATACATTAAAAGAATTTCAAATAAAAAGCATACTTTTATTATACCTAATCGACCGAGCGAAGCGAGGTCTTAGAGTCGACAAGTGGGAAAAACCTGCGCTTGTACCAGCTTAAGGGTTGACCTCTGGCATGTAAGTTTGATCGACGATAAATTGAGAACTGTTGGTCCGATTTTGATGAAACTTTGCAGACATGTAGTTTAAAGTGATAAAATTTTTTACTTTAGATAATGAGCAAAATCGGCCAAGGGGTTCCGGATATATAAGAGTCACAAGGTATTTATGAAAGGTCTGACGATAATTTCGAAACCGATGGTCCGATTTTTTTTTTCAAATTTAGACACATAGTTTAGGACTTGCATAAAAATATTAGCCAAAGTTTGTATGTATGTATGTGTGTATGTATGTTTGTCTTGCGATTACTCGAAAGCCGATGATCCGATCTTGATGAAACTTTGCAGACAGGTAGTATAAAAAAAAAGAATTTTCAAGTTCGAACATGAGCTAAATCGGTTTTGGGGTTCTAGAGATATAGGGATTACAAGATCTCAATATTTTTCGATTATAACTTGAAAATTATTAATTCGATTTTCATGAAATTAAATACGTACGTAGGATAGGCTTATATTGATTATAATATCCAGTTTCAGATTGATCAGTTAAGGTGTTGTCAAGTTATACAAGATACCCCGATTCTCAAGGGATAAAATTCCATCTCCGCTCAAAACAACTAGATGGCGCGCTGGATGTCGTTAAGTCGCACAGCAGTCGCACTATCGTATTGTTGAATAGATTATAACTAATATTAGTGAAGAGTTTAGAACAACATTTGCTTAGGGATGTGACTAAACAGTAAAAAAAATGGTCTTTGTAGTGGAAGGCCTCTTTAGCAGGCTGCCGCCTGTGGAAGTACCACACCTTTGTCAGTTATTCATCCGCCAAGCAGTAATGTGCAAACATTACTGTGTTCCGGAATGAAGGGCAATGTTACCAGCAAAATTACTGGGCATGATGAGATTCAACAATTCATATCTCAGGGTGACAGGCGCAGTGCAGTGCCGCGCAGAGTTTTGAATTTTGAAACACTGGGTGGCACTGTGTCTGATATGGGCAATCGTGATGCTTACCATCATTTGTTCGTCTTGCCATTCATTATCATAAAAAAAAGATTAATTAATAATCGATTTTTATTCGATCGATTCAAAATCGATTAATGAAAAATCGATTTTTAATGGAATAATAATCGACTTTTCTAAAAAAATAGATTTATTTTTAAATAAATTGATTTAAAAAAAATCCTAAAAAAAGAAATCAGCTTTTTGTCAATAATAATTATACATACATACATACATACATTCACGCCTTTTTCCCGAAGGGGTAGGCAGAGGTGTACCCAGGACTCAGTCCCATAGTAGATACACCCACATTTCGCCAGTATGTTATTGGTCCCATGTAATAGGGGGCGAGCCTATTGCCATATACCGGGCATAGTTCCAGACTCCAGGCAGCTATTGAGATAATTCCTAATGGAAAAATCCAATATTTAACACTATGCCTGACCTGGGGATCGAACCCGGGACCTCTTGGTTGGCAGTCGAGCATGCGCCCAATACGCCACCGAGGCAGTAATAATAATTATACCTAGCTAATGTACGAACTTTGCCCAAGCAAAGCTTAAAAATGAAAAATTTCATCCACGGGTGGGATTCGATCCACGCACCCTCCGCACTATTCCGCTTAGTGGGCACTGGGGCACTCTACCCTGTGCTTGAGCTACCGTGGAGAGCCACGATGGACGCGTGGAGCGTGGAGAGCGTCAATCAATAAATACCCTCTTAGAACTTTTTTTTTAATTTTTTTTCTTATGTTAATGAGTAATAAAGACGAGTAAATCAGGTGCCTGATGGTAAGCATCATGATGGCCCATATCAAACACAGTGCCACCCAGTGTTTTAAAATTCAAAATTCTGCGCGGCACTGCACTGCGCCTTTCACCCTGATATATTAGTTGTTGCAACTCGTCATGCCCAATAATTGCGCTGGTAACATTGCCCTTCAAACCGGAACACAGTAATATTTGCATATTACTGCTTGCTCGACTGCCAATCAAGAGGTCCCGGGTTCGATCCCCAGGTCAGGCAAAGTGTTAAATATTGGATTTTTCCATAGTAATTATATCAATAACTGCCTGGAGTCTGGAAATGTGCCCGGTAGATGGCAATAGGCCTGCCCCCTATTACATGGGACATACATACATTCACACATTCACGCCTTTTTCCCGAAGGGGACGGCAGAGGTGTACCCTGGACTCAGTCCCATAGTAGATACACCCACATTTCGCCAGTATGTTATTGGTCCCATGTAATAGGGGGCGAGCCTATTGCCATCTACCGGGCACAGTTCCAGACTCCAGGCAGTTATTGAGATAATTCCTAATGGAAAAATCCAATATTTAACACTTTGCCTGACCCGGGGATCGAACCCGGGACCTCTTGATTGGCAGTCGAGCATGCGCCCACTACGCCACCGAGGCAGTCAATCGAAAACATATTACACATATAATAAAAAATCGATTAATAAATAATCGTTTTTTTAACGTAATAATCGTTCAAATAAATTCGATTTTTTAGGAATAATAATCGATATTTTTTTTAATAATCGATTATTTTTTCACATCCCTAATCAGAATTTCAGAGCTAATCTTAAAAACTAATTACCTCATATACCTCAATTATACCTAAAGACCTTAGACTTTACCCTTCTAGACCATAAGAGGTCTAGAAGTTACAGGAAATTGAGGTTTGCGAGGTCTCAGTTCGAGGCGAACTACTAGTGTATATGGAATAGATAATATTAATAATGCCTAAGTATTATTATAAAATGCTTTCAGTTTTAAGAGGGTTTCTCATACATACGAAATGAAATTTCCCATATATGGAGAAATAGAGACTAATTTTCCACTCAATTGTTTGTTGTTGGCTCTGGCTGGCCATTCATCATCATCATCCAGCCATTGGAAGTCCACTGCTGAACATAAGCCTCCCCCATAAGGGGGGTTGTTGCCAATACTCACCACGCTTGGCAGGCGGGTTGGCGAGCGCAGTTTGATGGTTTACGCAGAGGACGCTGCTGCCCGTCCTCTGGATCTGTTAACCCTTAGCCGGCTCTTACGGCAACCACGGGTAGAGAGGGTGGAGAACTATTCTAAAGCCGGTAACCCCACGGCAATCTGGCCATTATTTGCACAAAAATATATTTGGTTGATGAAAACTGTAATGATTTTTGTAAATATGAAAAAAAACCATATGGTTTTTATAAACCAAATATATTTTTGTGCAAATAACGGCCAGATTAAGAGCCAACAACAAACAATTTAGTGACAAATTAGACTCCATATTTGGGAAATTACCTTTTGTATGGACGAGAAACCCCCTTAAAAGACAGCACATAGCTTCCTTGTATTATAATTGTCATGCAATATGTAAATGTGTAGAATAAGGAATTTAAGTACATGTTATTGTGATAGGTCTATTTATAATTTACAATCCGTAAGTAAATATCATATTTATGTCGAGGTAAATAATTATGTGGTTGAGATAATAAGGGCTCGTGCATACAAGATAGATGCAAGTGTTTTTGTTAAGTACAATTTTTTTATGAAATTTGAATTAAAAAAAAATCAATCTTCTGATTTTTGGTTGATATAAATGACAGACCTTTTTTCAACATCACACGACGGCTTCATCGCTAAAACAACATACAAATACGCCTTTTTCCCGAAGGGATAAGCAGAGGTGTGCCCAGGACTCAGTCTTATTGTAGGTACACACACATACACATTTTCGCCAGTATATTATTGATCCCATGTAATAGGGGGCGAGCCTATTACCATAATATATCGCGCACAGTTCCAGAATTCAGGCGGTCACTAAAAATTAAAAATCCAATAACACTGCCTGACCTGGGGATCGAACCTCATCAAATCAATCGGGACCTCATGATCGACAGTCAAGCTTGCACCCACTACGCCACTGAGGCAGTCATGCTTCATAGGTAAGTTGGTAGTAACTCTGCCTGTGAAACAAGGAGTCCTGGGTTCGAACCCCAGCCGGGGCAAGTATGTGTGTGGTGTGTTATTGTGTGTACATGCTGCCTGTGACACAAGGAATCTGAGTGGAGGGGTGTGAGTGTAAAAAACAAAAAATAAAATAAATTATATTCTTCATCAGAAATATATCCCATCATCATTTTCCTGGAAATATAATAATGTATGCTTTTCAGTATGGTAGGTATTTATTAATAAGTAAATTAGAGGTTTTCCTTGTATGCACAAGTCTTTACTCATAAATTCCATTTGTTTATACTGTTATCAATGCAAGAATTCAACAGGTAGGTACATTATGGTCTATACATAATAATATTACGTACTAGTAAGAATAGGCACTAGCTTATCAATTAAAATTTTTTCTGTCCCACATTATTAAAAAACAAAATCCATCTTTCTATACCACCACAATCTGTCTGCAATCTGTATGGAGCCAAAATGATGAAAATTCCAGCAGCATGAGCAGTTCTAACACACTACCTAATTAGCTAGTCTGTTTTCAATTACATAGTGCTACATGTAAACTAACCACACGACATAACTCTTAACTATACCAAATTGGCCGTGTGGTTCCCGGCTATATAATATGGCCACCCCTTTCTCATCCCGTGGGAGCCGTGAGACCCGGCAGAGGGACATATTCGGAGAGTGGGCAGCAGCGCTTTCCGTTTCCAAGTATTCCAACTACTGTTATCATCAAGCCGCACAAGTGTTTTACGGCAAAATTCCCCCATATGAATAGTTTATAGCGTTATATGGGGGAGGCCTATGTTCAGCAGTGGACGTATTTCGGCTGATACCAAATAGGTCATACAAATCTATCTTAAAATCAAAAGAAATATAATCACTTCAAATTTCAGACAATTAAATACACCATAAATAAAAGAAAAAAAAATAGAGTAAATATAGAAATTAGCGTAATTGCCCAACATAATATTATTAATGAAGAATGTAGACAGAGGTTACTTGTACCTAATACACATAATATGCCTTTCAAAAGCTGATTATAATGTCACATTATGTGTACAAGTGGGATAGTTTGGTTGACAGTATATATATACTTAGGTTTATCTTTTTCTATTTAATTAGTTTTTGCTTTGCTCAATATAGCCAAAAATGCACAGTTAATTTGTATATTTTTGCTATTTTTCTAAGTATATTTAAATTACTATTATATATACACCATTAGGTATTGTGAATGTGCATATAATTATTTTTTTACATGTTCTCATATTATATTTATATTATTAAGCCCGTCACACACGTAGCTTTAAATTAATATACCGTCCTATAAAATATATATTATTATAACAAGCTACACACATAATATTATATATTTTGCCTTGATTTTATTGATACCAAAGTTTATATTAATATGCAATAATATATATGTTGGTGACGTTATAGAAATTAAAGTAGCTACGGTGTGACGGGCTTTATATTATTATTCCTAGTAATTTTGCAAAGACGCATAAAATAACTAGGTGTATATGTATATAAAATACTGCAGTATCTATGAAAATACTGCAAATCAAACTGATTTATAATCTGTGCGTTGCAAAAACGTTCATTATATTTAAAATTGACTTTTGAACACTATATGTAAGTACTATTTTGTACTGTAAAGATTAAGATAAGGATTGATTAAAGAATGTTTTTTAGGCTGGGTCTTTTGATCCTTAATTAAATTGACTAAATACATTACATGTTATTGACAAATATAGTTTTTTCAGTTATAGTTAGGTTCACAGTTAAATTTCTAACTAATGGGTAAGGTTTCGCCGAAACTGTCAAAAATTTTAACCATTGGTCTACTTAACCAGGGATCAAAAACCCAGGAGTCACTTTTAAATTTGAATGAACGTTAAAGGCAACTTGCTATCTGTTTATGAATAAATACTCTGTGATACTGAAATAGTTTTTTATTCAAGTAACAAACGTCCTCAGATAAGTTGTTATGTAGAAGCTGGTAGAGTATTTGGTGATAATACTCAATAATAGGGTTAATGCTGTTATTGTTCTCGAACATTCATATAAAACTGAAACAAAAAATTGCATCTTTAGGTCTCATTTATTGAAAAATCAAAAATAAAATTAATTCGCAAGACACACGCCTTGTTTTACTGAAATTCAACTGACGTGCGGAACTGCGTGCTTCAAAAGAAATGTCAGCGCATAATTTCTATACTTGGGAACCTCCTCGGGATCTTTCTTGATATTTTAGCTAATTGTAAAGTAATTCACATAACACTTATGAAGTCTAGTTTTGCATATTCGTGAGTGAGAGACATTGAAAGGCTATAAAAAATATATATACAGCAATGACAACAACATTATGCCGCAATTCCTTGAAGTGCCCCCGAAATTGTCATCTTGATCAGTGTCAATCAGCGATACTCCACAAGAACGTCATCTAGATATTGACAAAGGCCTGTTGATACCAACTGCTCACATATAAAGCCTAATGCCCACTATATAGGTGCGTTATTTATAGGAACGATATAGGGTCATGAGCGGCACACAATAATTTTTTTTTTTTATGATAGTGAGTGACAAGACGAGCTAATCAGGTGCCTGATGGTAAGCATCATGATTGTAACATTGCCCTTCATACCGGAACACAGTAATGTTTGCACATTACTGCTTGGCGGATGAATAAATGGCAAAGGTGTGGTACGTCCCCAGGCGGTCCCCTGCAAAAGAGGCCTACCACTACAGTATTCAATATTCTTTGTGTAGAAGTATGAGGCCTTGCCTACTGTTTCATGACCGTCGCGTGATATGCTCTCCACCAACAATATCCATGAGCATTATTGTGGGCAAGGTATACTATTCCATATCCGTTGCTTGGTTTGATCTGTTCACATAACGATCTTATAACATAACATAACATACATTCACGCCTTTTTCCCGAAGGGGTAGGCAGAGGTGTACCCAGGACTCAGTCCCATAGTAGATACACCCACATTTCGCCAGTATGTTATTGGTCCCATGTAATAGGGGGCGAGCCTATTGCCATCTACCGGGCACAGTTCCAGACTCCAGGCAATTATTGAGATAATTCCTAATGGGAAAATCAAATATTTAACACTGCCTGACCTGGGGATCGAACCCGGGACCTCTTGATTGGCAGTCAAGCATGCGCCCTCTACGCCACCGAGGCAGTCTTATAATGTACAATTTAAGTTTAAAACCATAAAATGTAAACTTACCATTAAAAACGCTAGTAAACACAACGAAGCTATAACTAAACACCAAACAATAATGAAAGGCTCTCGTCTCCGCCGATATCTCTGTGCTACCCCATACTAGTGTGGGGAGGGTGAACAATATGCTCACGTTGGCTAATGAGAACGCCTTGAGAAGCCTCACGGGGCTCACTGGAAAAAGAAAAAATAATATTATAAGTAAAACATGGACGAGATAGAAGAAAGAATTTCTCTTTATAACTGTAAAAGTTATAAGTATTATGAAAAACTAGCTGTGCCACGCGGTTTCTCCCGCGTAGTCGGGTAAAAAAGTATATTTGTTATTCAAGGGTCTAAACTATTTGCATACCTACGAAATTTCAGCCCAATCAGTTCAGTAGTTTTAGCGGGAAAGAGTAACAAACTTCCATCCTCATTTCGCATTTATGTTATAGTAGACAAACGTTACATTAAACTAGATGGCGCTGCAGTAGCTAGCACCAAGGCAAACTTTAAAGAAAGTAGCAAAACTTATTTACGTGTATTTACAAAATGGTGTGCGAAAGTGTGTTAATAGTAGACATTAATCATTTGTTACGTTTTGGAAACATCAGTCATTAGAGGGAGATACACAGCTGATGGTATCATCGCTTCATGAGCGGTCGATCGACGAAATGCGAATGGTCGATTAAGGTGACCGCACATCAATCCGAGCCGAACGAAGGGAATTTTAGATATCTTAAAATGAAACCTTGCACACCTGTCCTTGCCTGCCTTGAATCGTCCAAATTGGACAGGTTATGTAGAATTTCATATAAAGATACCAATAATTTCGGCTCGGATAGATGTGCGTGCACCTTTAATGTGTTTTGAGTTTTGACCCACAGACAAACCTAAAGACGACGCCGGATATGGTCTCGCCGAAGTTATGAATAATACTGCATAACAGCCTGCCTCGCCCCTTATAATTTGTCAATAGATTCAATGTTTGAGCATGACATTACATGAACTATATTATGACAGAAAGAAGTAAACAAATCAAATAAAAAGTAGCCGACCTACCCCACATAATATGACGATTTAGTTTTTATTCTTAATTTCATTATAACGGCGTCATTAGGTGGTATTGTCTGTGGTCTTGACTGTAAAGAATAAAATGTTCATCATACCATATAATATTGTATATTTGTACAAACCTTCATTTTGTGAAGTGATTGGTTTCAGTAGCTGCATCATACTTCCGACTGTTAATATAAAAACAGCTATGCCTGAAACATGTACAATGAAATAATTTTAAACAAGGTATATTATATATAATATATTTCTCTATGACAGCCCGGAGTATGGAACTGTGCCCTGTAGATGGCAATAGGCTTGCCGCCTAATAAACTCAAATTCATTGAGTTATGTTTTATGTATGGACACATCCTACTTTTCTATATATAATTAATCCATACTAATAAAACATTATAAATGCGAAAGTGTGTGTCTGTTACCTCTTCACGCTTAAACCACTGACCCATATAGATGAAATTTGGTATAGAGATAGTTTGAGTCCTGGGAAAGGACATAGGATAGTTTTTAACCCGATATTACTACACAACAAAGACTACCAGGGTAAAATCGCGGGGCACAGCTAGTCCTACTAATATTATCAAAAGTGAAAGTTGTGGAGGAGGATGATGGATGGAGGATGGATGTGGATGTTTGTTACTCTTTCACACCATAACTACAGCACCAATTGGGCTGAAATAAGGAATGTAGATAGTTCGACCTGGAATAACACATAGGGTACTTTTTATCCTGATATTCCCAAGGGAATGAGTTAGTACTTTTATTTATTCTGTGTGTCAGAAAGTAAAAAGAATAATAATTACCAGCGAAAATAGATATGAACTTGATGTAGAACTCCTTTTCCCACAGAAATAGGTCATTATCGTCATTGTCCTCTCTGGTCCAAGATTCACAGTTGTTCCTCCACGACTCAGGAGCTGAAATGTTTAGTGGAAGACTTCTGGAAAATTAAGGTAATAATTATAGAGAGTGAGTTTTAAAAGGGTCTACAAGGTCTACCTATTGTACATAATATTATACATAAAACTGAGAAAAATTAAGATATTGTTTAGAAAATTTACCAATGAAGTGAAGAAATGGCCCATAAATATTATAATACATTTTGTTTAACTTACAATGTTGAATTGATGGTGCTATTGTTTCTGATGCCACAAGCGGTATTTATAATGATATTGAAGAGGCTATCATTTCTCCACACTCCATATGTCTCCAGCATTACTAAGATCACTAATAACTTCCAATATGACTAGAAAACATCACATTTTCATCAATTTATTGATTTTCATTATACCTATGCTATCCTCCCGAGATCCAATAGGTCAAAATTTGTCAATTGGTTTGAAAAATCACATACGAATACAGGTACAATCGTTAAGTAATAAATTAAATAATAATATATTACTCTTTAATAATTATAAATTACAGTGGGCAGCAGCGCTCTGTTTCCAAGTATTCAAACTACTGCGATCACCAAGCCTGCCAAGCATGGAGATTACGGGAAAATCCCCCGATATGAATAGCTTATGGCATTATATGGGGAAGGCCTATGTATAGCAGAAAATTCTTCCGGCTAATGATGATGATGTGAATAATAAATCATTTGTTGAGGGTATCACAGGTGATAAGGGGTCTCAGGAGGTTTGTAAGTTTTAAAATGTAAGTACATACTCACTTTAAAATCTGTATTGTACAAAACATGTCTCTGTGCTTCTTTAGACATTAGTACTAGATCTATCATCACAATAACAGGGTCATATTCAATATATTTATCCACAATGCATTTGCACTTTTCCTGAAATACACAAATTTCTATAAGTAGTTTTATGTTGATATATTTGCGAAAATTGTAAGTAATCATAAATAATGAATAGTAATTAAAATAACCAATTACATTGTAAAAAGACAAAATATGTCGAGTAGGTATATCGAAGTAATTTCATAGGGTTACAAGTTACAACAGCATTCTTACACATTTTGTAAGCTTGAGAACTGTTGGTCCGTATTTCTTGAAGAGCGCGGCCGCTGCTTCGCCACAATTTACACATTTATAAGGCTTAATTTCAGACATACTAATGTCTGAAAACTCATAAATCTATTTTTTTAACAAAAACAAAATAAAACTGCCTAGATAACTCAGAAGAAGAATTCAGAATATTTTTTCTAGATGCCGGTACTCGGTACCGACCACCGACTACCGCCCAGTGCTGCCATTGTGGCGATTAGCGCCAGATAAAGCGCTTTTATTGATGACCCTAGCGCCCATAATATTATTTAAAACTTAGCGCCTGGCGAATAATCTAGCGCTTAATGAAACCCCTTCTATCGCATTGTTCTGAATTTTTGACAATAATAAATATCCACGTAATGGTTCGATAGATTTTATCTCAAATGGGTATTGAAGATATTGTTTATTATATGTCAGACGAGTCCATAATACGTACCTACTTCATGCCTACATTTTTTTAAGGCAAGGTTGCATAAAAAGCCTTTTATAAAATCATAATGCTTGATCGTTTATCAGGCAGTATGTCGTTTTTATCGTTTATATATTAGCGCGCATTCAATTTCTATAAAATGCATAATGCTGTTTGTACCACATTTGGCGCGTAGTGGGTATCTTTATCTGGCAGCACTGATACCGTCAGCAAAATGACATTTGAATCTGACAGTTAACAGTGACATTACTAAGATAATTGACGTTGATATCTATTTTACCAATTGGTACCAAAGATACATTCAAATGTATGTTTACCTACTAATTAAAAATAGGTTTTTCACAAAAACAAAGTCGCTGCGTAGCTGTTAAATAAATATCACATTGGTAAATTAACATATATTAGGTAGTTTATTAGGTAGGTAGTTTTATTATTAGGTAGGTAGGTCGACATAGCCCAGCGGATTAGTAAGTTGAAGTGGCAATGGGCAGGGCACATAGCACGTAGAAATGAATGGGGCTGTAAAGTTCTCGAATGGAGACCACGGACCGGCTAGCGCAGCGTAGGACGTCCACCCACAAGGCGGACAGACGATCTGATAAAGACGGCAGGAAGACGATGGAGGCGGGCTGCTTACAACTGGACTGAATGGAAATCTATGGGGGAGGCCTATGTTCAGCAGTGGACGTCCTGTGGCTGAGATGAGATGATGATGATGATGATGAGGTAGTTTATTTTAATTTGCTAGGTGTAATTTACTTGGTTATATTAATTTACTATTAGGTTAAGTTAATTCATAAAATTATTAAAATACGCTAAGGGTAAATAATAATTATTAAATTATATTACTATTTGTATAAAAACGTAGCTGAGTAATAATAAAAGATTACTGCCTGATTAAAGGTTTGAATGCACTCATGTTTTTTGCTTACAAGTTTAGGCGTCACACGATTTGAACATTGTATTTATTTTGGATTAGTACAGCAATCTCAGTAGAGATGGCGGTAGTTGTGTAATGTCGTGCACTAACAGCACGGCTTGGCGATACCCTGAGTGCAGAGGCCCCTAAGCTTTTATTCTAAAGGTAATGGATAGTTTCTGTAGGGGTCCATCTCTGAAACCATCTACAGAAGATGAGCTCAAATACAGCCCCACTAGGTGCAAGACTATTGTTGGGCTAAGTTTAATACCTAGGTGTGTTTTCTAGATGGATGGTGACCGGGCTAATGCTAGAGACTCCGGCACCAGCCACTTCCGTTTCTGGAAATATACTACAGACGATGACTTGCCGCAAACTAAACGGGCCTCCCATAATGACCGCTCCCTCCACAAGGGCATATGGGACAAAGGGAAGCTTGGTCCTTCTGTTTTTATTAGATCGTCTGTCCAACGCATAGATGGACGTCCTACACTGCGCTTGCCGGTCCGTGGTCTCCATTCGAGAACCTTACAGCCCCATCAGTCATTAGTTCTAGGTGCGTGCTATGTGTCCTGCTCATTGTTACTTCAACTTGCTAATCCACTGGGTTATGTCGATTACTTTTGTTTGTGTGAGAATCTCCTCATTTGTGATTCGTAATTTCGAGCATAGCCTTTTCCCTAGGTCGTGCACTTTGAGCTTATTAATACCTAAGCAGATCCATAATCACGGAATAATTAAGAGTAGGTACTTACGTACTTTATAGTAAGAGGCCACGTTTCAAAGCCATAAGTCGTCTCTGGTAACACACACTGGTCGGTCAAGACCTTCGACTTGAAGCACTGAGGTATACTGGATGAGAAGACGTTATGCGTAGGACTCTGAAGCTTGCCAGCCTAGATGGATTCGACGATTCACCTCTTCTCGAAGTTGGACCTACCGAGTTGGACTGCTTGTCCTAGGTAGATACCGTACCCCCCGATGGGTTCCCGTACCCCCCGATGGGTTCCCGCCTTCTCGCGGCGGTGGGGGTCAGTAACCGTGGTAGGGGCCCACGGTGAAGCGAAGAGGAGCCTGAGGTGGTCGGCTGCTCCACTTAGTTCTCCAGGCTGAGTGTTAGTAGCCGAGTAGGTTGCGGTTCGGTGTGGGACGAACCGCAACTGAGGCGGACCGCGATGCGGTATGGGACGCATCGCGGCCGAATGGTGGGGCCGCGGCGGGAGAGAAGTGCCGGTATTGCGGTGCGCCGCTCTTCCTGCCTTCCGCGGCCCAAACGGGGTCGCCACCGTTAGATGGCGAAGGCGGTGGGGTCGCAGGGGAGGAGGAGTGTCGGTATTACGATGCGCCGCTCTCCCTATCCTCTGCGGCCGAATCGGGGCGGAAAGCCGTCGGCTTGCCGCGGTGTGGGTTGCGCCTCCGCGTGTCCCTATGAAGTCAGCATAGGGCACAGCAGTGGATGGCGCAGGCGGGGCTCACTTGAGCCCTGCGGTGGTGGTGGGCGGGAATGGGTCTTCCGTGTTCTCTCGCACGTTCGGTAGGCGTTCGAGAGAGCACGGAACACCCTTCCAAGCTGAAGATGTGGGGCCCGGGCAACGGATGCGGGGGTATCCGTTGCCCACGTAAAGGGCCCGCGAGGAGGCGCGCGCGTGTTTCCGCGCGCCCCTTGGGAGGGTTGGGGTGAAGCCTCACCCCACCGTGGCGGGGTCCTCCACGGAGGACCAAACGCCGTCGGGCCCGCGGATGAGTGCTTCGGCGTGCCCGCAGCCCCGACACATGGCGGCGCGAAGGAACACCCCGGGGTTTTTTAGTGGGTATACCCGCCGGCACAGCAACGTACCGACGTACGGTGCTGTGCCGGCGGGGAGTCCCACATAACCACCCTGCGCTCCCCCGGGTGCGGGTGGTATGCGTCACGCATTTTTCCCCGGGCACCATTTTCTTCTTTGGTCAGAGTGCGCGCCTTAAGTCTGACTAGGGTCAATGTCAAACGTCAACGACGAACATTTTAATCTATGGCTATGAAACGCGACGCCGCTGACGCCGCCGATTTGATTTCACTTTTCACGTATTTATCGTTTGCTAGTGCTGGTGAAGTGATTACTGATTTGATTACCTACGGTTTTGTTCGGCTCGGCATTGTGTCTCTATTTCTCATGATAAATACCTAAAATAAATAAAAATATCTGAGATTTGGTCAAAAGGTATTTTATTTTGAAAAAGTATTTTGAAAATACATATTTTGCATTTAGCATACAAAACGCAAAACTATTTGGTATTTTGCATTTGAAATAGTAAATCTGAAAAGTATTTTGTATTTTGTATACCTCTGTAAATGCTTTTTTAAAACTTACATAAAATTTCTTAGGTACTTCTATCTTTAATATTATTCTTCCTTACCTATCCACTTAGTAATATACCTTCCCAATATAAATGCAAATTCGGTTATTAGGTACTTACCTGAGCTCTGTATAAAAGTGGCACGTTTATGAGCCGGACTTAGCAAAATTTTAATAAAAACACTGAAGTAACCCCATTAAAGCCCAACTTTGAATGAGGAAAGCTTTGGAGTTTCTGAAATGAGATTTATTAATTTTTAACCAACTCGCCTTTTTGGGAGATTTTTTGGGAGTTTGCTACGTGAACAATAAGTTATGGCGAGACGAGTATATTTCGACGTGTGGCCGAGGAATTAAATAACAGTCATACACCCGACTAATGTTACACCTTTGATGGGTGCTTTGCGAAGCAGCGTCTCTTGCTAACAAAACAATAAAAATCATGGTAAACAACCAGCGGTCTTATCGCATTTAGCAAATTTCTTTCAGAGAGCGTTTGATGCGAGAAGTATACTTACCTAAGTATATAAGGTCATTTACTAAGGTAAGCGTATTTTTTTTTTATGTTAGTGAATGACAAGACGAGCTAATCAGGTGCCTGATGGTAAGCATCATGATTGCCCATATTAGACACAGTGCCACCCAGTGTTTTAAAATTCAAAATTCTGTGCGGCACTGCACTGCGCCTGTCACCCTGAGATATGAGTTGATGAATCTCATCATGCCCAGTAATTTCGCTGGTAACATTGCCCTTCATACCGGAACACAGTAATATTTGCACATTACTGCTTGGTGGATGAATAACTGGCAAAGGTGTGGTACTTCCCCAGGCGGCCCCCTGCAAAAGAGGCCTACCACTACAAAGAAAACTATAAACTACCACTATAAAGTATAGGTGAGATGGTCGACAATGAACCACCTAAATTTTCGAGAGCTGTAACTCTACTCCTAGGGGCCCTAAATACATACTTTTTACATATAATTGTAGATAATTAATCTGACAACATTATGTAGTACTTCGTTTTTGTCCAAATGCGATAGCATCACATGAAAATATTTTTTATTATTTATCGGGAAATGATTCACTGAGTACACCCTATGGTACTCAATGAATCGGGTGCTTGGTACACAATGAACCGTGTGTGGCAACAATGAACCATGACAATTACCAAAGCCTTAAAGTTAATGTAATATTATAAATGTATTTAAAAACTCATTCATTAATCGAAAGTATATATGTATCATTCATTGACTTTTTGGCAAAATGACGGTAATATCTTTAACAATAAAAATTAATGTTATATTAATACAAATCAAAAAGTTTTTATTTACTACTAATCAACTTTCAACATGTTTTAAAGTGGAAAAAACGAAAATATTATATCTATTATATTATAATTTTATTTTCTGAATCATTAATTAGCTAGTCTTTAACGAGCACTAAACGCGATCTTTTCAAAATGAGGTTATATCTTATATAAAAGGAATTAACAGCATATTCACATAAATCAACAAGTTTTTACTTACTACTAATCAACTTGGAACAAGTTAAACATTTATTATTATCTATTATTTCCTTTTCATATCATAAATTAACTAGTTTCTATCTAGTACTAAATGAGATATTTTTAATACAGTTAGATAAATATACAAATAAGGATGCCTTTTTTTAAAACCACGCTGATTCCGTGGGTCTTTACACGCTATTCCACCTCATTCTGAAATGTAGAAAGATGGATGTTTTAGACAATTTTTAAATTATGTACTTAGATAGTAAAATAACTATAAAAAACTGAAAGAGTAGATCAGCAAAAGGTACACAATGAATCACTGGTTCATTGTTCACTCTCTCAAAGTGGTTCATTTTGTACCACCCCACACTTGTAGATTTTGAGGTTAAGTTACTACATGTACAAAATACGTGGTGTTTATTGAATCTATCTTTAATAATAGCTCTTAAAATATCTAATTTATCATGGCATTGGATGTTCAGCTACCTTTAACACAAGAAAAATAAGACGAAATTTTACTCACGTTATTTTATTCCAAATTTTGGTTGAAAATTACAAAACACAGCCGCACGCGGCCGCCTGCGCCGCTAGCTCACTATCAACTGGTGAGGGAGGGGTGGGTCCTATAGACGTTTCCCTAATATAGTTTGCGCCAAACGGCAATGTCGCATTTCTGAGTTATTTGCATGATTCACTCTGTACACCTGGCTCATTGTCAACCACTCTACTACCTATCGCCTCCTATCTTACCCAATACATATTTTATGGATTTACATATATATGGTATTTCTATTGTCCACCCGCGTTTATTATATTATACTAGCTGTTCCCCGCGGTTTCATCCGCGTTGTCGTCGTTCCCGTGGGAATATCGAGATAAAATGTACCGCATTTCTTATTCCAGGGTCTAAGCTACCTACATACCAAGTTTCAGCTGAATTGGTTCAGTAGTTTTCACGTGAAAGAGTAACAAACATCCATCTATCCATCTATCTACCCAAAACCGCACTAGATGGCGCTGGAGGTGAGCTAGAACTCGCAAGCGTTTTGTTCATCTGTTAAAAACTGTTTTTTACATTGTAAATTTGAGATTATGTAAGATAAATAATACTTATTTAAATATTGTAAGTTGTTAACTTTCCATAATAAAGAACCTCTTAAAATAAACTCACTCACAGACCCCTGTACATTCCCTGTGTATAACCTTCCTACTTCCGACACAATATCACGCTAAATTATAATATTTTATAAACGCGACAGTTTGTAGGTATTAGGTATGGATGGATGTGAGGATGTTTGATATTTGCGTGAAAGAGCACGCAAAATCTACATAATGGATTGGGTTGAAATTTGGTATAGGAAGTAAGTAGTAAGGTAGCTTCTAAGCTAAGGTCCCCTACCTTAGCTTCAGGTATGCATCAAGCATTTTTCCCCGAGGAAAAAAAAGGGGTCTAACCCTGGAATAACACATAAGGTACGATATTCCACGGGAACGATGTCTACGCAGGTGAAATCGCAGGGCACAGTTAATTATTAATTATACATCCTTAACCCCAACCTAGTCAGTTAAAATGACAACGTTATAACACCTTGAAAACGGGTGCCTTGTAACCTACATCTACAATATTTGGCCTTCAAGAAAATCACCCACGAGCGCCGCAAAAATATCTGCGAACCTTTTTCAGCGAACGAAGATAGTTTAGATAAGTCCCTAGTTCCCTAGGGCACATAGAATATAACTTTCTAGGTAATCCTGTGGAATCTGTAATCTGTATGAAAGTAGGAACAACTTTTTGAGAGCGGCTGTTGGGTCTACACAATATTAATTTCAGATTTTTGGACATCGGCACTTTTCCAATCGAACGTATAACGTAAATACGTGAATTTTAGTAGATAATTTCGGATAGATAGGTAAAAGGACCTTTAGGTTTCATTGTACCTATCAGAAATAATTAGTTGAGTACCTTATATAGGGCATGATAGTGCCCCCAGATGTATAATTTAAATATTATAAGTTACTCAATGTATAACTAAGACGTCTTGTATGAGCAAGATAAGCCAAACGAAGGCAAGGGTGCACTCACTATACCTATATTGGCCGTTTCGATACTTCAAGAACTATTGTATAACAGAACATTAATAAACAATGAATAAATCTTTGGCTTTACTGCCATGTGACTGTAGCGAAACGGCCAAGCTTTAGGTGTTAAGTTTGTGAAAGCTTATGGAATTAGGGCTGGTAGAGTTAGAAGCAGGCTCTACATGAGATTTTTGACAGTACGAGCCATATGGTCGCGTCTTGGCATCATTTTACATGAAAATGTTTTTACTGCGATAAATATTTCTGAGTGCTATTATTGAGATTTGCGTATTGACTTCTTACATAATAAAGAGAAGCAATGGCGTAATGCGGTATTCAGAGATGAAATTACTACTGATTTTGAACAGAAACGCGTAGAAAGTCTAGACTGAAACCTTCCTACACCTATATTACAATACAGCAGGACAGTTATATTGCACTGTGCACATTGTAATAAAATCTTTACAACCATTTTTGGTTTTGCAAGACACTCCCATGCTATCCCTGTTAGTAAATAACATTATGTAAGGTTCGCCGTCGACGGAAACGTCTTAGAGGACATCATCACTAGAAAGTTAACTTTTTATGTATTTTTAAGGTTGAAAGGCGAAATATCATCGTTTTTAAACCTCTATAAAATTCTTCAGTCCACTTCCAATTAAAATAATTCAAAAGGCCAGCATATAGTGAGTTCACATGAGTTACCCATTCCATTGGTGTGGGCGAGACCGCGTCGCTTTCTGACCGATTTTAAAATAATTGCATGTCATAACTAGATCACCTCTGGCCTGTAACTGCAAACCACCGAGCGCTGAATTTTCGGCTTAAATATTTTGAGCTGAAAAAACGTTTCTGTAAAGCCTAAAGGCTAAAGCCTAAAAATTCAACTCGCTTTTTTATCGGTCGCCAGTCGCTTCTGTGCTCGAGTGATATCTAAGTAATTTAAATAAATTATAGGTTGGTGCGAGGGATGTAAATTATATATTTTTTTGCATTACTTAAGTAATAAAGGCAATTGAAACAACCTAATAACCCATAGGTTACCCATGGGCAGATATATACCCAGGTCCCAGTCCTTTGGGAAAAAGGCGTGTTGTTATGTTATGAGGCTTTATGAGCAGCCTTCCTGAGTACCTACTAATAATAATAGGGAAGATTCCCGGATTCGTTCAAGCATTTGGAAAAGTTTTTTTTTTTAAATAAAATAGGTCAGCATTTGACCCCAATCTCACCAGATGGGAAGTAAAGATGAGGCCTAAGATGTAACACGCTTTCCTAGTAGATAATTATTCACTCTTCTCTTGAAGACCCCAAGATCGTATTCAGGTTCCTTTCTTATTCTTTAACGTTATGATTTACGAAGAACTCGTATGTGCATAATATGTTATGAGAGAGTGTGTCAGTCAGTCAATCAGGACTTTTTTTTTTATATAGCTATAGAGATTTGCCAATTTTATGTAACCTACCTACCTACCTTTTTTTTCTATGATAGTGAGTGACTAGACGAGCAATCAGGTGCCAGATCAGGACCCAGTGTTCTAAAATTCAAAATTCTGCGCGGCACTGCACTGCGCCTGTCACCATGAGATATGAGTGGTTGAATCTCATCATGCCCAGAAATTTCGCTGGTAACATTGCCCTTCATACCGGAACACGGTAATGTTTACACATTACTGCTTGGCGGATGAATAACTGGCAAAGGTGTGGTACTTCCCCAGGCGGCCCCTTGCAAAAGAGGCCTACCACTACAAAAAACCTAAGTTTTGAATTGGTATATATATTTTTTATTTCAAAAACAATACGGGAGTAGTTCACACAGAAACACGGGTTAAGCTCCAGGCAATCGCAAGCAAAAGATAGAAAATAAAAACAACAACCACTAAGAATGAAAACGGAGCATTGTGCAATAAAAGGTGTTGAATAAAATTGAATAAAAAAAACCATAACAAAGGATATCCGAGCACACGAGCGGAAAGGGCGGGTTCTATACACATTCGTCTTTTGATATGGTACGTGAAGTCATGACTAATTGGAGCTTTTCAGCTTTTTAATGAATTCATTCATGTCTTTTCGCATACACCTTATATTCTTTAGACTAATATCAGACGACCCGTACATTCCCTACATTCGTATTATAATAGGTATTTATACTTAATCTGTGCAAATCTTAACAATTATTATGTCAGTATTATGACCTTAGATTATCGACAGCACTTATCTATAAGTTATCCTTTATAGAAGTATAGCCCAGATTTGAACTATTGTTATCTAAACTTTGAATTCTCTTAAGAATTCTTTAAATTGCTTGGATCAATGTTCGAATCAATTTATCGTGAAATAAATACACAAACAGGTTCAGATGATTTGCTTTCCTAGATAATTAAAAATCTAACAGAAATAAGTACCATATTAAAGAAACCGGTGCATGGAATAATAATATTATTTTAAAGCTTCTACCCTCTCTCTTATATCTCCTTGTTCTTGTTCTCCCCTTATTAAAAAGTTATTTATAACTATAGCATAAAAACACTAAATTCTACCTTAGATGACCTTAATAACCACAGCAAAAGAAAATTTAGATTCCCAACAAAAGCAACAGTATCGTAAAAGACTCGCCGTATTCATTTTCCACGTGCTGCTACGAAAAAGAAGCACAATTTTTACCCATTTTCGAACAGTCCGCGCTTTGCATCGTTCTACCCAATAAAAGCAATGTAGTGCGCTGTTCCTTTACTTTATATTCATATTTCTATTGTCTTACTTTTTTGGCCGTCATTTTTATAAACTTTGCTGGAATTTTGAGATTTTTACGAAAATGTACTCATAATTTTTTTTATATTGAGCATAAATTTTACGAAACATAATATTATGATGTCTTGATGAACTAGTATAATATTATACTTAGTATAAGATACCCGCATATTAAGATACCCCTATATTATATATAAATGATAATAACTTATTCAGAACCAATTAATAACATAACATACAAAGTTTGAATTTGGGTTTAAGAATCACGCCTTTTTCCCAAAGGGTTGTCCAGGAAGAGTCCTGGACAACCCTTTGGGAAAAAGGCGTTTGGGACTCAGAGGAGTCCCATAGTAAGGTACACCTAAATTTTGCCAGTAACAGTATATTACAGTAACAGTAACAGTATTGGTCCCATATTATTAGGGGCGAGCCTATATTGCCAACTAACTAATTTCCAAGAACATTGGAGTTGCCAACGTTGATTACTGACTGCGCTTATCTCCAAATATGTCACAAGTGGCGATTGGTTTTATCTTCAAAAATGGACGTTTGTAGCAAAAAAACCATTTCCTCATGTAAACCAGTAAAATTCTTAGTACAAAGCTACCAGAATATAAAGTGAGGTAACTTCACAAAGTAAAGTGCAAGGTGTTAAGTAGGTATCGCTACGGAGCGTCGATTGTAGTCGCTCGTTGACTCCTCGTAAATATACAGATGGCTCTCGCTTCCGAACTACCAGCTCAAGATAACGGCGGACACTTCACGGACACGAGTGGAGCGGTCGAAGTTTTGATTGAAATACTTTTCAGGGTTCTGTACCTCAAAAGGAAAAAAAGGAACCCTTATAGGATCACTTTGTTGTCCGTCTGTCTGTCTGTTTGTCTGTCCGTCTAAGTAAATTTTTCATGAGAACGCGTGGAGGTATCAAGTTGAAATTGATATAAAATACTCAGGTCTACGGTCCCTTATGGCTGTAAAAAATCATACTTTTAAGTTAACGCAATCAAAAGTTATGGCCATTTTACTGCATATTTCCATACTTTGCGCACATGACTATAAACCTCTAGTTAGGTATATGCTGTAACTTGCATCTAGATGGCCCTGTGTATTCTTAGCGAATGAAACGGCAGCGTTTTGTTCAGGTATCTATGTATATATGGTATGGAACCCTACAATATGCATACATAATACGTATGCTTTAACAATTTATTTCTGTAAAAAGTAAATAAGTAATCATAATAAAAAAAAACAAGCCTTTTTTTGCCATACGTGTATACGTGCATACGTGTATATACAGGCGCCGGCAATGGGTTATTAGATCCAGAAGATGGGCAGCATCCTTTTTGTAAAACCATCGAGCTGCGCTAGTCAACCTCACCTCCCAAGCCGTGGCAGTATTGGCCAAACGCAGCACTTATAGAGTAGGAATTATCTCCAGCAGTGGACTTCCTGAGGCTAAAATGAGATATAAGGGCGACTATTATTGCCAGTCACAAATCCAGTATCCAGGCAGCTATTGAGAAATGCCAGGCGTCATCGACAGTAGAACTTACCATCTATTACAAAGTGGCGGTAACAAAAACATTTAATTCAATTGTATCACATGTTTCTAACGTTTCTACTACATGTTCCTAACATTAAAAATATACCAATACCATTGATCGATTTATTTATTAGATTATTGGATCGAACATTATGTAGATTTGTGGTAGATTGTGGTTCAATGTCATCGATCGATAGAGGAATGAATTAGTCACCGCCGATCGATAGTGACAATCGATTGGTCTGGTAACACTGTAAAAACTCATACATAGGAGTGTACATATATATGTTCAACTTTTGGTTAAATTTCCCGCTGATCTTATGTCAACATACCTTCCCTTAACATTAATATTCATTCGAGGAGGCAGTAAGGCACTGTGTTCAGGTTTACAGCTGACTGGCCACGCCTAACGCCTGGTTAACGGTTATACAGGGATAAACCGACTGCGCCCGGCTACACCCAGCCCTAGCCCGGGTGATGTAGCACTGTCTTAAACCACTGTTTCATTATCTCAGATGTTCCAGATACATTATACTATGCAGGGGTGTTAATTTGTTCGGAGAATTTGCTTCACGAACAATTTAAGCAAAATGTTATCGTTATAAGCAAATGTTCCAGTCAAAGATAAGTAGATATAAATGCAAGTCGCAAATTAATATTATTTTATAAAATAAAAGAATTATTAAGGCTGGATTCTACTAAACTTTTGAAAGCTCTTACCCTGTAGATATATAAATCAGTATTTACTTAAGACACGGAAAGGATATCCTTTACTGCGCAAAAGAAGTTAATAACTTCACATATTGCTAAAACTCGTTGGTCGAATCCAGGTATAGAACAATAAGTTTAATAAAACATCAAAAAATTGCAAATACTTCTATATTTGTATAATTTGTGTATCGTTATCCTCTTTTAATAAATAGAGCAGCAGTTTTTAACTTCAACGCATCTGAGACTTTATATTGTCAATAAATATCTCGGAATAAATTGCAATCGAACTTTAACCACAAAACCTCATACATTACTCGTAATCCTGCTAAACCCAACTGAATGTCACAGATGTACAAAGATAATATACTTTTTTAATGACACTTGTCACATTTTCAAAATACTTGTATTTTTCACTGATTTATGCGTGTTGGATTATTTGCAAGTATTGACAGCAAATAATATAATAATACTTCTCTATCCAAATAACAATAGCGAAATGAGCTATTGTTATTTAGTACAAAAGTATTACTCAGCCTCGGTGGTGTAGTGGGCGCAAGCTCAACTGCTGATCATGAAGTCCAGGGTTCGATCCCCAGGTCAAACAAAGTGTTAATATTGGATTTTTCCATTAGGAATTATCTCAATAAGTCTGGAACTGTGTCCGGTAGATGGCTATGGGCTCGCCTCCTGTAACATGGGACCAATAACATACTGGCGAAATGTGGGAGTACCTAGAGTTACTCTGGGACTGAGAGTCTGGGAAGAGGTAGGCAGAGGTGTCTGGGTACACCTCTGCCTACCTCTTCGGGAAAAAGGAGTGATTTTATGTATAAAAGTATGAATACTGTCGCAAATCATGAAAAACAATGATTCGAGAAGAAGAGCTCTTATTACTGCAAAAAATATTTCATTTAATATTATGGTAAACGTCGCACCAAATCGAAATTACATGATAAGTCATAGATTTATTTTATGAAACATAGCGCGGTGCATATCAGAATCTGTTGGTTAGGTTAGATCATCTATGCCTCAGTCCGTATGTTTATCCTTTCATAAAAGAAAAACGATATAATATTTTCTCTCCATTTTCTTCGCAAATATTGACATCAATGTTCGGTTTTCAACATGAGTGAATTTATATATTATGGTAGTTTTAAAACTTTGTAAACTATTCGATAAATTATTACGAGTTCTCTAGTTATTCAGTCAGCGCTTGTAAGCTTTGAATAAAAATATATATTGCATGCTTCAAAATCTGTATTTGCGAAATGCTTTTATTATATTCTTTTGATGTTATTTGAGGTTTCCCTTTTTACACTATTTTTTCTGTCTTTTTTGCTGTATGTCCCTCAGTTTTAGTAGCTGAATAATATTTTCTACTTATTATTATTCTAGAATCCAAACTGCCAAAAGTTTAAAAAATACGTACAAAAAGAATTTTTGTATGTGATAGAGATAGTAATGTGGTATTTAATTTGATTTTCTAACATTTTGGTATACTCTCAGTAAATACTTAAATAAAAATAAATCGACAATCGGCACATACTTAAAAACTAACACTATAATAGGCTTGATTTATCTTTAATTTCAATAACAACTTCTAGTAGGTATGTATCCTTCAGTTTTGTATTTAGTTCACACGCGTTGGTGGTTCACTTCCAACCGAAGAGCCGAGTGGTCCATTAGATGAGGATTTCTTTCATAGCGGGAGTATATACTTCATGTGAAGTTTATCGCGGACGCACAATAGCTATTCAATCGCGGCCCGTCTTCTATCACCACTGAATGTCTAGGGATGACCTACTGATATATCGATATTGATAACATAGAAGTCGATAATTTAACTTTCTGAGCCAGCAGTAAACGGCTATTATTAATGGGTATCGTATTTTGTTGAAATATCGTAGTATATTATATAAAAACAATTAATCTGCTTATGGATAATGATCAATATCGTAGCTCATAAAAAAATATGTAAACAAACGTTAAATTATTTAATTATAATTTTCAACAGAAATAATAATATATTCATAAGATGTTATATAAATATTTCCTTCCTACTACTACTAATAATATAAAGATAAAAGTTGATATGGATGGATGGATCTCTTGCACGCCAAAACTCCTGAACCGATTGGGCTTAAATTCGGTATCTTGGTTTTTTTATTGATAGTGAGTAACAAGACGAGCAAATCAGGTGCCTAATGGTAAGCATCATGATTGCCCATATCAGACATGGTGTCACCCATAGTGAAATTCTAAATTCTGCGCGGCACTGAACTGCGCCTGTCACCCTGAGATATAAGTTGTTGAAACTCGTCATGCCCAGTAATTTGGCAGCTAACATTGCCCTTCAGGCCGGAACACAGTAATGTTTGCACATTACTGCTTGGTGGATGAATAACTGGCAAAGGTGTGGTACTTCCCCAGGCGGCCTCCTGCAAAAGAGACTTACCACTACAAAAGATAAATAAAGATTGATATACTAGATAGTTGAGACCCTTTCTTTTTGACCTAGAAAAAATGCATGACGCATACCCTTCTCACTCGGAGGAGTGGGAGGGGTTATGAGAGACTCGCCACCGGAGCTAGCTATCCCGATGCAATACCCACTAAAAAACCTGGGTGTTATCCTGCGAGGTGCCATGTGTCGGGGCTGCAGGCACGCCGAAGCACTCATCCGCGGCCCGAACGAGAGGCGAGGAGCCTTCGCCCCCATATTTGAAGGGGCGCGCGAGACACCGCACGTGCCACCTCGCGGGTCTTATCTATTCGGCGGTGATGCCCCCGCGCTCACCGCTCAGACCCATCTTATAGGGGATAGAGGAGGGCGTGGATGACTCCTCCGACGCCCTGGCCTCCATGCGCGCATCGGGAGGTCGGTAGTAGCCTCCCGATCGCGCTCCGCAGTCTCCTGCTGCGAGGTTACAAAGTCGCAGAATTCGAACGCGGCCCTCCACGAACCCTCGCTCTTACCATGGTAGCAAGCGAGAGTTCAGCAGATAGTTTCAACCCTAAAATAAACATAGAGGTTACTTTTTATCCCGATAGTCCACGGGAACAAAGACTACGCGGGTGAAACCGCGGGGGACAGCTACTATTGTATAAAACCTATTCGACGACTTTTGTTTACTTCGTGGAGCAGTCGGTAGGATTAATACTAATTAAAACTCAAAACTCCAATTCATATAAGTATTAAAATTTAGAATCCCGTTTCTAAATCTATTGTGAATAACAAAAAATACCTACGTCTTCACTACGAATGCATGGTAAGAAATTTGTAAGGCTTATTTTTTCTATTGCTAATGATCTATTTTTATACTGACTAAGTTCTTATATTTCGTTTGTTCACAAAAATAACATACCACAGAACTTTTTAAAAAGGTTTTTGACAAAATTAGTTTGACGAGCAAATGTGCTCTTAATGTTAATACAAGTAGTATGCAAGATGTCTTTTACAATAAACAAGTATCTACTTACGGTACCATTTTAAAACTTATTTTTTTATCATAACATAACATACATTCACGCCTTTTTCCCGAAGGGGTAGGCAGAGGTGTACCCAGGACTCAGTCCCATAGTAGATACACCCACATTTCGCCAGTATGTTATTGGTCCCATGTAATAGGGGGCGAGCCTATTGCCACATACCAGGCACAGTTCCAGACTCCAGGCAGCTATTGAGATAATTCCTAATGGAAAAATCCAATATTTAACACTATGCCTAACCTGGGGATCGAACCCGCGACCTCTTGATTGGCAGTCGAGCATGCGCCCACTACGCCACCGAGGCAGTCCGGTGAGGCAGTTTTTTTTATCACGCTATAAAAACTAGCATAATATTTATTTATCGTTAAAAAATATAGTTATAATAAAAGTTTAATAACGTCCCTAAGCGTTCTGAAGTGTTCTCTAAGCATTGTCTGCGGACAATAGTGTCCGTTTACTCGCTCCTATTTATAATTAAACAACCTGCTAACGACGCGTGCTTGCTTTCATTTCGCCATTTCTTGTAATGTTGTCGAAAATTGCTATTTTTATGGTTCTTTCGCCATCTGGATACGAAGGGCTGGACACAGCTTCTATCCTTATTTTCGTATCTATATCTCATAAGTTGATACAATCCTATTTCTATTTCCTGCAAAAGCCGAAAAATCGTTTAAAAAAAATCATGATGTCGGTCCAGTTGAATTTATCTGAGAATTATCTCTATTAATATTTTACTATTACTTACTATTAATATTTGAATTTATCCAGTTAAATTTATATATGAAAGCATTTAAGAATTCACTTATTTCAAATATCTATTATGTTTTGCTGTAACAAAGGTTCTACAAAAGACTATTTATTGTATCAGTGAGGTTTCAAAGGTGATTTTCGTTATCGTAGCGTGAATAACCTAGTTTACCTAGCTTATAATTGAAAAGTCTGACTGACCAGATACGGAACTCCCAACATGAAGGCCTCGCACATGTGGCAACTTTCTAATTGTAGTGTGCGTGACACAATGCTAGTATGCTGAAAAACAGTTTGTAAGGAGTGGTGTGCGTGAAAAAATGTGTTGGACAGGCTCGGGTACTCTGATTTCGGCGTAATTTTAATAATAAGTATATAAGTATCGCGCGCGAGGCTCTGTCATTAATCTAAGCCATTTTTCTATTTCATTACGAGTAAATTGTTCATAACTTTAAAATATTTAGTTATTCGACATTAAAATAAACTCAAATTGATTTGCAGTTTAATTATTGGAACGTAAATGCAAATGAAATGGAACTAATTTCTAAATCCCCAACGAAACTACATTTTGATTATTGACTTCCACTACGTCCTCTACTGCAATTTGAAATCAGTCAATCAAATACTTGAATTGTTGAATTTGAGTAAATTATTTATGGTGCAAATCGCAATTGCTTTGGTACTTTGGTAGGTTTATACTGTATACTAAAACTATATTATTTTATAATTTGAAAATGTGACAAAATAATGAATTAAAGTAAGATTATAGTTCAATCTTTTATTATTATAAAATAATAGCTCTGGTTACCTTTGCATGTGTGCGTGACCTCTACACGCACTTGACATTTGGAGTTCGTTCTTTAAGGACACAGTCCCAGAGAGCCACCCTCCTTATGTTCCTTGAATTTGGAAGGCTTTGAATCCAAAGAATCTGGGCCCAGAAAACATTGTCTATCCTATATTGCCGGGTAGAAAATTTTATACACAATAATATTCCCCAACAGTAGCTATATCTGCCGTTTAATTTACAATTTTACAAAACATGACTGCCTCGGTGGCGTAGAGGGCGCGTGCTCGACTGCCAATCAAGAGGTCCCGGGTGCGATCCCCAGGTCAGGCAGTGCTTAAATATTGGGTTTTTCCATTATGAATTATCTCAATAACTGCCTGGTGTCTGGAACTGTGCCCGGTAGATGGTAATAGGCTCGCCCCCTATGACATGGGACCAATAACATACTGGCGAAATGTGCGTGTATCTACTATGGGACTGAGTCCTGGGTACACCTCTGCCTACCCCTTCGGGAAAAAGGCGTTAATGTATGTTATGTTATAATTAACAATTTAATTTGAATAAAGTGAGGTTAAGTACTAAGTATTTGTTTATGGCGACGCACGTTCTAATTTTAGTAAAACATTTGCTTAAATAAGGCATTAATTATAATAAAAAATTTAATTAATGGCGATACTGAAAATATCATTTATGCACATTTGAAAATATTATTAAGACGCCTATCAAATACAATAAAAATTATAATATATTGTCGACGAGGCTCAAAAGCCAACAACTCCTTTCAGAAGAATAAATTATATTATATAAGTAATTGAATTTTTTTCATTGTGGTGGAAATAACCTGAAATAGTGTTTCCAATGATTAATTTTTTTTTTTTTTTTTTTTTGGGCGGTAGGCGTAAAAAGATTTAACAGGTTTTTTGTGAGCTCTTACATAATTAAATTAAATAAAATATAAAACACATCATTATTAACAATTTAATGGAATAAAACAAGAGTTTAAAACATCACCTGCCTTTCTGTGTTTCTCCATACAACATTCAAGAACAAACACTGAGGTAAATCTATTTCTGCACTTTTTTCACTCTGCACTGCACTATTATGGACCCCATGGCTATTAAAGAATCCCTCGATGACCTTACCACAATGTTTTTACAAAGAATGGAGACATTCGAAAGTCAGCTATCGAAGTCTCCTGGTAATTCGCCCAGTGTGGAGGCTCTGGCAGCTGACTATAACAACTTTAAAGCCTTCATCTTAAAATCCCTGCGTGCAATTTTTGCTCAACTGGACAATGTTGCTACCATGGTGGACCAGCAGGAGATGAGAAGCAGAAGGAAGATGTTGCTTCTCCATGGACTTCCTGAGATTGCCAATGAACATCTACAGTAATTGCAAAGGTCATTGTTGAGCAAATGAAACAAACTGCACTAACAGTGACGGACATCAGCCGCTGTCACAGAATGGGTCGCGCCAAAAACTCTGATAAACCACGCCCAATTCTTTGTAAATTCAAGGACTTATCGGTGCGGGATAAAGTTTGGGCTGCGAAGAAGAGTTTGAAGGGATCCGGAGTAACCATATCCGAGTTTCTGACGAAGACGCGACATGATATCTTCGTGGCGGCACGTCAGCGTTTCGGTATCACTAACTGCTGGACGAGGGAAGTCTTTGTCTTTGTCCTGGGTGGCGATGGCATCCGCCGCCGGGTGAATAGCATGCGAGACCTAAATGCGATCAAGCAAGAAGAGCCCTCCAGAGTTGCCTCAGCCACGGCTCCAGCCCCGGCTGCAAAGAGGAGTGCGAGAACTGCGCGGGCAGCAGCGGCAGCGAAATAGTGATTTGAGAGTTCATGTACTGTAATGCGCTGTGCAAACTTAATTTGGCTGGGTGAGGTAGGTAGTCAAATAATTTATTATTTCCGAAAATCTAACTTTCGTAAATTTTCTACACACCGTATTTTTGTTGTCTTGATATTTCGTACCTATTTTATTTTGATTCCTGACATTTGACGTAAACTATTGACATTTGACACTGACAGTTATTGTTAACTAACTTTTCAAGTTTTGAACTTTTTTTATTAGATAGTATTAGATAGCACAACGTACATCTTGTGCGTTTGCCAATAATGTCATATTTTATTAAGTAATTGTAGCTTCACTTCTTTGATACCTTACCTCATCTCAGCCATTAGTCTATAAAATTAGTTTTTGTGTTTTGCATAATAATTATTCTTGTATAGGTGTAATTGTTGTCATTATAATTATGAAATTTAATATTACTTCAGAGCACAACTGGCGGGTGGGCTGAGACTCTGAGCCACATATAAAAACATAATTAATATTATTTTTAATAAATATAATATTATACGTATTATAGTACGACATATATATTTAAATATTATATATATAGGTATTTCATAATATTATACTTTATTTATTTTAGATAGGTATATTTATATATTGTGTATAAATATTTATATTGTTATAAGTATATTGTTTATTATGTTAGTATCTGATAATGAATCTGATGATTATGTATCTATTTCTTTTTCTTGTAGTGATGACAGATACTTAAGTATTCCCTCTCTCTCTGAAACTATAAGTGCTCATTTCTCCGATGTTTCTAAAAACTTGAATATTATTCATATAAACGCGCAAAGTATTCCGGCTCATTTCTCCGACATGCTGACGTCTTTTGATAGCAAAAATATTCATGCTGTTTTAGTCTCCGAGTCTTGGCTCAAACCAACTCTTCCATCAGTTTCCTACTCTCTTCCCGGCTTCAATCTTATTAGAAACGATCGAACTGGTGGACGCGGCGGGGGTGTTGCTATTTACCTTCGCTCACATTTTCCTTATACAGTAATTAGTACCTCTGCCCAACCACCACCCTCCAGCGCCGGTGAGCATTTATTTATTGAAATTATTCTCTCGCATACTAAAGTTTTACTCGGAGTCTATTACAGCCCTTCTTCAAATACTAATTTCTTCTCCTCTTTTGAAACTATCTTGGAAAATCTAACGCCTTCTTATAGTCATACTATTATTATGGGAGACTTTAACACGTGCCTCCTGAAGCAAGACCATCGCACGTCTTCCTTTGAAAACGCTATTAACGCCTGCAATATGACTATCCTACCTCTTAGTGCCACCCACCATTTCCCTAATGCAACGCCGTCCCTTCTGGATCTCATGATGGTATCCTCATTACCACATGTTGCTAAACATGGCCAGTGCTCAGCTGATGCCTTTTCCTACCATGACTTGATTTTTCTATCTTATAAAATTCGTCCTCCCAAACCTAAACCAACTATCATTCTGCAACGTAATTTTAGTGGTATCAACCAGGAGGCATTCATGCGAGATGCCAGTAATACAGATTGGTCAGCTGTCATGAGTGCTGAGTTAATTGATGATCAGGTCGCCATCTTTAATTCCCTAATCACGCAGCTGTATGATATTCATGCACCTTTAAGATCTATAAAAATAAAACATGTACCTGCACCGTGGCTTACAGATGATATCAAATTGCTCAAGCACAAAAAAGCTGTCGCAAAGACTAAGTTCAAGATCTGTCCTAGTGATGCAAATAAGTCACGTTACGTTAAGATACGTAATCGTTGTAACGTGGTGTGCAGGGATGCTCAACGACGTCACATCCATGATTCCGTCCAAGATGATGATCCGGCGAAAGTCTGGAGATTCCTCAGGACGCTAGGAGTTGGCAAGTCCCGTCTTGACACTATCCCTAATACTTTGAACATCGATTCTCTAAATTCCCACTTTTCTTCGTCAGTTAATATTGATATCTTAACAAAATCTAACACCCTAAGCTATCTCTCATCATTGTCCTTTTCCAATCTTTCATTCTTTACCTTTCGTCCGGTTACCGTTGATGAAGTTAAGAAGAGCATACTCTCTATATCCTCTAACGCTGTCGGTATCGACAGCATCAGCCGTAATATGGTTATCCCTATTCTTGATACCATCCTTCCTGTCCTTTGCAAAATCTTCAACTTTTCAATATCCAACTGTGTTTTTCCTTCCTTATGGAAAGAAGCGCAGATTATTCCTCTCCCTAAAAAAGCCAACCCAAAGACTTTCTCTGACTATCGCCCTATCTCCATTCTTCCTTTTCTATCTAAAGTTCTCGAACGTCTTATTCATAATCAAATTCACTCCTATCTTAATGCTAACGATCTCCTCAATCCTCTTCAATCTGGCTTCCGACCGGGGCACAGCACAGTTACTGCACTTGTAAAAATCACGGACGATATCCGCCTTGGGATAATGGGCAGTTAACTGTGCTGACGCTCCTCGACTTCAGTAACGCCTTTAATACGGTTGACTTTGATATCCTTTTTGCTATACTTCGCTCTCTTAACATGTCTTCGGCGGTAACTGATTTTCTTCACAACTACCTATATGGACGCCGGCAGCGAGTCCGCCTAGGAGAATCCTTTTCTTCGTGGTGTAACACTACTGCCGGTGTACCTCAGGGTGGTGTCCTTTCTCCTCTTCTCTTCGCTATCTTCATAAACGCTATCTCTAATAATCTTATTTCCTCCTATCATTTATACGCTGATGACCTTCAGCTGTATCATCAAGCTCCTATTAGTGAACTGGCTGAAGCGGTCGCTACCGTCAACTGTGACTTGAGTCGTATCTCAGACTGGAGTAGAGCGTTTGGGTTGAAAGTCAACCCAACCAAAACCCAAGTCATCATTATGGGAAGTTCTCGAATGATCAGCAAGATTGACTGGAACTCCCTCCCTAAGGTAATGTTTGAAGGGATTCACATTCCGTTTAGTAAGACATTTATATTAGTAATCATTTTTGACAGTAGTTTATCTTGGGACCCGCAATTGACGGCTACTAGTCGCAAGTTATACGCTTCAGCCGGTTCACTGCGACGACTGCGTAACTTTCTACCTACTACCACTAAAATTGCGCTTGCACAGTCTCTTCTTCTCCCTGTACTTGACTATGCTGACGTCTGCTACCTTGACCTTCGGGAGGATCAGCTTAATAAACTTGAGCGTCTTCAAAATTTTTGCATCAGGTTCATATTTGGTCTTCGCAAATATGACCATGTCTCTGAATTTCGCTCTAAGCTCAAGTGGCTGCCTATTCGCCGTCGCCGGAATGCTCATATCTTGTCTCTTCTTTACAGTGTTCTGTTTAATCCATCTTCCCCGCGCTACCTTCGGGAACGTTTTGAATTCCTTCATACGTCCCATTCTCGTTTACTTAGATCATCGGAGAACCTGATGTTGAGGTGTCCAGTGCATAGCACTGATTTCTACGGGGGATCTTTCACTATCGAAGCAGTTCGTCTGTGGAACGATCTTCCCGTCGAGGTTAGGTGTGCACCGTCACTTGCCTCCTTTAAATTGCGTGTCAGATCTCACTACCTTTCTTTATCTTAATAATTAACTATATTAGGTATTATTATTGAATCACTTGTTATGTACCTATATTATGTATGATATGTATAATTATGTATAATTATATATTATAATATGTATGGTATTTGTATGTATTGCATCTTTTATTATTTATTTATTTTGTTTAGTTTTATTAAATAAATTATGTATTAGTTTTATAGAGATATTTATATGCTTATTATATTTTTGGTATAGATTTAAAATTAATTAATTTAAATTGTGAAACCACCGTCCTTCCAGCATTTTGGTATAAGTCCTGTCACCGCATGGTTGCCTGGAAGAGATCGCTCTGAGCGATAAGGCCGCCAATTGTTACACATTTTCTAGTTATATTATGTGATTTTACTGTTTTTTTGTACTAGTTGTGATAACAATAAAGAGTTTTCTATTCTATTCTATTCTATTCTAATGACTAGTTTTTTTTTCAATCTTGCTTTGTGATTTTTGTACTTTGATCGTGTAATACTGTGGAGTAAGACTAACACAACAATTGAAGCTCATGTTTCCAGTGACAGCCTACACCAGACTGAGTAAGGAAAAAATCCACAGTGTCTATGTTAGACACCATAATTTCTACGTGTTTGCTGCTGAAGGTTTAATTACAATATCAATGAGTACCGGCAAGAAAGATTTATAAGATAGAATAGAAATTTTTCAGTCAGTCATAATATTTCAATTGCTAAACCTTACCGATATCTGTTGCGAAAACGATTCAAAACCATGTTGAATACTGAACATAATTAATCTACTGGTATCCCAAAATTTTATAACTTACTTGTAAAGTTCGACCATTGTTATTAAGATCGTAAATCTACAGGGTTGCCATCTAGAGGTTCTCTTTGCTAAAAAGTTGGCACTACTGGCCGGCAATATAGGTGCTATTCGAAATTCGAATGCGGTAAAAGTTTTGATAACATATTTTATAACCTTCTTGGTGAAATAAGGCTTTATATAGCAATGCCGTGTTTTAGTGCTCAAGTTTTCTTGGACGGCTACTTTCTATATCACTGGCTACTTTTAGGATCACATTAAATATGAAAAAACCTATAAATAAATGGAATGTTTCAGCGAGATCGAATGAGAGAATTCAGATATGAGGAGATTCGTAGATGAAAGAAAGTTATCGACATAGCCCAGTGGATTAGCAATTTGATGTGGCAATGTGCAGTGCAATTAGCTCGACGAACTGATGGGCTTGTAAAGTTCTCGAATGGAGACCACGGACCGCCAAGCGTGGGAACCAGGAAGATGGACAAACGATCTAATAAAGACAGAAGTAGGAACACGCTGGATGCAAGTCGTTTACCACCGGAGTATATGGAAATATATGTGGGAAGCCTAGATCCAGTAGTATATTTCCAATGACTGAGATGATGATGATGAATGTAATAACAACTTATTTCGTTATTAAAATCTGTTGAAACCACCGAAATTGGTTGAATCCAAACGAGCTCTCTCGCCGTTGTTTCAAAGCATCCCTGATAAGCGTGTTCCAACTTTTGTATAGTTACAGCCACGAACGAGCATTGAGTAGGTACAGATGATTTAAAAAAAAACACAAAAGGTAAGGAAATAAAGGTATAGTTTTGAAAGATCTGAGGGCCTTGCTTCAGTTTTTTTTGACAATCGCAATCGTATCGAATTCGAGCGTTATCTGTCAAAAATATGAGATTTGACAAAACGACGATACGAATTTAATTCGATTGCAATTATTGTCAAAAACTTCATTCGAAGAGATCTGATAGGTCCGTAGTAGGTAAAGCCAGGCACTTACCAAGTAACAAGTATTTTAAATCTTTATCGCAAGAATATTGATCAAGGTTATCAACACTTGGTCATTTTTAAAAAGTCACTGCATATTTTGTAAGTGTCCCTTAATGACGTTAATTATTTATGTTCACATTTCTTGCCCATAATGTTGTGCTAATGTTGTGCCGGCGGGGAGACCCACATAACCACCCTGCGCTCCCCCGGGTGCGGGTGGTATGCTTCAGGCATTTTCCCCGGGCACAAAAAAAAAAGGCAGAGACTATTTCTTTCCATTTTCTACGATCCTGACATACAACTTTCGCTTCTTCCACTTTCATCACATTCTTCATGCATGCTCGTCGGTTGTTGGTACTTTTGACCTGACCTTTCCTTAAGACTTCCACACACTGTCTTCTAGTGTCAATCTAGGCTAGTAGCCTACTACGGTAACCAGGAACTGATATTAAACATACTTATACGCTTATAATACCTACCCAGACACAAATAAATCAGACATGCACACATATGGTTGAGATGCCCGGGGATTGAACCCGGGACTTGTGACTAAGCCACCTCTACACACAAAGACACCATTCCTGTTCTGCAATAATTTGATATATTACCGTTTGCTCCCACGAATATTTGCCAAAACTTAGTTATAAAAAAAACTACAGATCTATTTAAAATCGTGTTCTCTTCACGTGCCATCATCTGTATGAAACTGTAACAGCAGTAAGTATGGGTAGATGCGATGAAACCATAAGCTCTGAATATTTCGGTGTCGTATTTCAAAGTAATCCTATTTAGCCTAACGTCACAGTGCAGCGGACAATCTTGAGGTTACACTGTTAATGTAACTTTTTTATGGTAGTGAGTAATAAGACGAGCAAATCAGGTGCCTGATGGTAAGCATCATGATTGCCCATATCACACACAGTGCCACCCAGAGTTTTAAAATTCTAAATTCTGCGCGGCACTGCACTGCGCCTGTCACCCTGAGATATAAGTTGTTGAAACTTGTCATGCCCAGTAATTTTGCTGGTAACATTGCCCTTCAGACCGGAACACAGTAATATTTGCACATTACTGCTTGGCGGATGAATAACTGGCAAAGGTGTGGTACTTCCCCAGGCGGCCCCCTGCAAATGAGGCCTACCACTACAAAACTGTTTATTTAAAAAAGTTTGTGTAAATAAAGCCAGTTGAATAGCTGATTTTTTTCTCAATTTTTGTGTGAGTTCTATATAAATAAAATTTGTACAATAAATAACTGATGATGTTTCAAACGCGATGAGTACAATGATCCTCTCAGAGATTTCTAACTGAATATCGTAGTAAATCTCTCCCATATCTCTAAACAGGGAGTACCTCCGCCGTGCTAATAAACAAACAACTGTCATTATAGGAGTAGTGATGATAAAACGCGTCATTAGAGTGAATCCAACATGGCCGCCAGCCAACACACGATAATCACTGCACGGACTTCAATAATGAATGCATTAAACTGGATGTTGGCTGGAATTGAGTACTTGAATTTTTTTTTGCGACGGGATTTGTAAGAAAACCATTTTTAGTTTTTTTTTATTCGCGATAGTTACAAAGTTACTTATATCAAATTAAAAAACCATTTTTAATGTAGTACCGAAAACACGCCGATAGTACCGGAACGAGCTGGTGACCTGTAGTGACGTCACAGTGTGATTTTTTTTTATGATAGTGAGTGACAGGACGAGCTAATCAGGTGCCTGATGGTAAGCATCATGATTGCCCATATCAGATACAGTCCACCCAGTGTTTTAAAATTCAAAATTCTGCGCGGCACTGCACTGCGCCTGTCATCCTGAGTTATTAGTTGTTGAAACTCGTCAAGTCCATTAGTTTCGCTGGTAACATTGCCCTTCAGACCGGAACACAGTAATGTTTGCACATTATTGCTTGGCGGATGAATAACTGGCAAAGGTGTGGTATTTCCCCTAACGTCAGAAGTATAGAACCGAACATAGTTCTTGACGGTGAAAGACTCAATATCGACAATGCAACTTTGTTCCTTGGCATACATATAGACTCTAAACTGCAATGGAGCACTCATATCACCGAGCTCTCAGGGAAACTAAGCTCTGCAGCTTACGCGGTTTACAAAATCAGGCAACTAACGGACATAGCCACGGCGAGATTAGTCTACTTTGCATATTTCCACAGCTTAATGTCATATGGGATTTTGTTGTGGGGGTCAGCTGCAGATATAGAAACCATCTTTATACTACAAAAACGTGCGATTCGTGCCATCTATGAGATGCGTCCACGCGAATCCCTTAGGGAATTATTTAAAGAAATAAACATACTGACCCTACCATCCTTATACATCTATGAGAACATCATGTATGTGCGTAAAAATTTGCATAAATTCAAATTAAATAGTGACCTCCATAATTTTAATACTAGGAATAAAGACAAAATAGCTATACCTAGCTTTAGATTATCTAAAACAAATAAAAAATCATTCTTAGGAAATAGTGTACGTTTCTATAATAAAATCCCAAAAGAGATAACGGGGCTCTCAGAGGGTAAATTCAAAACCTATATAAAATCTACTTTACTAAAGAATGCTTATTATAATGTAAATCAGTACATAGAGGACAAAGATGCTTGGGAACTTCCGCATAGCCACCACGCGGCACCTTCTAAACAAACGAGTGTAACCAAACTAAATATTGTAAAACAATCAGTTGAAAAAATTAAGCCCTACAAGTTTCTTGTGCGTTCTTCTTGTAAAGGTATCTTTCCGAACGCACGGTAGATTCGTTACTGTTTATTTTCATTGACGTACAAAAGTGTCAGATTGTGACCTATTTGAATAAATCTTTTTGACTTTGACTTTGACTTAGATTACCAAGCTGATATCATAATGTTTACTTTAAAATAATAACTTCATTTATATTTATAAATAGTTTGTAGGTACCAATTACTAGGCGGCTTTTCCTTTTATAAGTTCTTGAATGTATAAGATATTTGTACTCAAAACTCATTTTTTTATTGTCTTGAACGGAAGCGTATTTGGAAAATTTCATAATTGGACAAAAAGACAATTTCACTAAATATCGATTTGAACTAACAAGTTTGAAGAATTGCCGATTTGACGAATATCAGACTTGACCAATCTCGTTCAGCTAGTTTATTATTTTCTTCAATAACGGCACTAAAACTTAAAGAAAAGAAAAAGTTCTAAAACATATTGTAGGATTCTCTGTATTCAGTGCTAAAAGCATCACATATTTTCCTGTGACATGGTTTCCAACAAACATCCAAAATCACAAGTTATTCAAACGTTAGAATCCGTCGTAACATCAATAATGCTTGTATTTGTGTAATATTTGTGTTACTTGTATATTTTCATGGCACGTGCGAGGGCAAACTGTTCGAGATGTGAATCATAATATTTTACTAAAATGGAGTGTATCGAAAACTGAGCATATTTGACGACATTTGCTATTATGATTTTGAGTAATACATGATGATTTTATTAGAATTTTGTACGTACATAATTTAAATTTTTAAGTGCATACTATGATAAGGACACAAAAGAAATAAGCTTAATGTTATATTATGTTTAAAATGAATAATAATATTCATAATAGTTATCTATAATTTCATAGGACCTGCTACGCAATGTAAGCTACGACGTAGCATGGTCTACGCTATTCGTAGCAAGCATGGAAATTATAAACGTCGGATTGTCGTTGTTAGCGCTTAATTATAGGTATAATAATACAATATATTCGTACGTACTGTATTAGGTACCCTGTATTAGGTAAGAGACATATAATATAACTATTTTAGTGAAACCAAAGGGTTACCCCACAGAACGCTGTTAGAGTATATAAGATCATACAGTGCCATCTATTAGTTCCTTGCGCAAAGCATGGAAATATGCAGTAAAATGACCATAACTTTTGATTCCGATAATCACATATGACAAAATATTATTATATGTTGATGTCGTGAAATTTACAATCAATCCGTACTTATTATTTTAAAATACATTAAATTATTATCCTACAATGATAAAAATTGTAAAATTGTAACGTAATGTTTATATTATGATGTATATATTATGCAGTATAATGTGGTTTCTGCTCGGCGTTGTCGGAGCGAACGTAAATAAGGCAAGCCGTAGCACGCAACAGCGACGCGGACGCATTTACACAGACCACATAATATATACTCATACATATTATTTTATCATTGTGCCAAATTGATAATTATAGGCTCACCCCCTATTACGTGGACCTCAAAATACCCATTTTTGTTGTCTGATTAAATAACTGACTTTAAATGACTTTTTGTTTTATGTATTTTTTTATATTACTTATTTAAAATGACTTTTTGTAGTGGTAGGCCTCTTTTGCAGAGGGCCGCCTGAGGAAGTACCACACCTTTGCCAGTTATTCATCCGCCAAGTAGTAATGCGCAAACATTACTGTGTTCCGGTCTGAAGGGCAATGTTACCATGGAAATTACTGGGCATGACGAGTTTCAACAACTTATATCTCAGGGTGACAGGCGCAGTGTAGTACCTCACAGAATTTTGAATTTTAAAACACTGCGTGGCACTGTGTCTGATATGGGCAATCATGATGCTTACCATTAGGCATTTCATTTGCTCGTCTTGTCAGTCACTAACACAAAAACAAAAAGAATTTTAATTGCTTTTTATCCATAGGTACAAAATCAAACGGCAATAGCCTGACCTCATGTTCCGCAGTAACGCTTGCGCCAACCATTAAGGCAGTCATACTTGATTAAACAATCAGTATAAAATAATATGAATTCTACTCTGACTGTTACAGTTCGGTGTAAATAGATCCGTACAAAAGCGGACTCACGCCGCTCCAGGACGATAACAAGCTCGGCGTTGCATTTGACTTGGCTCACACTCTCTAAAGGAAAATATTCACCATCCAACATATAAGTGGTGCAATATTGAGCCATATTTGTGGCTGACGCTAACACGGTGGAGTTCAACTCTATTTGTAGTGTACCTAGACTATTATTTTGATTAAAATTTTAAGAGTAGGTACTTGTGGTCCGTGCGATTCTCGGCGTAGAATAGGACTGCCTTCTATCTTCCCGTGGGTGTCGTAGAAGGCGACTAGGGGAATTATAAGCTACCACCATATGCCAAAAACAGTACCCAAGGTGAGTTGAGGTCAAGCAGGCGGCCGCTCATAAAACACAGGCCAAAACCCCGACAGCATGGGGAATGAGGATTTCAAAAGAAGACACGCTGTGCTGACCACGCTTAGTTAGGGATAAGGGCAGTAAGACGTTGAAGATGAAGACTTGTTGTAAGCAAAAATTAAAATGACCTGTGTGATAATATGTAGTTTAATAAATTTTGGTTTCATACCTTATTTACAATAGTATATTGAATGTTATTAACTTTAAGTTTTCCAAGGCATATCCCACAAATCCCCTTAGGGGATCCCCTGCTCTGGGGATTTGTAGACTTTTTGTCCACAAATCCCCTGAGCAAGCAGTTCTGTCACCGACGGGGGATTTATAAACGCTTGTTCCACAAATCCCCTTAGATGATTCTCTGCTCAAGGGATTTGTAGAATAAGCGTCCATAAATCCCCTCGACAGGAGAATAAGGGGATTAGTAGACTAAAAATCTACAAATCCCTTATATTAAAACTGATATTTTATTGATGATATTGATAGCCTCGTTAGATGGGTAGTAGCTCGGTTTTCTGTGCCGTAGGCCCTGGGTTCGATTCCCGGCCAGGTCAAACATTTGTGTGCATGAGCATGTCTGTTTGATCTGTGTCTGGGTGTTATAAGCGTATATAAGTATGTATATCTGTCATCTGGTTACCATAGTACAGGCTTCTAGCCTAGTTTGGGATGAGAAGACCGTGTGTGGCAGTTGACCCATATTATTTATTTATGGCCCCTAAAGTGTAAAAGTCCCAAAAACGTACCTAAATCCCGAAAAAAAAAAAAACAAGAACAAAAGAAGTTTCGGGTTTCCTTATATACTCTGCTTCAATCACTGATGAGAGACAAGATCGATAACATTTTATTGAGACTAGTTTTAATTATGCACAAGATGGGTTCACTACGCCTTTCCGAAATATGTTTCAACTTGTTACATTTCTCCTATGAGACCACGACCTATACATTATTACGACCTATACATTATCTTATTATCACAGGTAATGTCATCCCTTTAAGTGATCTCTTCTGGAGAAAGGAACAAAGGTGTCTGACCAACCAAGTCTGAGCTTTATAAATTTAGAGATTTCCGCTCGCAGTGAGGCGCTCTTGAGATCTCTACACAGTTTCGAATATTTCCAAGTGCTTAATGGAAAAAAGGTGTTTCAAAATTGTATTCAGTTTTAAAACTGCTCATGCAACGATCAATCCACTCACACACCACACACCCCTTCCTACGTGGGAATGTATCCGGCTTCGAATCCGGAGCATCTGGGTTCGAATCTCAAAACATGTGGTAATTATAACATCTATGGACGCTACCGTGCTTAGGAAGGCACGTAATGCATTCGGTTGACATGAAGACTCTGATATCAACGGTCGACCTCATACCTATATCTATGCCTCAGACTGACTCGACAAGAACTCGACAAGAACACCACCACACCAAAATCCCTGTTTTTAATTCTCTTTAAACTTTTATTTGGGTAAATAAATCTCAGTTATGTTTACTCAAAACTTTTTGAAAATTCTAAGCGATTACGTCACGTTACAGCACCGGCCACATAATAGGCTCTAGGTCAAAAGTAACAAAAGTTTGTTCCATAAAGGGCAGTTCACAAGTTGGAAGCCGCAAAAAGTATCAACTGTCGACGCGCCGTAAATTCATGGTAACTTAGTTTTAGGGGTTTCGCATTAGCGTATTATAAATCTGGTTGAAGTTGATAAGCTTTTATTTTATATTTCATGTAAGTTTATTGTGACTGCTACTAACTTACATAATTATTTATGATCACCATCGATAAAGATGAAGAGTAGGCCGACTTTCTGCCAGATGGACCGTCGCGGGTATTTGTGATTATTTATGACCTAATATTATCTTATTTATATATTTCTTATTATACTAGCAGTTACCCGCGATTTTATCATCGTGGAATTTAAGTGTTTTAATTTTTCGTTCCTAATCGTTTTTCTATAAAAGAAACTGCTTGCGTAACTTCTCATAATATGAACTTTTGAAATTATTGTTGATTGAAATAACAACAGGGCTCAATGGTGATAGTATACATTTTATCTAAATTATAAATCTATAATATTGTAATAGATAATATGAAGATACCATACAACAAGAATAACGACCATTAATTGCTCGAGCATTCACTGATAATAATATAAAAATATTCAGTGAGTACCTGAACAAAGCCAGTTTTCTTTCCCGCCAACACTCCATTTTTTTAATACTTTCTTACATAACATACATTCACGCCTTTTTTCCCGAAGGGATAGACAGAGGTGTACCCAGGACTCAGTCCCATAGTAGATACACCCACATTTCGCCACTATATTATTGGTCCCATGTAATAGGGGGCGAGCCTATTGCCATCTACCGGGCAGAGTTCCAGACTCCAGGCAATTATTGAGATAATTGCTAATGGAAAAATCCAATATTTAACACTTTGCCTGACCTCGGGATCGAACCCGGGACCTCTTGATTGGCAGTCGAGCATGCGCCCTCTACGCCACCGAGGCACTGAGGCATTCTTATATATTAAAAAAATAAAATAAGTCTCAATGACGACTTTAATATATCGTTTCCCATGCGCTAGTGTAAAAGAGCTTACTCAGTAGGTAAGCCTGTAAGTAGCCAGAGGTGCAATTTAAATGTAAATTAGGCGGAGCTTTGCAGGCGATGGCCTCAATGGCCTCATACTTAACCCATCATTGCTGGCCCCCCGTTTGATACGAGATTTAAAGAGACCTGATGAATGTTTTGATTGAAAGTTTAGGTTTTAACCATTGAAGGCTCATTCAAAATTCATCATCTTTAGAATTCTTTAAAACTCTCTGCTGGAAATTGGTTTCTCTTTGTTTCTGACTCCTCTCCCCTATTTCTTGCCATTACATATTTAAAATTTAAAGTCAATCAGTCTTTTGGTGAACTAAGTACAAGTTTTCTTATCCAGCGTACTTTCGACCGTCGGTGGCATAACATAACATCACGTCTTTATCCCGAAGGATAAGGTAGGTGTACCCACTTATGACTCACTGCCATAGTAGGTACATGCACTCCTCACTAGTTATTTATTTTGGCCGGACATCGCTTTAGAGTCCGGGCTGATATTGAGAAAATTTCTAATGGAAAAATCCAATAAGTAATGTTTTTAATCACAATTCCAAACATCCAAATTACACGATTTACAATGACAATTAATTATGTTCCAAAACCCAGTTTCAAAATTGTCCCAAGAAGCCACGTGAGGTCTAAAGAAGCAAATAAGGTGTGCAAATATACAAAACAAGCCACAAAGTGATTTATTCCGAGGCCTACTTTACGCCAAGAGCTAACTCTGAGTTATTTATAGACTTTCCTGGTTCTCGCTCCACACTTAATTCGGTACAATTCCGTTTCTCTAAAGTATTTCCCTTTCGGACGTTTGCTGATAAAAGTAAATTATGTTCTAGGCTTAATTACCTACTTTACAGTAAGCTTAGTGCCTAAATGAGCTGCTAAAGTGTCAGCTAATAGAAATGGTGAATTTTTTAAAGCAAATTCAGAGCCACTGGGAAAATGATTTCAACCGTTTTAATTTTGGTTTAAAAGTAAAACGGAATCATAACATTTAAAAACTTATTTTCCTCGACAGGAATTAAACAAATTGATTTTGCAAATACTGTGATCAAAAAATTTAATTATTGACATAAAATGATAAAATATTAAATGCTCGGGCTTTCAAGTAAATTCCTTTTAGACTCACTTTTTTAATTATTTAGTAATCATCCTTTAATGCCAACTTTACTCGTGTGTAAACTAAACATGAATAGTTAAAATAAAATGTAAATGATAACTAGCAGTTGCTGTACGCTGGCTAGTTCTTGCTAATGGTAGCTGCAGTGCACAACTACTGAATATTTGGAAGTATAAGTACTATCAGCATTTGTTTTGCATATGGCTACACTAACGGGCTTAAATTGGAGTTTTGCTTTTCGACGAAAATGTTTTAATTTTTAATACGTGTATATTTATGTGTATTACTTATTACATGCTATTATTAAAAGTATGTTGATATTTATGTAAATTGAAAAATTTACAAATATACAGATAGAGATACATACGCAAATAGGCACGCAACGAAAGCGAAAAAAAAAATTATCGCTTTTATTGCGTACCTATATATTACTGTTATTAGTTGTTGTCACTGTTGTCACTTATTATGTCGAGTTGAGTGGCCAATCCATAATTATGTCAGTTTTCAGGTTAACTATTGAAGACCTCTTATGTATCTATTATATATATCTGATGAGTGCGCCCTATACTTCCTACTAATATTATAAATGCGAAAGTTTGTGAGGATGGAGTGATGGATGGATGGATGTTTGTGACTCTTTCACGCCAAAACTACTGAACCGATTAAGCTGAAATTTGGTATTTAAGTAGCTTAAACCCTGGAATAACATATGGAGTACTTTTTCGATATTTCCACGGGAACGATGACTACGCGGGTAAAACCGCGGGGCACAACTAGTATCTAATAAAATCAACGACTGGGGCCAACAATAACGCGAGACGCATTACGCGACTTAAAAACACAATTTTAGATTAAATTTATAATTAATATTAGAAAAAGTATGACTAAAGTATGATGACAGATTTCAAATATCATAATAGGATTATTGTTGAGTCAACCATAATGCCGTAAAATATTTTAATGACATAATATATCTAAACTCGCAATTGTAAAGAGAACATTAATCAAAGGCGCATCGTTAGTTGAAAGCATATGATTAGTGAGATAACTCAAGTAAACTAATAAATCTTCAAAATTAGTTTCACTTTTTCTTCTATCTGTAGTCGTTTAGTATAAAACCTTTATAAAGAAAGATTAAGGGTCGGTGACAAACGCGTAATTCTCCCGTCACGTGTGACCTTGGCTGTAGTCTGCACACGGTTAATAAGGCCCTCGCTACACGCATCACGTCTCTATAGCCCTACGAGATTGTACGCTGAATACTTATTGATGGAAATTACCAAAATTTTACCATTTTCATGAATAATCTGTGAAAGGTGGAAAGCGATTGTTGGTACGAGGGAGCGCAATCTGTGACTCTTTGATATTATAATTCAGACATTGTTTTCATACCATAATCTGGCCAAAATTGTACATTTTTAGGGTAGTATGACTATTATTTAAAAAAAAATTGCATAATAGGTTGTATATGTTAATATACCTAAATTAACGTTTTATTTTTCATTCATTATCACTGACTTTTTAATTATATGCCAAAGAGGAGCGGATATTTTTTCATAATACCACAGAATACTAATAAGGGACAGAAGGGACACTCCTCAAAATCATTCAAATAAATAGCGACTCTAGCTCGACGCAATAAAGTGCAATTCAAGTCGCACGGCGCCCAACTAATTACCGTTCAAGCTGCCTCTCTTTCTATCACGTATCTCTTATTCCTGCTTACGACGTTAGGGATGATATCTTTTTAATTTGTCTATGAAACTATATAATTACCTATATAGGTTTTAGGTGTAAGCAGTGCCAGGTGACATGTTTGTAAGAATTAAGAATAGTTTAACATTTGGGAGTTGTATGTATCTACTTATTTACTAATAGACATGCATTATTACCTTACGTTGATAGAATAATTTGTTGCCTAGAAGTTTGAATTGATTAGAATTGAATTGAAGAATTGATTAGATAGATAAACTGCTTATTATTACACTACAAACAAGAAACCCTAAATTTAATATACAATTATAACAAATAATGTAACAATTATTATTAGTCGTCTTATCGCTAAAAGCGATCTCTTCCAGGCAACTGTGAGAGAAAGTTAGAGCAATAAGACCGCCAATTTTCAACCAACAATTTTAGTATTCTGTAATAATCAATCACGCCTAAAGAGAGGGTCTTCTATTCTCCACACCGATCAAGTAAAAGTAAACAAAAGTTGATAAAACGGAACAATTTCCAAACGTTCCCATTACAGTTACAATAAAACAAAGCATTCGTCATCTAGCTCCATTCCATCGATGCGGATATGTCGGCGATACGCCGCGGGTACGCCGCACTACGCTGCGGATACGCTGCGGAGATTGCTAGGAAATTGTGCACAGGTGGCGTGAGATGGATTCGAAAGTGCGCTCCTATAATTAAGGTGACGGGAAATCACCCACGATGGAAATAGAGGCTGGCATATCTAGTTATATATTATTTAGTTCATAGTTATCCTATAATATTATAAATGTGGAAGTTTTTCTTTCTATATGTATGTATATTTGTCACGCCAAAACTACAATGAACCGTTTGGGCTAAAAGAATATAAGCTTAGACCCTGAAATAACACGGGGAACTTTTCATTGTTCTTCTTGTAGCCATAACATTCCCAACGAACGGTAGATTCAATACTTACTGGTTTCATTGGCTTGCAATGATGTAGGAATGTAGCAGAATATAGGACAATATTATGGACGAAATTGAGTAACTAATGACTTTCACTCAACTTTGTGAAATTTCAGGGTTGAAATAATATTTGCGCAATATAAATTTGCTATAGGTATACCTCAGTAGTTATGTTTGAAAAACTCAACATAATAAAACAGAAAAATCATGTGAGTTGTGATAGCTAAAACTACTTATATATAAAATAAGTTTTGTTTGAGGATTCAGAATAAATCAGCTCTAATCATAAGTTGCCGTTAACAGATTCAACGACGCAATATAATGAATTTATTTTGTTATTTATAGCTTCCATCAATTCTCCAAAGACTATTTGAAGCTCATAGCTCAACTCGTAGTAAATCAGTCAAACATAAATAAACACGCAAATAAATATACACTAGAGACTTTACAACTAATCGATGACGAGCTCACTAACTGCAAGTGAGTATATAACATAACATACTCGTACATTCACGCCTTTTTCCCGAAGGGGTAGGCAGAGGTGTACCCAGGACTCAGTCCCATAGTAGATACACCCACATTTCGCTAGTATGTTATTGGTCCCATGTAATAGGGGGCGAGCCTATTGCCATCTACCGGGCACAGTTCCAGACTCCAGGCAGTTATTGAGATAATTCCTAATGGAAAAATCCAATATTTAATACTTTGCCTGACCTGGGGATCGCACCCGGGACCTCTTGATTGGCAGTCGAGCATGCGCCCTCTACGCCACCGAGGCAGTCGATACACCGAGGCAAGTAAGTATATTATTATAATAATTATGTACTCGTACATAATTGGTACACATAAATAAATTCATATTAGTTTAATTGGAGCTTATTGATAGAATAGCAGCTGCTATTATTACAAAGCTATTAAAATGATATTGTTATTTACAATAAATAATGCATTTTACAATGATGCAATACAATTTTATAATGGTTTATGATTCATGATATATTCTATGAACTCAAAATTTTTTTTGTATGGGTGTTAAATGGAAAAGACAGGCCAACCTTGTCGGCATACAGAAAAAAACAATGACATGGTTCTATATATTTAAGTATAAAATTATTAAATCATCATCATCATCAGCCCATGATCGTCCACTGCTGGACATAGGTCTCTCTTATGCCCCGCCACTCAACTCGATCCTGTATTCCTCATTTCCAGCGACCTTGCGTATATCGTCGCTTCATCTAGCCCCAGGACGTCCCACACTACCCTTGCCAAGACGCGGCCTCCACTCTAGAACACGCTTACCCCACCGGTTGTCGGTTAAGACTATACTACTTTATACCGGCTATGCTCGGAGTTACTCTGAAGGATCGTATCAGAAATGAGGTGATCTGACAGAAAACTAGAGTCACTGACATAGCCGAGAGGATAAGCAAATTGTTAAATATTAAGCATTAATTCCAGTTACACGTTGCTCGACCTCGGGATCGAACTCAGGACCTTTAGCTCAGCCCTTATAATTAAGTTTATATAATGTATGTGCAGCATCGGTTGGCTGATATCGATCACGCTGACTCGTAAAATGTAAACCAATATTACAGCAGCCTAGGCCAGGAACCTTTTTATTTTAACCACAGTGCAGTGAATTCAGACCTTACATTATTTTTCTGTATCTGCGTGTCTGTCTGTGGTATCATATTTGCTAAACTGTTTTTTTTTTTTGAAAGCTGGAGTGATAGAGATAGTATTCTTAGCTTTGTATCATGAAAATGCTTAACCGTTTGAAAATTATCAGCTCTATTATAATAATAATAATAATTTTAATTTATAGTCTAACAGAACGGGCTACCCTAATTACACTACTCAAGTCAATTCATATGGGTTATGTGGACAGCCCATAGTGTCAGAGTTTCCCAAGATTCCTACGCAGCCTCCGACATGACCTATCGACTGTCCCCTACATAAATATGATATGATAGTCCCCTATAAGATATAGGAAAGCCGGATTTAAAGCCGGGCATATTTCCGCTAGCCATTCCAGCGGCCATTCCAGCGGCTGAACGAAACATGACCAACTTATGGTGGTCCGAATGGTTCAAAATTTGGTATCCTGTTACTTCAACAATATGCAACGATTTGGTATCTTTGACCTGTATCTGCAGCACCAGGTTCAAATGAGCTAGTAATTAAATATATAATCGTGTTTGTCTCAATGAATATGTTTCAGATAGAAGCTGACCAAGGTCTGATGATGGAGAGATGATGAGTCCGAGGTGGAGGGGTTTTTTAATTTCTTAATTTAACATGCAGACATCACACATCACGCTTTTCACGCTCTTTTTTATCGCGAACCTGCAGAATATGGCACGACCTTCCTCCATGGGTCTTTCCGCAGCCGTACAATATTACCTCCTTCAAAAAGAACATTAATAAACTCCACGCACTGACAACACGTGTTGCAGGTGTGAATAGGCGATGGTAACTGCTTTACATCAGGCAGGCCGTCCGCTTGCTTGCCACTCATTGCATAAAAAAAACCATGCAGACATGAGATGTGATCATAGTAATAATAAAAAACCACATTATATTCAAAAACAAACTTTAGTAAATCCTAAATTGTGGGGAAATGGAAAAAGATATTTTTTAATTTCATCTCGGACTGTACTTACTTCAAAGTCGTCCAAATATTGCTATCAATGCTGCATCGGTGAACAAAACCGTGTCCAAACATAACGGACCCGAAAGTTTCAACGTGCTCAATCAAACCAAATTAAAATAATAGTAACTTTATTCACTTAGTATTATGAACTGTGTCCTCAACTTAATAGATATTGGTAGTTGGGCCCAATGCCGTCGTGCATAATTGATGACCAACTCAATTTTAGGGTTACGTCTCGGGAATATAAACTTGGTAGCTCACCTACTGAAAATAACCGCCCTCTCGTACTTGTCTCTCCTCAGGGGACAACCCTTATTTGGCTTTCACGATATCGATATGAAGGGTTGCATGTTTTGTTATACTGTGAAAAGGTCTTTTGGGAATATTGTTAAAGCTTCTGTATACATTTCGTGAGCAATCGTTGTCGACAGCCCATTATCTATGTGAACTTTATCAATGTTACAATATACAAAATTATCAATACTATCTTAATTTTTAATTTATTCTCTAATAGAACCCAATTACACTGCTCGAGTCGATTCATATTTCAGGTGATGACCACCCTTATTTTGTCAGAGTGTCAGGTCGCCAACATTCCTACAAGATCCTCCGATATGACCTTAAGACTGCCCCTTACTTATTATTTTGTAGGAAACAGCCGGGACTTACATCCGGTTTTTGGATGGTAAGTTAAACACTTACCATCCAAAAAGCAGGCAGCGCTCAGGTGAAAAGTCAACATGTGAGATTCGATCCAAGGACTTCGAATTTGAAGTCGGACATTATTTCCGCTGAGTCACGAATGCTAATATTTTATTGATGATTGAAAATAAAACTTTCCCTGACAAATCAATGTAGTTACGTACAACTAAAGTTTATTCTTACATTGTAACTGGTTACGAATTAGATATCCAGTTTCTTGTAAAGAAAAAAACCGTATTTTCATGTAACTGGTATCGTACGAGAACGAAATATTATGTTTAGTTCGTAAGTGGTTACGAAGCTTCGGTTAAATAGACGGCCGAAGCGGCTACATTTTATGAATAAAGCAACAGGAGCAGTATCTAAAAGTATTAGATCCCATATTACGTTAAAGTAACAAAAGCTACTTAAAACACTTTGAGCTCAGAGACAGCCTTCACTAAGTGCAATGACTATTATAAATGGAATGGATTTCTCGATGGATGGTGGCTGGGCTAATTGCTCGAGACTCCACACCCTGCCACTTCCGTCTTGTAGTAAAACTACATTAACAAAATGTCAAAACTTTTAATAGTACAGTCACAGTCCCATCGCATTTACCAAAGCGAATGAAACGTAATAGACATCACAGTCTAACAGACACGGCTCACTGGCTCCCGATAATCTGACCCGAGCGATGGATTAACTGCCGTGTCTGTCCGCTCCGAACTCTGACGGACAACGGACATGGTAATGCTTTGATCTATTGCTCGTTTCAACCCCGTTATAGTGCAATCAACCAAGTCCTTAACCTGTAATGGTAATATAATTAAACGGTATTAAATATTGGGTTAACATTTAAAACTGTTCTCGTAAACTAAACATAGTTAGTTTTATTTGGAATTTAAATTATTTTATTAAAAGTTAAGTTAAATTTGGAATTTTTATAAGCCCTCTGAATAAATTATCACATCAAACCTCAATAATAGTTTGATGTGATAATTTATTCAATTTTTAAGTGCTCTAAGCCACTGTCAGATGGCAGCGTACCCAAGATACTGGCGGCATTGCCACGTTGAATAGCAATGCTTATACGTTGAGCCAGATAAACGCCAGCATTTTGATTAGAGCACTTGGATTTTCTATAGGCCGATATGTCGGCCTGTGGATTTTCAAAGTGTTCTATGGTATAGTGTATGTAGTTAGGGTAGATAGTAAGTAGGTAGCTCTATTGTTTAGTCTTTTTTCAATAAAGGCACTATGCCAGATTTAAAAAAAAAAAAAATTTTAAGTAGAGCATCAACTGGATTTTTGGCGTAGGATAATATCATTTTCTAAATAAATGTAATGAAGCAGATTTTTTTTTTATGAATCAGATACATTGATGATTTTAGCATTTTTCTGATTTCACTCTTTTAAAACAATACCCTGTATTTAAGTATTAGCTTTTTCACCTACAGACAGCTAAAGTCATCCCACCGCTGGCCATAAACCTCCATATTTTACTATCACGTTACTTGACCTTGGTCTAGATGCGACATGCAACATTAAGTTATATATCACCAACGTGCATCCGGACGATCGATCATAACCATGTTTACAATGAGTTTGAATCAAAGCTAAGTGAATATTATAGGCAAACCATCGTAAGCTTTAATCACTTTATCGGCCCTCCATTTACCAGTGAGTTAGAAAATTACACGAGAATGTTAATTACTGCCTAACCCGGCGGAACACTATTCATTTACTAATTACTGGACCATTCCCAGTAATCCAACCCAACCATTGGGTTCAAATCTATTCACGAATCGCTGGTAATTACGATAATGACGATTAAAATTGACATAAATTTATATGACATAACAATACGCCTTTTTCCTGATGGGTTAGACAGAGGTGTACATTCACACATGCTAGTTCTATTTATTAAGTCCAAGTTTATAGGGGGCGAGCCTATTGCCAATAACCTAGCGCAATAACCCAGGCATTAATTTAGAAAATTCCTAATGGAAAAAATTCAACTTTTTACCTGACCTGGGAATTTACAAAGGAGTTCATGCTTAGCAGCAACGCTTGTGGCCATTAGACCAATCTCAAACTCAATGTCAAAAGTATTTATTCAATTATGTAACAATCCGACACGTCAAGGAAGATAAACGGTAATGAATCAACCGTGACTTCTAAAACATACCTCTACAAGAAAAATGCACAAGAAACTGGTAGGGCTTAATTTGTCCAACTGATAGTTTGCAATATTTGGTTTGATTACATTCGTTTGTTTGGAAAGTGTTCAATAAAGTAATTATATAAATGTGAAAGTGTGGAGTATGTGTGGGGCACAGTACATTGGTACCTACAAATTGATGGTAGGTACACAAGGAGCATTTTTTACCTTTTACTTTAAAAGGGGAGTTATACATTAACCACATTATTTGTCAACATTGAAACTCCATTAAGGCCCCTTTTCACCGGTATCTCAAGTGGAATCATTAGCCTACCGTAACGTCAATTGAAGATCGAGCCAACAAAAGCCCGTACAGGATGAATGGAGCTTAATCTTCATAGAATATTCTAGAACGTTAACGAGATCTACAGATTTCCAATGCCTCTTTAAAATTGCATTCGCAATGAACTAATCCCATTATTAAAGTCATTCTCTGAATGAGATTATGGATTTGTCGAGGAGCAACTGAATATTTTATTTGCAAAAAACGAGGTTTTTATTAACAAAATGTTGGTGCATTTTTACAGCTACATTGAAGTAAATAAAAAAGTTATTGCAATTTTATTAAATTTATTTTATAAAAATCTAACGTAAAAACCTGTTTGTTTTCGAAACAAAATATTTCAGAAACATACAGGTTTTTACTTAAGATAATAAAGGTGAATTAAAGGAACACAAAAACACTTAGAGACAAGACGAAGGAGCCGATTAAATGAACTTAGTATGTAGGTAGCTTAAACCCTGGTATAGCTTATACCTACATAGACTACTTTTTATCCTGATATTCCCAAGGGAACGAAGACTTCGCAGGTGTATTAGATAATAGTAATTATTAGTTAAGATATATCAGAAAATTGTAAGAATAAAAAAACTAGAATATTCAAGATAATAAATATGTACGAATGATAGAGTGGGGGTTAGATAAAAAAAATTATGACTGCCTCGGTGGCGTAGTTGGCACAAGCTCAAGCCGATCATGAGGTCCCGGGTTCGATTTTCAGATCTGGGAAAGTTTTATTGGATTTTTACATTAAGTATAATCTCAATGACAGCCTGGAGTCTGTAACTGTGCCCGGTTGATGGCAATAGCCTCCTATTACATGGGATCAATAACATATTGGCGAAATGTGGGTGTGTCTACTATAGAACTGAGTCCTGGGTACACCTCTGCCTACCACTTCAGGAAAAAGGCGTGTTTGTATGTTATGTTAAATTTTATGGAGTTCGTGTGGAATTCAATTCATGAATGTCCCTCAGATTTGAGTCTTAAATAATGTAAAGTCTACATTTTGAATTTAGCATTTGAGTAATATTTGAGTATAATTATTACGAGTTAATTTCCAAGAAATGGGCACCAACAGATGTTAATTTTGCGGCAACAGAGCCAAAGACAGGGTAATGTATTGAAATAGGCTTTAAAATTCTAATTTAACACGAAAACGTCAACGCTACTGTGGTTTGTAAGACAACGAATAGTTTGAACAAAAGCTTTTTAATAATAGTTATAATTTATTTATTTCAGGCATTTTTTTTTTACTAGCCTATACTTTCCCACTGCTGGGCAAAGGCCTCCCCCAAGTCCTTCCATACGTCACGTTCCTGCGCCACCTTTGGCCAGCCCAACTGGTACGCGTCTAAGTCATCACGCCATCTCTTTCTGGGCCAGCCTCGCCGCCGATGTCAGTCTTCAGGTGCCCATTCTGTGGTGATCTTTGCCCAGCGGTCAGGATGTATGTGACTAACATGACCTGCCCAATCCCACTTTAGCCTGGCAGCCTTTATGCCCACGTCAGTTATGCCTGTCTTAGAGCGCAGTGTGACGTTTCGCACTCGATCCGATCTTTTAACTCCTAAGATGCTACGCTCTATTGCTCTTTGGCAAACCCCGAGGCGGAACTTCTGCAATTCGGTCAGTGACCAGATCTGAGCACTGTAGGTTAGGATGGGGAGAATACACAAATCGACAAGCCTTCGCTTCAGGGAGATTGGTAGATCTCCCTTCTTAGCGTCTTCATGGACCAGTAGTAGCTTTTCCAGGCGTTCTCGATGCGGCGATCGATTTCCCTCTCTTCTTGCCTGTTTTTGAAAGGGCAATAACACATTAAAATATCTTATAAGTTGTATCAGAGGTCGATAAAAATAAATATTTATCTTCATACATTAATAAGTATAAAATTTTCACTATAATCTATGATTTTAGGAACATTTTTATATGTACTTGTTTATAACGCTTTCTTCGTAGTCAACGAGAATCGGAAAATTTCACGCCAAATAAGAAGATAGCAACGGACATGATTGTTATACAAATTTTTTATTCCAAAATTAAAAATAATAGGCAGGCTCTTAAATAGTCCCTCTATTTAAGAGATAAGAGAAAAGATTCCGTGTAAAAACTAAATACCCTTTTCATTCGGGCAATCTACAAAACGGCTGGTTCGATGGCTGGTGGTGGATGTATATATTTATAATAATAATAAATCCACTTATTTCGGATGTTCACCATATACATACATACAATCTTTATTAGTATATAAGCAAATATAAGTATGTATATCAGTCATGTGGTTGCCATATTACAGACTTCTAGCCCAGATTGGGACCAGATGACCGTGTGTGGAAGTTGTCCCATATTACTATTATTGAAATACATATTATACAATTATCACTAAATTCCACGTGGACGAAATCACCGGTAACAGCCTCAGGAAGCGATTCAACGTCATTGGTAACAGCTAATTAATTAAATAAAGACGGATGAACTAATATAAAATAAATCATTGAAATTATTAAAACAAGTATAATATCATCCCAAGTTCACATGATATGATGTCGACCGCAATATTAATTTGGTTAGTGATTAAGGCTCGGGTGCTCGTTTGAATTTGAATCGGAATTACGTTATGAATATGGAAATATTCATTAATCATGGGTTTACAGGAGTCCGGGCCGGGCCGTACCGTCGCCGCACTGTCTCATGTATTCAAATGTATTGAAATTCACTATGATTTTTAATAATAGGGATAACAAATGGTGGTATACTCGTACATCTAGACAATTAGCACGATGGAAAACAATAATCTTATCTGCAATGCTAGCGAATTATATACAGTAAATGAAACTACTGCCTATGTGACTGCCTCGGTGGCGTAGAGGGCGCATGCTCGACTGCCAATCAAGAGGTCCCGGGTTCGATCCCCATGTCAGGCAAAGTGTTAAATATTGGATTTTTCCATAAGGAATTATCTCAATAACTGCCTGGAGTCTGGAACTGTGCCCGGTAGATGATAATAGGCTCGCCCCCTATTACATGGGACCAATAACATACTGGCGAAATGTGGGTGTATCTACTATGGGACTGAGTCCTGGGTACACCTCTGCCTACCCCTTCGGGAAAAAGGCGTGAATGTATGTTATGTAAATGAAACTAATTTAATAGCAATAAACTGGTGAAATGCAAATGGTACTCGCATATGAAGAGGTTCTACCCACTATGAACCTTATTACTATTATTCTAATAAGTATACTTTACAATTTATTCTTATTGCAGTATTAGTCTTGTTTGACATTTAATAAAATACTAAATAATAACTAAGGGTACGGTAATAATATTTTATTACCGTGCTATGGGGATAAATTAAAACAAATAAATAATCATTCTTAGGAAATAGTGTACGTTTTTCTATAATAAAATCCCAAAAGAGATAACGGGGCTCTCGGAGGGTAAATTCAAAACTTATATAAAATCTACTTTATTAAAGAAGGCTTATTGTAAAGTAAATCAGTACATACTCGTAGAGGACAAAGATGCTTGTAAACTTCTGCATAGCCATCACGCGGCACCTTTAAAGAAAACGAATGTGCCTAAACCAAATATTGTAAAACAATCAGTTGACAAAATTAAGCCCTACAAGTTTCTTGTGCGTTCTTCTTGTGAAGGGATCTTTCCGAAAGCACGGTATACTCATTACGGTTTATCTTCATTGACGTACAAAAGTGTCAGATTGTGACCTATTTGAATAAATCTTTTTGACTTTGAATTTTGACCTTAAATGTACGCGGAATTGTAAGGCTTTCTTAAAAGATTTGGATGAGAACTGCGTGAAAGAGCAGTGAGAGCATAAATAAGGTATGATAGACAGACAAGAATGAAAGAAGAAGGCGAGCTGTGCCGACCACTAATAAGAGCAAGTAGAAAAAGAAACCGATTTAGATAGATTTTGTGTGAACTTGGTCAGTTCACGGTAAATTACAAAGCGAACTAAGTTACATACACATACTTTAAACGCGTTATTTACACTCTCTATCTATCTATTACATATCTCTATTTATATAATATATATATTTTTGTGCTTACAGTAAAATAAAAAAAAATTAATAAAAATTATTTCATCAAAATATTATGTAGACAAATGTCAACCGATAAATTGTACTAATGAGATCACAACACCGAAGCCAATAACGGCTACATTTTTTAAACGACTCTCTCAAATATCATTTTGCAAACGGGATCATAAATCTACGGCCTACCTGTGACGTATTGACGATCCTCGTTCAATTTATTCATATTTCATATCAAATATAAGAGAAATGGTTGGTAATAAAAATGCCGTTTTCCTTGCGTCCAATTAATTTTGACAGGTGCGCCTCGGCTCGCCCGCCGTCTTGGGGTTACGGGGTGGCCAACTGTTACTACGATTAGTTATTGTAGGTTTTTAGGTAGGTACATCCTACCTACTTCTTCTCCTTTCGAGTCGAAAAAGCTATAATGTTCTTTAGTTAAAATACTTTGGTCCAGTATTTTGCCAGATCTACAGCGTTTTGGGTTGCTTGGAATGGTTATCGTACATGCTGGTTGATATTATGAAATATTATTCAGAGTACTTGCGTTACTTAAGCTTGTTAAAATTAATGCCAACTGTTATTTTGGATAAGAATAAATTAATAATAATACTAATAATATACATTATCATATATTAATATTATAGTATAAATGCGAAAGTTTATGAGGACGGATGGACGGATGGATGGATGGATGGATATTTGTTACTCTTTCACGCCAAAACTACTGATCATCAGATTGGACTGAAATTCCGGAAGATTGTTTAGGCCCTGGAATAGCAGGGTACTTTATATCCCGATATTCCCACGGGAACGAGGACTGCGCGGGACACAGCTAGTATGTAATATTATAATTATAACTTCATTAATTTTTTTTTTTTTTTTGTACGAGTTTCCCTGTATATGATGACAGCTTTTAAGCTTTTACCCCAACTAATGTGAAAAAACTGGGATATTTAGTTGTTCACTAGATAACAATGAAGAGTTTATCAAAGAATATAAAATGATGGGTACTTTATCTAAATATACAGGATATAATACATTTACATTTACATCTGGAACTGTGCCCGGTAGATGGCAATAGGCTCGCTCCTCATTACATGGGGCCAATAACATACTGGCGAAATGTGGGTGTACCTACTATGGGACTGATCCTGGGTACACCTCTACCTACCCCTTCGGGAAAAAAGGCGTGAATGTATGTTTTTTTTAATACATTTATTGAGGTTCGTTAATAGGGATTCCAAATACGAAACATAGAATTGGATATTTTTTTATTGGATATGGTCAAATATCTAAAATTTAGTTCGTTTTCTCCGATATGGTTTGTATTTACATCTTCTGGGTTTTATTTTCATAGCAAACTCATTTTCTTGGGACTGACTCCTGGATACACCTCTCTCTGTCTATCCATTCGAGAAAAAAGGCGTGATTGTTTTATGTTAAGCTTATATTCTTTTAAGAATAATAGGTATATAAATATACTTTTTAAGAATTATCAAGTAGTTTATAATAATATTATCCAATATATTATGAATTGATTCGGAATTCTGAACAAATCAATAAAACAACCGTTAATCATTTACCCGAAGTTCATTTTGACCTTTAAGAAATAAACAAGCAAGTATCGTGCCACCAACGTATCTGTTTAGATATCCAAAATCAGAACTACGGTCTGTCAGTTTCTGTTGAGAACGTCACTAACAGCAAATTCTCCAAGCGATCGGCAAACTGAACAGATAAGATGGTTGGTGATGGTAAAAGGACTGTACTGTATTGAAGCAAGCGTTCGACAACCTGACACTTGCTTCGCTTGTTCTACATTGAAATTAGTGCATAGAACAACGTCGTTAAAAAGCGATGCGAACGTATAATTACAGTACTGTGTAAACCAGGCATATCTTCAGTTCATCATCATAAACCGGAAGACATGCGCTGCTGAACACAGACCTTTCCCATAGATCGCCATAAACTATTCATATGAGGAGATTTTGCCGTAATCACCCCGCTTATTTCAGTTATATAATGAGCTATACATGAATATTTTAATCCATACCAACATATTATTTACCTACAACATTACCTAGAGTAACATTTTTTTTTTTTTTTTTTTTTTATGACAGTGAGTGACAAGACGAGCTAATCAGGTGCCTGATGGTAAGCATCATGATTGCCCATATCAGACACAGTGCCACCCAGTGTTTCAAAATTCTGCGCGGCACTGCACTGCGCCTGTCACCCTGAGATATGAGTTGTTGAATCTCATCATGCCCAGTAATTTCGCTGGTAACATTGCCCTTCATACCGGAACACAGTAATGTTTGCACATTACTGCTTGGCGGATGAATAACTGGCAAAGGTGTGGTACTTCCCCAGGCGGCCCCCTGCTAAAGAGGCCTACCACTACAACTGCTCACATGCTGCACTGCATGCTGGTTAATGATATTATGCAATATTATTCAGAGTACTTGCGTTACTTTAACAAGCTTGTTAAAATTAATGACGACTGTTATTTCGGATAACAATAAATTAATAAAGTTAATCTTACTTATAATATATATTATAATATAGATATAATCTTACTAATAAAGAAATGCGAACGTTTGTGAGGATGGATGGATGTTTGTTACTCTTTGACGCCAAAACTACCGAACCGATTGGGCTGAAATTTGGTATACCTATAGATAGTTTAGACCCTGGAATAACATAAAAAGTACTTTTTATCCCAATATCCTCACGGGAACGAAGACTACGTGGGCGAAACCGCTTGGCACAGCTAGTATTTCCACAAATCATTAAGAGGTTACATGAGGGGTGATTTTTCCATACAAACGTATTCCCGTGTTTCCTTCCTAGATAACTGCGTCAGAGCAATGGTTTTTTTTTTTCATAAAATCTAGGTCTTTAGTGAACATGTTCCTGTCATTTTCATTTTTCTGCAAACTCATTGTTAAATGAAGTATGACCCTTTAAAAACATGAAAAACTGTCCCAGTTTTACTCGCCTAATTAGACGTTCACTAGAAATAAATGAAGAGTTAAAGAACAAAAATAAAATATTAGGGACATAGCCTAATTCATCTTCTAATTTTCAAGATATAATTTTATGGATAAAATCAATAATTCTCGGAGGGAACACGGGAATACAAAACATCGATTTCGTACATTTTCTTGTATCCTGTTAATAATATGGACATATGGAATCGGTTTAAATGGATAAACCAATTGTTTGCCAAACTTCTAACGCAGCATAAATCAACATTGAATAAAAATTATTTTTGAACACAACAATTATTGTAAAGTAGTGTTACAGTTGTGGGACTACATAATAATAGGTACTCTTAAATGAAAGTCAGGTGACGTGACCACGCCGCGGTGCAAACTCATACATTTTTATTTAAGTAAGTCTTAGGATGACATTTTTTAAAACGTCTATAAAGCTATATAATAATATTCTACCGTGCGTTCAAAAATTTAACTTGTAGGGTATAGTTTTAAGTGCGAGTTTAACAATATTTGGTTTGGTTGGCTACATATTATATTGCTGCTTGTAAGATGCTGGCGGTGGCTATACCTACAGAAATTACCTTGTTTCCTTGTGTTGTGAATCCTTGTGTTGGTAAACTTTATAATAAGCATTACTTGCTACCCACATGACAAGGACTTATTATTGCTGCGCCATTTTAATATGTGCTTCCACATACCATTATCTGATATAAATAGTTCTTATATTTGAATACAAGAGAACGTAATCAACCCAATTCCTTACGAATAAAATAGCTCTGGTTAGCCTTGTGTGCAAATATGGCCCGCCTGATTTGATATTTCATAACAAGAGCATTATGGAGGATCTATTATTTATGAATATTTTATTTTTCATTGTGGCGGAAATATGTGAAATAGTATTCAAACTATTTCACATTTTTGAAATACTGATGATATTTTATTAGATTTTTTTAACTCCGGTTTCTGGTTTTGGTGTACACTTTTCTCATTCACACGACATTTTTATGTGTTACCAGTAACGGCCTGAGTGAGACTGAATTTGGCTATTGCTTTTTAGTAAGCTATTGCTTACTAAAAAGCAATAGCTTAATCTAAAAGTTAAACACTATTTATCTAGGTGTCTTCTGCTTCAGGTAATCGTTAGTAGCTAAACACTATTGATCAAAAGGCTGAGTAAGCTGCGGGTGCTATGAATAAATAATAAATAAATAAAATAGTTTTTATTCAGGCAACATAAACCCATGTAAAAACATACAAAATCAAAATCAAATTAGGTAAATTTAGAAAAATGCAGAATGAAACCAAATTAAAATTGAATAAAATAATAATATTAAATTAAGAAAAAATAAATAAAACAATTCAAATAATAATCCATTAAATTATATAAAATCAAAATATCAAAATAAAATAATAATATCAATTAAAAAAATAATAATAAAAATTAATTAATGTCAATATTAATAACAATTCAATTTAAATTCGATGTCAAAATTAAAATTTCCTAACCGGCATAGGCACGGCAACATGTCTACTGCAACAATGCCTAATGAACGGGCAGTCCAGCCTTGTTGCGATCATTCATAAAGAGATCGTCAAATCAAATGAGTTGTTCAAATATCACAATAATAGCAGCAATTAGGCGGGTGTTCAACATTCTAGTCTCGATGCAAAATCGCAGCATTACCATTTCAATGGCGAACAATTTGTGAGGGTTGTAATGTACCTATAGATACAGGAAATGTTACCGATAGATGGCGTTACAGACGTTTACAGCCGCGAGTACCATTGGAAATGTGAATATATTATTTTTTATGTTTTATTTAGTATTTTTATATGTTTTGGGTGTAATCGAGTAAAATAGTCAGAGCTTGCGGTTTTTTTATTTATTATAGAAAAAAACCTATTATTGTTCTTTTTTTGTCGAGGTGGTCTGTACAAAGGGTAAATATCAGACATTCATAATAATATATTGTTGTATATTGTAATAATATATAAGGCATACGTATGTATATTATATAGTGTAGGGTTCCATACCTAGATACAGCGCCGTCTATTAGTTCCTTGCGGATGGAAATATGCAGTAAAATGTTCATAACTTTTGATTGCGTTATCTTAGAAGTATGATTTTTTCACAGTCACTTTTTTACAGTCATTTTTTTTAGTTGTGGTAGACCTCTTTTGCAGGAGGCCGCCTGAGGAAGTACCACACCTTTGCCAGTTATTCATCCGCCAAACAGAAATGTGCAAACATTACTGTGTTCCGGTATGAAGGGCAATGTTTCCAGCGAAATTACTGGGCATGATGAGATTCACCAACTCATATCTCAGGGTGACAGGCGCAGTGCAGTGCCGCGCAGAATTTTAAATTTTAAAACACTGGGGGGCACTGTGTCTGATATGGGCAATCATGATGCTTACCATCAGGCACCTGATTTGCTCGTCTTGTTACTCACTATCATAAAAAAAAAAAAAAAAAAAAAAACTAGGGACCGCAGATCTGAGTAGTTGACATCAATTTAAACTTGATACCTCCTCACGTTCCCGTTAAAAAGTGTCTTGACAGACGGACAGACGGACAGACGGACAGACGGACAGACGGACAGACGGACAACACAAAGAGATTCTATAAGGGTTCCTTTTATCCTGTTGTACGGAACCCTAAAAATAACCAGATACTTACTGGCCTCACATCTATAGATGATTCAAGCAGCTTCCATGTTCGAGGATCGGCACTTTCGCACATGACCCCATGAAATGTACTTTATTTTACGTATAAGTATGTTATATTTAATTTAAATACATGGTATAAGTATAATAGCATTATGAGCGTTTTGGTGGAAGTGTACCCAAGACTCAGTCCCATAGTAGGTACTCTCACATATTATTAGTCCTACGTTATAGGGGGCAAGCCAATTGCCATCTACCGGGCACAATTCCAGACTCCAGGATGTTATTGAGATAATTCCTAATGGAAAAATCCAATATTTAACACTACGTCTGACCTGGGGATCAAACCCGGGACCTCATGATCGGCAGTCGAGCTTGCGCCCACTACGCCACCGAGGCAGTCTAATTAAAATACTGGTATATGTAGTTTGGTATAAGTCATTCTAACTAGCTATACAATAAATAGGTACCTAATAGGGGTAGTATGAAGTTTCCGTCCATATCAATGTCAACCCGGAGTGGAGGGCCAACCCGGCATTCATTCACACCCGGCGGCTCGTGACCTTTTAGCTGCCAACAAGTTTAGATTGAACTTTGAACGGCTCTATTACACTTCTACAACTTTGGTTAAGTGATTGATTTGTTATTGAAAACATTCTTATTATACTTCGTAGCTATTTAACTTTATAATTCTGCTAGCTCTTTACGAAAAACAATTGTTAACAAGTGAGTTTTTAACGAAACATTTTTTTTTTCGCTAATTACTGATGTAGTTTTAAAATCCATCGTAATGATATAACATAACCAAAAATAAATAACATAATTTAAATAAAACAAATATGAGTATTTCATTATTTATAATAATAAGTTACACGCGGTAACGCTCAGAACAATATAAATTATATTTTTTCGAAATGACTATAGATAAAGATGTTCACCATTCTCCTAAGAAATCATAGCTACATCTCTATTTTCGTTTTTCTGGTCTTTATCTCCCCATCCCCAAATCCCATCCGAACCATCTCCAAACCTCTTCGATCTAGTTTTGACAAGTTCTTCGTTGACTGTCTTTAAATCGTAGGCCCATCCAATCCAGGCGAAGAAGTCTATGAACTTAGTGGTCGGGTTCAACCAGTTGTTTCCTAATTCTGCCGCACGATAGTCCCACGGGAAGCTATGGTGGTAGTTGTGAAAACCTTCACCTAAGGTGGACAGGATCACACTTAGAGATTCGATTGGCTGCATGTTCTGGTCGTAAGGTTTGTAACCGTAGTTGCTATGAGCAACGCTGTTCACTAAGAATGTGGCGTTTAGATTCGATATAAACCTAAGCATATTTATATGCCAGGCATTTTTGAAACTCTCTCCACAGAAGTACATGGGAATGATCGTCGGTAGAACAAAACCGATCATGCCGATGAATGGAATTGCATATCTGAAAAAATAGTTAACACTATTAAAGCCTTCTGACTTTATCTACAATGAATTTGAGGTGCTAAAAGTTTCACTAATGACATCTAGAAAAATTTGGTACGGCCGTACTTTACTTGGCGGATAATTATTCTGTATTGATCTGTATTTAATTCTGTTACATATTGTGATAAACATATATTAATGTATCGTGTGCCATCTACGCTACTTAAAAACGGGTATCGGGCTGCTAAGCAGAAGCGTGGGATTTGGCGGGCCATGTTAGCCGTATGAATCTCGACCTCTGGGCACAAGTTACCACAGAATGGGTGCCAACAGGTGGACAACATCGATAGATCTAGAAAGGGATTGCGAGATGACTAGCGTATATTCAGTTGACTAACACGTACAATCAGGCGGGCAGGCCAGAGGTGGCCCAGGATTTGGGGGAGACCTTTGCCCGTGAGTGGGAAAGCATAGGCTAAAAAAAATATATTCACAACTCTTATGCACTCACTTTTTCTGAAACCGCAGCACAGGGTTATTATGTATATCGGACATATCTATAAGTCTTCCTTTCTTTATCACTTCTGGATGTTTCTTCACCAAAACCCACCCAACATGAGAAAAAAACATTCCTCTGGTGGGGTTGTGGGGGTCGGCATCGGTGTCCGAATACTTATGATGTAGGCGATGATCTCTAGCCCAGTCCATGACTGTGTTTTGGAAGGAGATAGAATTGAAGATAATGAGGATGATTTGTAAAGGCAGCTTGGCTTTGTACGCGCGGTGAGTCCAGAGGCGGTGAGCGCCCGCTGTTACACCGAGCTCGGCTGCCACGTAGAGGATGACAGCTGTAACATAAACGACAATCATAATATCAAGACTATTAGGGTGGTGACAGACTTAAGCATTTACTAGTACTCGTAATGTCACATTCTTGCGAATGCTACAATACAGGGAAGAGCTCAGTAAGGGTACGAGTATTTTCGTGTAAAGTTCTTTTGAATACTCGATGCTGTACTCGCTGAAATGCTCACGGTAAGTGACCAAGTATCGAGCGTCGTGTTTGATGTTCAGTTCAATGAAATTAGAAAACGTCGAATGCTCGATGCTCGTGTAAATGCTCAAGTCTTTTACCACTTAAAAAAAGTGGTTCTTCAGCACGATATTTGCTTTAAGCAATAAGAAAGCCACTTGTACTAACTAGCCATAGTTAATAACTATGCTTTCTCCTTATTATGTTCTCTGTAAGATAGTAGATTATAAGGCTAGTGTGAATGGTCAAGTCGGTAGCGGTCGACCTAGGCGTACTTTTCATGACCAAGTTGACGTTGTTCTTAGGAAAGGCCAAGTCAAAAGTACCTACAACCGACGAGCATGTATGAAAAATGTCATGAAAGTGAACGAAGCGAAAGTTGTATGTCAGGATCGTAGCAAGTGGAGGGAAATAGTCTCTGCCTACCCCACCGGGAACAAGGCGTGACTGTATGTATGTATGTATGTATGTATGTATGTATGTAAGATAGTATATCTATCTTTCATTATTGTTCTTCTCGTGCTTAAAATAAAAGAGAAGTATTCAAATCAATCTTTAGGAACATTTTAGTTTACTTCGCAGTTTTTCTTATCTGTAAGGAAGGTCTTCACATATTTATTTTAAGTATGTATTATAATATTATGTTATATGAATAATAATTGTACATACCTAGTACAAGTGTCGCCCATTTCGCTGAAGTGAAGGCTAAATACAAGCCATACAAACCGGCCAGGTGCCAGTACGAGAATGTCACCATATTTCTATAAACGTATTCATATTCTCTCGGTTCAGCTTGAGGAGATTTTATTGAACCCATGATATTTCGCGTAATTTAGGATTTATAAAGATTTTTTCTTAATACACGATTCCTAAAAATAATACTCGTACATAAAGGAAGTAGAATATAATTTTTTACAAGAGTATACTGGGGATGAATATTACAAGATTATTATAATTTTTGTGACTTTTCTTATTTGTTTTAAATCGTGTATTCCTTCTTACCAACTTTGTGTAAGAATCTAAATTTACTGAAACCGTTTCAAGTGTCTATACTCAGTTCAACTGCGCCCGTCTATTACTTGAGCTCGGTTTATAAAGCCACTCAAAATATAATTTAGCAGATACGATTTAGAGATGTAGGTATAGATTGAAAAGATGATTTGTACCTAACTTTATTATGATTTAAAATGCGATTTATACGCCTACATAGAAAACTGCTGCTAGTTTTTAAGGTATGCACACTGAGAGTAATATAGGGCAGTAGCAATATAACATCATACATACATACATACATACATACAGTCACGCCTTGTTCCCGGTGGGGTAGGCAGAGACTATTTCCCTCCACTTGCTACGATCCGACGAAAGTTGTATGTCAATACTGCGTTCACTGTATGCACGTAATATATTTGTACAATTACCGCCTAGATTTTAAATTTAAAAAGTATTTAGGTATCACCCTAGGCAAAGCAATCACCTACAAATTACATATTCATGAAACTGCAAAGCGCATTAGAAAACTTCAGTTTAAAAAAAAATTTGACTGCTAATAATGACATGGTGTGCTTTAAAATAATATTTAATAATATCTGTAAAATGTCTTTATCGAGATATTTTTGTATAACAATAGATATACTTTTTCTAATAGTACATATAATGTACATACATACATTCATACCACGACTATATATTTATTATGTACCTTTAGTCATGTCTTGTTCCTGTAAGGTTAGATACTATAATGTTATGGATAGATAATGTAGGTAGGTGTACACATATAATATACATATTGCCTTTATTGAAAAAAGACTAAACAATAGAGCTACCTAATTACTATCTACCCTAACTAAATACACTATATCATAGAACACTTTGAAAATCCACAGGCCGTCATGTCGGCCTATAGAAAATCCAAGTGCTCTAAACCACTGTCAGATGGCAGCGTACCCAAGATACTGGCGGCATTGCCACGTTGAATAGCAATGCTTATACGTTGAGCCAGATAAAAGCCAGCATTTTGATCACGCGTCGCCTCGACCAAGCGCTCAGAGAGATTTTTGAAAATGCGGTACATATTAATTTTAGAACATCATAAAAATCTGGGTAACTACCTATACCTGTGACCTATAATACTATATCGTACTGTATTAATTTATATTATTCGTGAATTTGGTGAATTTTGACTTATTTTAACCTCATTATTTATTTTAATTAGATCTTAAACTATTAAAAATATATTTTGCTTGTAATTTTTCAATTTAACGTAATAAACAATTCAGTTATTTTAATAGGTATCTTGAACTTAAAAATTTAGTCATCACCGATTGAAGACGGTTTAAAAGTAGTAGTGCGCGTATAATAAATTATGAATCATAAGTAAACAATGATCTCGGAGATTGAAAATGTTGATACCAACAATAATTTATTTGTCATTAAATTCGATTGTATCAGTATGACGTAATGCCTAGATGACATTTATGTACGTTTTCAACGCAAACAACTTTTTAGTCTTCTAGACCTAGCTATAGAAGAAAGCGATTCAACGTCATTGCCTAGCTATTACATATTTAAGTAACAAATCTAATGTCGATAATATCAGATACTTTTTGTTTACACTATGTTTTAGACATCTTATTGAGGAGAATAATTATTAAACAATGAAAACATTGAGACGGTGGAATGTATCTATCTATAACTCAGTTCGTATCCACTCACTAGTGCATCCTGTGCGAATCTCGTCCAGCAGTCTCCGACAAATTTGACCATTGAGCTGATTATCTGCCTCGAGATCCTACTGTTCTTCTCTCGGGTATCAAACTGTCACTGCCTTGGTCCACCTGTTTTCACCCCGTCTTGCCAAGTGTCCCGCCCATCTCCACTCGAACCTAGCTAATTATTGTATCCTATCGTCTTCTACTTGGCACGACCATGAGGTCGTGCTCATCTCTAATTCTTGGAGCCCTTGGAGTTTGATGAGTGAGTGTCAGTTAGTCAATTAGGACTTAAATTGTTTATATAGAGATTAATTTTTCAAAAAACAATAATGAATAATAATAATAATATGGAACAACTTCCACACACAGTCATCTGATCCCAAACTAGGCTAGAAGCCTGTACCCAGGTCTGTAACCAAATGACTGATATAGATACTTATTACGGTTATAGTCTAGTCTAATTTTGGTCTCACATATTATTATAACCTTATAGCCCAGACAGTAGGTAAGTCATACGGACAAGTAAGATGTCTCCGAGATAAAGGAAAGGATCCCTCAAGGATAAATTAACCCACCTCTTATCAAAGTAATTATAAGTTTTTCCCGAACCGTTCCCCTTATCCCTTACATCGAACATAAATATCTTTAAGAACATTCGTCCAATTAAAACTTAACTAACTCGACTCATAAATAAGAGAAACCAATTAAATAAAGACACGTTACTGCGTAAACAAATTTAAAAGGAGTCGCACAAAAATTACCTTTTTACCCTGAAAGGAAATAAAGCAGGGATAAAGGGAAGCTTGAATTGAATACATTTCCTTTATACGTCGTAAATATACGAAGCTCATACATATTGTGTAAGTACGTGGAACTGTTATTTACCATTAAGTGTGAAGGTATGTTTTCTTTTTTGTATTTTTTATAATAAATAAACAACGATGAGCTTCACGTGTGTCTGATATTATTATACGGTACGCCGCGCCGCTCTATTTAATTTCAACCAAAAACCTGACCACAAAATTTAAATATATTCAGCCACAATGACGAACCAACAGATTCGATTCGATTGACACCACATTCATCGGAATGCGACGAGTGGGTATGTCACCAGTTAGACACATAGGACTGGACACACGTGTGTCGAGTTGGTTAAATTCGAAATAGTGTATTGTTTTGTCTGACCACACTTGTTTCCGTTGGGGTAGGCAGAGACTATTTCTCTCCCCTTGCTACGATTCTGACATAATGCTTTAGCTTTTTCCTTTATCATCATAATATTCTTCATTAATGTTCGCCGCTCGTCGGCACCATTGACCTGGCCTTACGTTACAACATGAATTTGTGCATGAAAAGTTAGCTTTCATACAAAAAGGATACATTATTACATAATTTGACAAATTTTATGTATAATTTGTATTTTGACATCAAAAATAAAAATAATGAGCATGAAATAAAAAATTTTTACAATGAGTTTATAATTAATGTAAACAGACTAAGTGCCCTGATGAATAATGATGATGAATAATGTAACCATTTTTTTCTGTGTTAGATACTTTAAAAAAATACACATAGCTTATTAGCGATAAGACCGCCGCTTGTACATTTAATTTTATCTTCTATGCCCTGTAATGTAATTTAATTGTGTGTGGTGTACAATAAAGTATTATCTATCTATCTATGACATTAATTCTTTAACAATAGTTGTATAATAGTTAGTTAAATCCTGAGTAATAGGGTATGCAAGCCAACTGCTTTGAGTGCACTTGGGCTTTATGTACCGGAGTATTACAGTCGTAGCAGGCGCCAGCACCAGCTGTTCTGCCGTCCTCTGACTAGAACTCGTCATGGCCGGATATGCTACGCTACTACGCAGCGGGCATTCTTTAATTCTTTAGCGCACGAGTTAGCTACCAACTACAATTCAATTCAATTTCAATTTTTTTTTTTTAATAAGCAATTATTACATTGTGTCTGAAATCATAACATAATAAATAAATATAAAAGTCAACAAAATATTATATCCTTAGTATACATAATTCTTAATACTTACCTTAAAACAGTATTTTTATTTTGTATTTATCACATTTCATAGGTACATAACATAACATAATAATAATTACATCATCACTTTTTACAATTATAGATACAATTATAGATCTTATTTACCGATTCTATACATTTTATAAAAAGCAATTTAAGACTGTATTTAAGCCATAGTACATAAGTTAAGTTGGAAAGCGCTTTGGTATAATTATGTAAGCCTTCTACATGTTATGAGTAAATAAATAAACCTACGACAATCAAACATTCAGTTCTATTACGAAAATTGCAACATTCTTGACCTCATAAAGCAACTTAGAAAATAATGGCGCTATTACATCGCCCTTACCTCGCGGTCATACGGCGCGCCGTTTAGTACCGAGTGCGGAGTATAACGGATGGATAAGTGTTACTATCATTTTCTAGGCGATAAAATGCTGTATCAATCTACAATGTAGTGTTATATGCCCATCGGTTACTATAAACGTTTTTGGAATCATAAACTTGGAGGGATTAACTGTTTGAGTGCGGTGACGATGGGTTAAAGAAAAATAAGTACAAAAATAAGAACATTTTAATTTATTTTATACGTAATTGTCATGAAAGCACAGAATAAATAATGGTACTAAATGAAAGTGAATAAAGCGAAAGCCGTATGTCAGGATCGTAGCAAGTGGAGAGAAATAGTCTCTGCCTGCCCCAACGGGAACGAGGCGTGACTGTTTGTACTATGTATGTAAATTTTAAGTCTCCGAATGACTTGAATATCACGCTCGGGCGCCGACTTGAACGGTGAAGAATTTTTATATTCTGGTTGCCTGGAAGAGATCGCTTAAAGCGATAAGGCCGCCCATTGTTGACCAATAAGAATAATTTAATTTTTAAGTTGATTGTATTCGGTGTACCTTGGTCATAATAAAGAGTATTTTATTCTATTCTATTCTATAATCAATATCTGAATTTCCTTTCTACGCATGACTGTGTGAGACCACTCAAACCGATAAGAACGCTAATCCCCTGATATGCATTTAAAATTTTTAGTACTCATCATTTTTATTAATTTCTATAATGTGCTAATAATAACTGCCTCGGTGGCGTAGAGGGCGCATACTCGACTGCCAATTCTTGATTGGCAGTCGAGTCCCGGGTTCGATCCCCAGGCCAGGCAAAGTGTTAAATATTGGATTTTTCCATTAGGAATTATCTCAATAACTGCCTGGAGTCTGGAACTGTGCCCGGTAGATGGCAATAGGCTCGCCCCCTATTACATGGGACCAATAACATACTGGCGAAATGTGGGTGTATCTACTATGGGACTGAATCCTGGGTACACCTCTACCTACCCCTTCGGGAAAAAAGGCGTAAATGTATGTATGTATATGCTAATAATAAAGAGTTATATCTATCTAATCTAATACTGCCGTGGCGGCCGCCTATAGAATAGTACCCCACCGTCTCATTCCGTGATTGCTGCAACAGCCGGCTAAGAGTTATAAGATCCAAAGGACGGACAGCAGCGTCCTCTGAGTGAAACCATTGAAGTGCGTTGGCAAGCACCCACCTGGACAGGGAAGCCTATGTCAGGCAGTAGACTTCCAACAGTTGAGATAATGACATAGTTTATACAAAATAATAAAGTACTTTTCATTGTAAATAGGGATTAAACTGTAAAGCGTCACAAGTTTATTGTTTTTTTTTTCAAGGCATAAGTGAGAGCACAAGCAGACAGGCCGCATGATGGCTCGCGGTTACCGCCGCCTGTGGATACTTGCAACACCAGGGGTATAGCCGGCATGTTATCAACCCTTCAACACTCTATTCACACTCCTTTTGAAGAGCCCCATATTGTAATTCAACGGGAAGACCATATAAAGATATCTAACGTTTCCAAAAGAAAAGCTCCTGATTTACACCCCATAGCTCCTCATAACCATCGATATACCATAATAACAAGGTCTACAGAACCCTTAGCACCATAAAGGAAACTTATTGGCCACTGAACCGCCTCGTATGGAAATTGTTTTATGTGAGAATAGTTTAAGGGCCCATAAATTACTGCTTCCATTTTTATGGACGCGAGTTTCTTTATGAAGCCGTGTTAGATTGTAAAACTACTTTGAGTGAATACTTATAGTGAGACGTGGATAAGCATTATTTCATGTTAATTTATTTATTTTTACAATCTAAAGCCTAGTTAACATATCAAGCGTCAAGCGCAATAGCACAGAATAAATAAATAATAGTACTACAGCAGTCTCGACTTTATTTTATTATTTATTCTACGCGAAAAGTACTCGTTCATTATTCAAAGCATTCACACGTCACTCTTTTATAACTTGCTAATGTTAGCACGCATTACGAAAACACCCCCTGACATGTGAACGTAGCCTAAAAGTGTTTACATTAGCTATGCTATAATATTGTCGCAATGCAATTACTCCAGAATTACGAGTAAAACAAAGGTTAAATCCAAAATAAATGGAACTTTCAACAAAACAAAGCTCTAATTACCGTGAACTAAACAAAAAGTCCGCCATTCCGTTCTCGTTGTCCAAATAATTAATTCAATTGTCATAATGGTCGCATTCTGAACAATAATTACACAAGTTTGTTTATTTTCACCAACGAGAACAACTTTATCCGTCTCCGATCTAATTGGGTGAAAGAAAACAGACTTAAAATGTCGTTGGGGCTTTACGTGAATACTTAGTGGGAACTCATTGTGGCTCTTAGAATCAGGGAAATAAATACTTTGATGTTTACAATATTCGTTCTGAATTTGGCTCACGCCATTAGAAAGTATTAATAATTCGTCCCGCACGATAATACTTGTCTATATTCATCCCGCATACCTAAATTATTGTAGGTAAGAGTGTTATCTGCCTCGGTGGCGTAGAGGGCGCATGCTCGACTGCCAATCAAGGGGTCCTGCGTTCGATCCCCAGGTCAGGCAGTGTTGAAATATTGGATTTTTCCATTAGGAATTATCTCAATAATTCTTATTGCCTGGAACTGTGCCCGGTAGATGGCAATAGGCTCGCCCCTATTACATGGGACCAATAACATACTGGCGAAATGTGGGTGTGTATCTTATACTATAGGACTGAGTCCTGGGTACACCTCTGCCTACCCCTTCGGGAAAAAGGCGTGAATGTATGTTAAAAGTGTTATCTACTATATCATTTAGCACTTTTACCATCATCCACTTTTACTAATAAATTTTATCTCAATTTAGTTGTTCTGATGTTAACATCCGAGAAACAAATACTATGGTTCCTGAGTACACCTCTGCCTACCCCCTCAAGAAAACGGAGTGATGATATTTTATGTTATGACGAACAAATCTTAGAATTTAATGTACATGGTTACTGCTGGTAATCGGTTAGTATCGTCTCGATTTTTAGTAAAGAGCCAACTCTGAAATCGTCAAAAATCAGCTGTCTCATATAAGTTTTTATAATACATAATATTTTGAAACAGACCAAGGAGAGAAGAAACTGATGTTTTCACGATTTCCATAGATAGTTAGTGGTTTCAAATGATAAAAGAAAAAAAAAAAAAACAATGCTATAAAATAAACAACAGGTATCCTATATTATTATATCATTCAGAACAACCAGCGGTCTAATTGTGGAATGTCTAACAATAACAATTGATGAGTACCATAAACCTATAAAAAGATAAATAACTGATTATTAAAATTAAAAATTAAAATTATTACCTACCAGTAATCTTCTGTATTATTTAGTTACAATTTTTATTTTTATATTAGTCGTAATTTTTATTTATCACTATATAATTTTATTAAATCCTAAATGAGTCACTCTGACTGACATGCAAAGCAGAGCCTAAATCACTGATTCTTTTTTAGTTGGCATAGTGCCTTTATTGAAAAAAGACTAAACAATAGAGCTACCTACTTACTATCTACCCTAACTAAATACACTATATCATAGAACACTTTGAAAATCCACAGATGATCCCGTGATTCTAGAGATTTGAAACTTAGAATGTAAGTTCTTTTCGTTGTCTGGACGTGTGCTAAGAAAGGATTTTTAAAAATTCACATTCTAAGGGGTCCAAAAAGGGCGTCAAAGTTTTGGCAAAGCCGCTGTTTTTACACTAGTTCAGTTAAAATTTTCAATCAACCATCAAAAGTATCGTCAAAATATTGACGTTAACATAATAATATTCTTATGTTCCCAAAACACAAAGGCAAGGAATCAAATAAATTATCCTAAAACGCCAGAAGTCACAACATGCCACAACACAACCCCGTGATTGTTAATTACACGAATAACGAATACAATTGTATTTTTATGAGAGGCCCTTGATTGCCGGCAAGCGTGCGCCATTGTGAGGTATTACTAAAATGCGTACATATAGCAGGTATGTATACATATAGGGGGAATAATAATTTTTTGGTAGAGATTTAAATGTAAGTAAACTCAAAGTAGCACAACGAGCTATGGAAAGGGCTATGCTCAAAATTTCTCTACGAGATCGCAACAGAAGTGAGAGATGAGATCTATAAACAAGCGAAAGTTCGTGACATAGTCCAGCGGATTAGCAAGTTGAAATGGTAATGGGCGGCACATAGCACGTAGAACTGATGGCCGATGGAGCTGTAAAGATGGAGAATGGAGACCACGGATTCATAAGTAGCTTAGGACGTCCACCCACAAGTTGGACAGATGATATGATAAAGGCAACAGGAACACGCTAGATGCAGGCTGCTTACAACCGGAATAGATGGAAATTTATGGGGGATGCTTATGTCCGGCAGTGGACGTCCTACGCCCGAGAATTACTTTGGTGGAAAATTCATTGTCTAACAATATAAAACAAGCTGTTATAAACTTCTTACTTTTAAAAGCGAATAAAATTTTAAAAAATTAAAATTAAATGGGACCAGAACAATACCTGCTGAAAGGAGGGTGTACCTACTATGGGACTGGGTCCTGGGTACACCTCTGAGTACCTCCTACCCTACCCCTTCGAGAAAAAGGTGTTGTTATGTAATGAGTTTATTTAAATTCTTCATTATTATACTTTGCATAAAACTAACTAATTCTACTTATATTATAGGTAACGTTCAGAAATATTAAACGTTCCATACTCCCAGGAAACTGTAGCATTCAATTAGCTGCAGCCCTCATTCCGTCTCAACGTGAACCGGAACGTTATTACGCTAGCAATCTATGTTCCGAGACCAATTTGCATTTAATTACGCTTTTTCATAACTGACGCTAAAAGCTAGGTTATCTCTTCAAAATGCTAGCTTTTCTAGACAAATTTTCTTTCAAATTGTAGTAGTTTTCTACATATTTACGTAGAACTTAGACCACTTAGTTATGTAATTATTAGTACGAGTTCTTGATAGAGCAATGCGTAGCAATTATGAAGCATTTCGTAGCATCGTAGCACTTCCCAGCTCGTAGCACTCTGAAATTTAATGTTTGAAGATATAATATTATAAATCGCCTCCTTTGTAAAGAAAAAAGCGTTTTCTATCAGTTTTCTGTGATGCCGAATTAATGCACGGGATGAGGTTAACAGCTACAGCACACATTTACATAATCATTCAAATAAATGTCAGCGGTTGTTTTTGATAACCAATGACGTTGAATTGCTTTCTTACTCGTGAGTTGATAACGTATAATATGGCCTACTGCGCACCATATGACCAGCAGAGTAGAAATACTTGCGATGACATTTCCTGTGCTAATTGAATTATTCTAGTTGTGTTGAAACTTAATCGTTCAAGCAAAAACTGTATTTCGCCAAAAATTAAACATCGAATGCAATAAGTACGCCAGTGTTTGATAAAGCAGTCACATTTCCAAAGTACCCTCGGAACCAGTAAAGTAAAGCCTTTTAAATCACGAGCGGGGTTTTTGTGCCACCATCGTGAGCCGCTAGAATGAATGTTAAACAGATGTTTGAACTCTGCTCTTTTATGCATTCGATTTTAAAATATGTTCCTGTCTTGACTGAAATCGATGTCATTTTTCTTTAGAAATCGTTATCGTTTCTTTCCCTGATGGTATTATAGGACAACTTTAGCTTGAGTTTATATAAATCATAACGTGATTGCCTCCCAATCCCAACCCAACCCATTAGAATTATACTAGCTGTGCCCCGCGGTTTCACCCGTCTTTGTTCCCGTGTGAATATTGCGTACACAAAGTACCCTTATTTGTTATTCCTGGGTCTAAGCTACATACCAATTTTCAGCTCAATCGGTTCATTATTTTTAACTTAAAAGAATAACAAACATCCTTCCATCCATTCATCGTCATTAACATTTATATTTATAATATTAGTAGGAAGGATAGTATGAAGTTGACATTTCTATTTTGCTATATCCGCCAAGTCGAGCAAAAAAGCGGCGAAGCCGTACCATCTTTTTTCGAAGCAGTTCAGGCCATTTTCGACCCCCTCTAACTTCGTTGTGGATAAAACTAGAAGCCTGAATTTTCAGTAATCAAGTACGCATTGTATATTGGTCTTTATATATAGGTACCTAGATATCATTATTATAAAATATAAGTATTAATGTTGAAGTTATCCACAAAACTGCAGCATCTGGTCTCAAGATGCAGTCTGCAGTAACTGTTGTGTCCAATAAAGTGAAACACAGCTCCCTAATGGAATTGATCCCAAGTTTACAGAGACTGAAACTACTCGGGAGGTCGTATCTACTTTCAGAGAACTGATTGCAATTAGATAATTTGCTTGGACGACGCGTCCGTGGGGCAAACAGAAAATATCTGGCTTCTAATCCGAAGCCTTCGTTCGAATCTCATAATAGGTGGTATGGCTTCGGCCGTCTACGTAACGGGATCTTCGTAACCAGTTACGAACTAAACATATTTCGTACTCGTACGATACCAGTTACATGATAATACGTTTTTTCTTTTCGACTTGATCATTCGCACTCGCCTTATAAATTTCTCTCTTTTGTTAATCTCTTTTCATCTCGCCTCTTAGACATTTCCGAACCATCTAAGCATTCCTTTCTCTGTCTTTGTAGTGACACACCACAGCGTTGCATTATTTAGGTTCTGAATACTACTCAAAGATGACCGATACTGTATATCTATCAACTCAAATGGGTTGACTGCCTCGGTGGCGTCGAGGGCGCATGCTCGACTGCCAATCAAGAGGTCCCGGGTTCGATCCCCAGGTCAGGCAGTGTTAAATATTGGATTGTTCCATTAGGAATTATCTCAATAACTGCCTGGAATCTGGAACTGTGCCCGGTAGATGGCAATAGGCTCGCCCCTTATTACATGGGACCAATAACATACTGGCGAAATGTGGGTGTATCTACTATGGGACTGATTCCTGGGTACACCTCTGCCTACCCCTTCGGGAAAAAGGCGTGAATGTATGTTATGTTTTTATGTCAAATGGGTTACTGAGATATGTCTGAATTTCCCTATAGTGGTATGTGCGGTGCGCTTTCCAAACACGCTGTGTTTTTGTAACAAATTGGATCGGAGTTCCGAGCTTCACTGACTTTGGTTCAAAACTTGTATTTGTTTGCGGTTTCACTACAAACCAACTATTCAAACATACGATATATAGTATAGTGAAAAACGTATTTATGAAAACATACATCCGTATCCAAATAATTGACCTGCGATGATGTTCTTTTTAACCTTAATTTATTTATTACTAACTTTTGCGATTAAAAGTGTCCTCTGCTTACTGAATAATCACTAAGCTTTATAGATTATAAAGAGTTATTCCCATTGGTCCACCTCTTGACAGGCATGATATCTTTATTCTTGTCTAAATTGCCAATTGTCAGAAGTGGGAATATGTTTATAAGTTTTATGGTACTTTTTTAACGTTAAAATGCTTTCCGCATACGAGAGTGTACGTGAGATTCCCCACCATTGAAGCTCGCAAGTGTAATAATATAATATGGGATAACTTCTTTTCTTTTCTTTCTTTCTCTGTTCCAGTGGCATCTTTTGCCTATGAATATTTGTTGTACCTACATTAAATAAGAAAAGTGAAATAATATTGCAGTAATGCTAAATTCTCACGATAGTCAATCAAATCTAAAAATTACCATTTGACGTTTCATACTTTCAATAACTTGGCATAGGCGTAACTCACACCATTTCAATAACCTTCGCCGTCAAATCATGGAATAATGAATGTCACAAGATGTACTATTCTTAATCAATAAATTTAAATTCAAATCCTTCAAAAAAAGGTTTATTAAAAACTGTCAAACCGAACTTCTTAGATTTGATGCACTATAGACATGTTTTCCTTTAATCGATTTACATACTGTGTTATAATATAACGATATTCGTAAACTTCACAAATAAAATAAATTACCAAACCGCCCAGAAAGCGCATAACTTGAAGCGTAGTAACTTTACGAGTTACATTTAGACAAGTTTCATCAAAGCGCTGCCATTGCTAAAGCTGCAAAGTTTGAATTCTCGCGAGTGGCTCTAAGTATTTACTGTCGGACAACAGAGAGTGGCGTCGTTTTTAATTTATTTCTTCCTTATTTACATCGACTGCAGGTTTCTTATTAACTAGCAAAAAGCTTGGAGAGAGCTCCTCGCTTCTATCTGAGATGCTGTTTTAATTCCATGAGTGCTGCATGAGGCTTGTTCTACAAATATTTCAATACAATTTTAATTTCAATGTACTACGTATATTTTTATCAACAATATTGTGGTGAAGGAGAGTTAAGTTTTAGTAAATTTGTCTTTGTCTTTGATTTCACATTTATTTTCAAACGAAATTTGGCGGATCTCATATTATTGAGGATTTTTTTTTTATTGTGGCGAAAATATTGTGAAATAACGATAGTTACCGATGTTATTATATGTCAATATGATACGAGTAATATAGTTGTTTTTGACCTCGTTCCATGATTTTTATACATCGCGCCGCGTGTGACATCGCTCGATGTATAGAGCGCATACATTGATTGTATCCCACGGTCATGTTGCCAGTGATGCTCTGAGTCAAACTGAGAGAGGGGAAAAGCAATAGTGTCTAAAAGTTAGTCTGCTACGACGTGTTTGCTGCTATATTTATTATTATCAATATTGATGAAATGGTACCAAGGCAATTATTCATTATTTAAAAGTAGGAAAAATAACTTGTAAAATTGTAACTTCCGCATTTCTGTAAGCCAACTCGAGTCTTTCGATAACAGCTAAAACAGTTGCTTTAAAACTCGTTCCATTTGCTTTCATTTAATCTCTTCAGAGCTTCAATTATGTTTTCGGATTTAACTTGTTTGTTAACTTGGCCATTAGTTTAACTAAACACTTAGTAATATCAAATTTATTTGATGAATTACCTAAATAATAAATTTTCTCTAAATATTGGGTTAGCTATTATGTAAAACTTTGCTGATCAGCTGAGTTGTGTTCCAGGCATGCAAACTTTTGAGATAAGTTCTCAACTACTGTCCGCAACACATTAATTATTATTACATATTTCTGCTAAGATATTATACCTATAATAAATACTATGTGAATAATATAACATTTTAATAAATGATCAATTTCTTTTCATAAGAGATCTAAATAATTATATTGTATTGGTAGGCCTCTTTAGCAGGGGGCCGCCTGGAGAAGTACCACACGTTTGCAGTTATTCATCCGCCAAGCACTAATGTGCAAACATTACTGTGTTCCGGTCTGAAAGGCAATGCTACCAGCTAAATTACTGGGCATGACGAGTTTCAACAACGAATAACTCAGGGTGACAGGCGCAGTGCAGTGCCGTGCAGAATTTTGAATTTTAAAATACTGGGTGTCACTATGTCTGATATGGGCAATCATGTTGCTTACCATCCTCGCTGATTCGCTCGCCTTGTTACTCATTATCATAAAAAAAAGTAAAAGTGGTTTAGAGTACTCAGGTTTTTATAGGGTAGCATGCCAGCCTTTGATTATTGGAATTTTGCCTCTGTTATTGTTAATATTATGCGAAACATTAAAAAAAATATGAAGGTTCTTAGACTATAACTGATAAACCAGACTGCCCTATTCAGTTACACTGGGTGGGGATCATTCCTGGTCAATTAAAATAAGTGTATATTGTAATGTAACTGATCTTAATTTGTAAAACTATGAACCCAGTTGTCTGAAATAAAGATATTTTATTTATTTTATTTATTAGGTACGTTACACTGAAAATGTAGATAAACACAGTGATTTATTTTATTTTATTGTACTCATATATAACTTGTACATATTTATACTTAACACATTATTTAACACTCACTACAACAAACAAATAGAAATCATTTTCAGGAATGTTGATCACAGAACGCAGAACGTTCAATAGATAAGATTCCGCTTGAGTGAAGTAAATCCTTCGGGATAGAAGTCTGGATTCGAGTGGATGCGCTCGAACGCGGCTATTTTCCGCCTCTTACCTCCCACCTGCACCAGTGCCTGCACCGCCCGCGCTGCGTCGCTCGCAAGTTGCACCCGACACCTAGGTTTACTTCTATTTCATAGAGATTCACCCATTTGTCAGGGGTAATGTGTGAATGAGTTGATATTATTACAACCAAATATTATTTAGTATTCGAATGACATAAGATCGTACGTGTAATTTATAATTTTTTTATTTATGTCTCACACAAAGGTTTTACAAATATTTGGTGCTTATAGGATTCATTATTTGTTTATTTTAATAATTGAAAATTTTATAATAATTATAAAGTTTCTTTAAAAGACCAAAACAAAACTAGAGTCTGTAACGTTAGTTGAATGTTTAGTTGGGAGTGTCAAGAATTTGCTGCAATTTTACTGTCACCACGCCTACAATCATACATTATTCTTTTTTACTTTCCCTAACCTAACCTAACCTAGGACTTGTTGCTGCCATACAACCAGATGAAGTGCTCAATAATCTTCGTCGCATGAAGAACCGGAAAGCCGTTGGCCCTGATGACATTCCAATTGAAGCGTGGAAATCGATGGGTCCTCGTGGTGTGACACTACTCACTGACCGCACCAATAAAAGCATGCCAAACCTTTGGAGGAGTAGTATTATTACACCTGTATACAAAGGTAAAGGCAGCGTACAGGAGTGTGGCAGCTATCGCGGTATCAAGGTCATGTGTCACACCATGAAACTCTTCGAGCGCATAATTGAATGTCGCCTACGGCACGAGTGCACTGTCTCAGATTGTCAGTTAGGCTTCCGACCCGGTTTTGGGACTGTGGACCCCATATTTGCTCTCAGGACACTGCTCGAAGCCTATAGGGAACGTGGAAAACCTCTGCACTTAGCGTTCCTCGACTTGCAGAAAGCTTTCGACTGTGTCCCAAGGGAGGTAATATGGTGGGCTTTAAGAACCAGAAACGTGCCGGAAGCTTACATTGACGTGATCAGAGACATGTATTCCGAATCCGTGTCATTAGTAAGGACCGCCGTTGGCGATACTGAACCATTCCCGGTCACTGTAGGCGTGCACCAAGGCTCTACTTTGAGTCCCTTTCTGTTTAGTGTTGTGCTTGATGCTGTCACTGCGCACATCCATATGCCGCCTCCTTTGGTGATGATGTATGCAGACGACATAGCACTGATAGATGAAGAGCGACTGAGTCTGGAGCTGAAGGTGAACCAGTGGAAGGTTGCGCTTAAGAACGGTGGTCTTAAACTGAACGTGGCGAAGACTGAGTATCTGGTGTGTGGCGATACGGATCCAGAGACCATTCATATTGGGAACGAAGAGGCCGCAAAGGTCGAAAAATTCAAGTAACTCGGGTCCGTACTTCATGCGTCTGGGGATATAGACCACGACGTCAAGGCCCGTATTAGTGCCGCGTGGGCAAAATGGCGCGAGGTCACTGGTGTGCTCTTTGACAAAAAGATGCCACTGAGACTAAAAGAGTGATGTGCGAGACGCGCTCAGCGACGGTCGCGTACCACCACATTGCACTGATCGGAATTTATTAATTCATGTTTTGCGCGGCTCAGCCGCTGCACGCTCGCCAAGCTATGAGTTCCGAGAAACTCATAGCCAACGAACTGCTGGCGTTCATCCAGCATGCAGTGGACACTATGGACGAGGTCAGCATCTTGCAGATCTGCAAATCCAACTTCAAAGAAGAGGAGATTTGTAGCAGCAAGGTGCTACTCTACGAGACCCTTGGCCAGGCGGACCGGATGCCGACCCGAAGGAGGGACGAGAAAGGAGAGCGGAGCCTTCAGGACATCATTAACTTACTGAAGGTGACCGACCCGGACGACGTGCCTGCGTTCGTGGCGAAGGAGCTTCACAAGTTGCCTCCCGTCACATTCGACCACGTCGACGTCACCAGGCTGCTGAAAGACATCACCACCCTGAAGACGAGCCTGGACGCCGTAAAGTTTAGGTTAGAAGTCTCCGAAAATATCATCGGAGAGCTACGTACCGAACTATTATCTTTAAAACGTAATGATTCGGTAAGTAGGTCACCTGAGACTTCTAACGTCAACACACGTCGCGGGGCGCAAAATGCCTCCGTTTGCAGTATTGCGTCACCGCCTGTTGTTGCCGTGCGCGATGCACCGCACCGCGCCGCTCCTGCCCGCTCCCCGCTCGAGACGTCAGCGAAGACGACCACGTCGCCCCTGGCCTACGCAGCCGCCGCTGCTGCCGCCGCTGCCCCCGCCCCGCTCGCGCCCCCGCTGAGGCCCTCTAATGAGAGCACGAAACAGCAACGGAATAAGAGAAAGCAGCAATCCCGTGCGCAGGCGTTCCGTATCATTCCACGCCTGCCGGGTCCAGTTCAGCCAACGAAAAAGGTCGATGAAAACGGCTTCACCCTTGTGGAGAAGAGGAAGCGTCAACCTCGACCTGCCCGCAATCAACGCGGTACCGCTCCCGCTGCGGCTACTTCCATTCGAGTCGCAGAACCGACAATGGCGGTCTATCTCTCCCGGTTTGACAAGAGCACATCCGGTGAGGAGATAGTCCGCTACATAAAAGAAAAGGGCCAACGACGAGTCCCACACCAGGAATTCTCTATTTCACTGTCGAGGCTGGAGTCTACGCGGACGCAGAATTTCAAGTCCTACGTGCTCCGGTTTCCGGTGGAATTTAAGGAGACTCTCCTGGCGCCAGAATTTTGGCCGGAAGGCATAGTGTTCCGGCGCTTTAGGGAGGCGAGACCGAAACATATCATCCCTTAAGCATAGATATAGTTAATATAATATTATTATGTATGTTAGTCTGTAAGGTATTTATTAATATGGGCCTCTGGTGCGTATAATTTATTATACGCACTATTGCCTGAAATAAATGAATTTATTATTAATGAATTTATTTATTTAAAAGGTCTCATATACAAAAGCATTGTTCGACCTGTTCTCTTATACGGTAGCGAGACGTGTCCTACCCTGCAGCGACATGTCCAAGAGCTTCACGTCACGGAAATGAAAATGCTGCGATGGATGTGTGACGTTACGAGACGTGATCGTATTCGTAACGAATACATCCGTGGCAGCCTTCATGTACGTGACGTAGCGGATAAGCTCCAGGAGAGTCGCTTGAGATGGTATGGCCATGTCTTGCGTAAACCAGCCGAGTATGTAGGGAACAGGTGCCTAGACCTCATTGTCACAGGGCAAGACCTCGCGGTAGGCCAAAGCGACGCTGGCTTGACGTAGTAAGGGACGATATGAGTGCCAATAAACTCACCGTAGAGGATGCACAAGACCGAGCGAAGTGGAGAAGAAATAGCCGGAAAGCAGACCCTGGCTATAGCCGGAAAAATTGCTAGGGAGAAGAAGACTTTCCCAAATTAGGCTAGAAGTCTGTACTATGGTAACCAGATGACTGATATACATACTTATATAAGCTTATAACACCCAGACACAGATCAAACAGAAATGTTCATGCACACAATAAATGTTAGACCTGGCCGGGGTCGAACCCGGGGCCTACGGCACAGAAAGCAGAGTTACCACCATCTGAGCCAACCTATATTTAATAACTTACTTTGGTTATAAAAATAAAAAATAAGTAATTAATCCCGTTGAAAAAATACGGCTAGCACTACGAATATACATTTTTAATCTGAGTTGGTTGATCCAATAGCAGCTGCAATTAAGTTAACGAACGCACGAGAGTTTCAGATAACTATTTACATAAAGTACTGAGAGTAAGAGACAATCAATAATTATATTAATAAATCTGATTTGCGTGAAATTGTGGAGTTGTGGAGGAAAATAATTATTGAGTAATAAATATAGCAATCCAATAAGAGATTTATAATTATTGAGGTGACATTGGGGTGTGATCAAAAGCGCGACACTTTTGTGTTTTTCAAAACAACATACATTCACGCCTTTTTCCCGAAGGGGTAGGCAGAGGTGTACCCAGGACTCAGTCGCATAGTAGATACACCCACATTTCGCCAGTATGTTATTGGTCCCATGTAATGTATGTTTTCGATTGGGATTTTTCTCACAAACATCCTGGAGTCTGGAACTGTGCCCGGTTAATGACAATAGGCTCGCCCTCTATTACATGGGGCTTCATTACATAACTGACGAAGGTGGTACCTATTAAGTTAGGACTCGGTCCTGTGTACACTAACCCTATGGTGAAAAAGACGTGATTTTATGTTATGTATTGAGCACAAGAAAAGATGGATACTACCGGTAGTTAACCTAGAAAGCTACTAATCAGTTACACGGACCAAAGTGACTGACGAAATAAAGGAAGACTATGAATTAAACATAGAAGGGAATAGTTAACCAGCGTACTCGTAATCAAGCTTTTAGATGTCATCGGTTTTGTATATTTTATTTTAAGGTGCCGTTCAGTGGCCAAAGTATTAAATGCAACCACTTCAAGTCAGGTTGGTTGGTATGAATTTATATATTATGTTTACTTAAATTGTAGTATAACAGTCATTAGCAACTAAATGTAGTTAACAAAAAATGCTCCTATATACTGCATACTTCACCGACTATAGAGAAACAAGAAGTGATTAAATTTGCAGTTTTCGAAATGTGTATTATGCATTTCGAAAGTTCTAAATTACCCAATAAATCTATATAACCTTTAAAATAAAATTAAATGAATGTAAGGCACGTAGAACTGATGGCCGATGGGGCTGCAAAGTTCAAGAATAGTGACCACGGACCGGCAAGCGCAGCGTAGGCAGACGATCTGATAAAGACGGCAGGAACACAATGGAGGTGGGCCGCTTAATACCGGACTGAATGGAAGTCTATGGAGGAGGCCTATGTTCAGCAGTGGACGTCCTGTGGCTGAGATGATGATGATGATGATGAATGTAAGGTGGTACTTATATATTTTATATCATTATTTTCAAACTAACTCTACGAAATCGTATTTTGGTACGAATTTAAATTTCAAAGTAGTGTAATATTTTATACATGTTAACCTAGATATATTTCCGACATAATCTAAGCTGCTTAGAACATTTACAATTCTAACAAGCACGAATAAGTTCAGGAGTAAATTGCACATTATTTAGAGCTACACCACACAATACACTACCGAGGCTCAAAACTTTACGTGGATTTCACTTTAAAAGGTGTTTAAAAATAAAAATACCATTTTTTAATTTAATTAAGTGAACGAGATGAGCCTTTGCCACTTAAAGTGGTATTTTTCCAAAGACTTTTACACGAAGTCTTGAGAAAAATAGCACTGCGTTTATCACCCTTCAAGAACAGTTGTCGTTAGTCTCTATATAGCTATATCCAGTAATTTCCTTGGTCTTTGTGCTGTTCTTACTGAATCCAAGCAAAATATTGGTCAAAGTAGTGAAACTCTACCCAGATAGATTTCCGACCGTTATCAGTATATTTTGTATCAAGTCGCGTCTCTAGATCAAGTTATATATTCTCAAGAATGTAAAAGGGTATTCCAATTTAAAATATAATTACTTATATTACTTAATGCTTAGAAAATGCAAAATTCGTAGAAGCACCAACCTAGTGATCAATAAATATTTATTTATATTTATTGCTGCTTACCATAGAATTATTTTTAAAAGAAGGAACTCTATTTTAGAATAGAGTTCCTTCTTTGAAAGTTTCAGGCTAACCTGAAACTTTCACTTCCAACCTTAAATTACCTTTTAATGTCAATCTAACTAAAGTGACTATCCAAAAGGTGATTTCGATAGGTATTTAATAAAACTCATTTCTAGAGTCCGTTTCACGTATTGTACACACGGAAGCACACGGAATACACATTTCATTCTGTAAGTAATGACAGTCGTGCCGAACTCGTCCCGCGCCATCCAACGAGCCCTAACTTGATATTCCTGCAGTGTACTCGTAGCGCGCGTATCAGCGGTGGCAAATCTCATTGGGCCGCACGCCCGCACGCCACCGTGAAACATGCATTACCACGAACCAGTACGATATATCCTGTTATTTTTTATGATATACAGCCTTAGCGGGCCCACCGACGCTTTGTTATATGAATACTAGATTATATAATATTGCTCAGTTAAATTCTCTCAATAGTTAGATTTTTAGAATTATAGTTAAAATAATCTTAGCTAGATAGGTTGGGCTGCGCTGATGATACATGGATAATACTGGAAAAGATACGAGTGCAAAGGACGTTTTGGGAGATGGCTTTGATTTTTTTTTTTTTTTTTTATGATAGTTAGTAACAAGACGAGCTCATCAGATGCCTGATGGTAAGCATCATGATTGCCCATATCAGACACAGTGCCACCCAGTATTTTAAAATTCAAAAATTCTGCGCGGCACTGCACTGCGCCTATCATCCTGAGATATGAGTAGTTGAATCTCATCATGCCCAGTAATTTCGCTGGTAACATTGCCCTTCATACCGGAACACAGTAATGTTTGGACATTACTGCTTGGCGGATGAATAACTGGCAAAGGTGTGGTACTTCCCCAGGCGGCCTCCTGCAAAAGAGGCCTACCACTACGATTCTTTTACAGATTGAGAACAAAAATATCACGGCTCTTTTTCATGATATTTTTTGTGTGTCGCTGTGATTTCCACCAATAGCAATAGCAAATAATAATACATTATACTCTGGCAATGGTGTAATACCCAGGACTCAGTCCAATAATAGGCACACCCACACTTCGCCAGTTAAGTATTTTTAGTCCCATGTAATCGAGGCGAGCCTATTGCCACCAACCTAGCACAGTTCCAGTCTCCAGGCGGTTATTGAAAAAAAATTTAATGGAAATATCCAGTAACAATTTGCCTGACCTGGGGATCGAACTCAGGACCATGATCGGCAGTAGCGCTCTTGAGTAGAATATAATGTTTTTATAGTAAAACTATCATAATAATATTATCAGATCTATTGGAGTATATTGTCGAAGTATGAATACTTGTAATTTTAAGATACGTGAGGGAATAGGTTTTCACTTGACGCAATGCAGTAAACGTAATTTTAACGCGAACCGTACGAGTCCGCAATGAATTTGATTACATTATGATTCTTTTCTTTTCAGAGGTCTTATGAAAAATTTATTATTCTTATGAAAATGTATTAATATCGGTTTTTGTACATAAAATAATGGTATAAAAGCGTTAACATTATATTGACATTCCAGTCCTATGTAGTCCGGCCTCCAGCAAAGTACAGGGATATATTCCTGGTTCCTTCGTTTTGGCCCGACGGTATCGTTTTTCGGCGTTATCGGGGAGCGATACCGAAAATTATTGTTTATTAATTATTATAGTATCATGTATGTTAGTTTTTAAGGTATATATCCTCCCCTCCGTAGACGCCCTCGCAACGTCCTCGACGACCCGGACGAATCTATCACCGCCGTCACATCGGCGGCGCTAGGCTCGCCCAATCTTACCAATATACGCAACAGTCCCTCCATTTTCGGTATTGGCGCCGGATACCAGATCCACCAATCTCAGTATATTCAAAAAAAAAAAAAAACTTTAACTTCATATCTTATTTGTTACTTCCTGGTATTCCTGGTGCTTAGCATAAACATAAACATAACATACATTCACGCCTTTTTCCCGAAGGGGTAGGCAGAGGTGTACCCAGGACTCAGTCCCATAGTAGATACATCCACATTTCGCCAGTATGTTATTGGTCCCATGTAATAGGGGGCGAGCCTATTGTCATCTACCGGGCACAGTTACAGACTCCAGGCAGTTATTGAGATAATTCCTAATGGAAAAATCCAATATTAAACACTTTGCCTGACCTGGGGATCGAACCCGGGACCTCTTGATTGGCAGTCGAGCATGCGCCCTCTACGCCACCGAGGCAGTCCTGGTGCTTAACTGATAATAATATTACTATACCACATCATATTAATGTGACAGAGCTGGTAAGAAGATGGAGCTGAAAGTAACCATAGGATCTCCTAAACATTATGCTGACTAACCTGGTTAGGTTAGTCAGCATAATGTATAATAGCATAATGTCAATGGGGTTCCATTGAGCCTGAGTTTTTACTTGACAGATAAATCAAGAAACTATATTCAATACCTACATGTTTTAGATCTCACCTTAAATAGATTTGTTTTTAATGATATAAAACAGCTTGTTAACATTTTATTTTAAATAATTAGCCTGTTTTAATTTAAAAAGGCGTAATTAGTGCGAGAGACCCCAAAGTAACATAAACAAATGAAGTGAAATTAATGGGCACACAAGCCTCTCAAGGGTGACAAAAAGAGTAATATTTAGTCACTGCCAGTTTCCTCGTTAAGATTAACGAGTTGAACTAACAGTAACTGCCTTTTTGGCTGATGTATAGACCGCAGAGACATAGGGTAAGAATAAAAGGAGGAACTGTTCTTATCTTTCATTAAACGAGACTACAGAATGTTTGATCATTTTTATTTGAATTGGTATTAGTAAAACTCTTTTGCAGTTATATTCAATGAAGCTAATAAGTAAGTAATGATCTAATAAGTCTACCTTACGTTCGAAAATACACCTCTACAAGAATGACGCACAAGAAACTTGTAACTCCAGAAGATATTCCCCTATAGTTTAACCCCCTTGTTCTATTTGCCCATTTCATGGTTATTATAAACAATCGGGGGGCTATGGAGGAGGCTCACGTAAGCTAGGGGCGCGAAATGGATTTTTTTATTATACCCTATTGCGAAAAAGCTAAAAAAAGGATATTATCTGTAGAGTTCCTACTGTAATTTAGTTTCACTGTGATGGCAAGAAGTGAATGTAAGCCGGTGGCAGGTCGTTTCCTCAATTATGTTTATGGGTAGCAATCACGCACGTGACGTGGAGGAATTGAACTAATGTGGTTTACATGAATAACAATGAATGTATGCTCGAATCAAATCTAACATTCATTTATTCCTGAAATACGGATGCGGCGTGGTTTAGGCTTTGGTACGATAACATGCTGATGCTAGCCTTGCTGTGCCACTCTCCACTCATATTAATATTCTCTTCTACGTAAAAGCTTGTTCGAAAGCTTCTAAAATCCACATGCTTACTAACTTTTCACACAAAAACTTTATTATAACTCCGAGTCAGATACAGGGCAAATACCCTGTTGGGGGATCGAATTCGGGATTCGAATTTAAAGTACATGACCATACCTGTTTTATCTGTCTGGGTGTTATATGCGCATATAAGCATGTATATCAGTCTTCTGGTTACATTACCTCTAACTTTGCCTAGACTTTTAGGATAGTTTGGGACCAGATGGCCGTGTGCGGAAGTTATCCCATATTTATTAATTATTACTCTATACAATACTTCAAAATTATTATGTAGGCCAGTTTTAGCAAGTGAGACCATTGAGCGTAGCTAATTTATAAATAAATTATTTAAATTTTATCCAACCAACAGAATACAAAAGTAATTCAGAAATTTAAAGAGAAACAAATCAATCTGAATTAAAGTAAACTGACTAATTTCAAAGTAGCCGAAAGTTTAAAATATGAAAACAAATTGCGGGCTAAAGTCTCGTAACTTCAACAAGTTACCAACAAACTCCGAAGTTGTTATAAAGCAATGAGTCGAGAAGTTGCCCTTGCAGATGCCATTTTTGGAAATTATTTAAGATTACGTCCCATTTTGGGGTGAAACTGGGAAATTGAATAGATAAAATCTGAGTTTTCCGCTATTTGTTGGAGTTAACGGTGTTTGTTAGTCAACTTTTAGGCAAAGCTTTAGTGCAAAACTTCTTCAAATTTAGAAATAAAAAACAATAGAATTCAGAATCAGAGAGATCGTTATATTCAGATTACTATCTGCCAAACGTAGTAAGCACCTGCTTCCCCCTAATGTACGCGTACCTACCTAGCTTATTACGTTCTAACATTTACATCAAACAGTCTGATAGGTTCATTAGTTTGGCATGAAAGAATGGTAACAAACATCCAAACAACTATTTACAAAGTTTCGTATTTTTATAATTAGTTTTATCTTTATCGATCGTCTGAATCTTCGCTGAAGAATTTCCTAAAATAATCACAGAGCCTTAGATTTTTATCTGATTTTGCGATTGTTAGTCATATAAAGTTTTTATATGTTTGGGTCAATAAATTTAGTTATTATACTAATATTGCATGCCAATGCCCGAATATAGCTAATCAATATACTCTATCCAAAAAAAGGGCAATTCAAAAGTACCTACAACCGACGAGCATGTATGAAAAATGTCATGAAAGTGAACGAAGCGAAAGTTGTATGTCAGGATCGTAGCAAGTGGAAGGAAATAGTCTCTTCCTTCCCCACCGAGAACAAGGCGTGACTGTATGTATGTAATATACTCTATAAAAGAACTTTGTAAGAGTACAAAGTTCTTATATAGAGTATATTAGTACTGTAAAGATTCCTGTATTCTGAATGTATCCTGTATGAAATTTGGTACGTAAGTAGCTTAGACCCTGGAATAACACATAGGGTACTTTTTATCCCGATATTCCCACGGGAACGAAGACTACGCGGGTGAAACCGCGGGTCACAGCTAGTATATACTATTATAAAGGCGAAAGTTTGTAAGTATGGATGTATGTATGGATGTTTGTTACTCTTTCACGCCAAAACTACTGAACCGATTGGGCTGAAATTTGGTACGTAAGTAGCTTAGACCCTGGAATAACACATAGGGTACTTTTTATCCCGATATTCCCACGGGAACGAAGACTACGCGGGTGAAACCGCGGGTCACAGCTAGTATAAATATATTTTGCTTTTATTAAAAGCCTCAAGATTTATGAATTCCTTAAAGTTGACATATAATGTATGGATGAGCCATACACAGTCTAAACCAGATTATTTATAATAAATAAAATACAGTGGAAATTCTTTGTCACCTTTCAGATCTCATTATTAAAGATACTTCCATACTTACCTCAGAACCGTTCTCTCGTTACCTCCATTCATCACAGCTAGCCAGCTGGGTAGGTCTGGTACATGACGTGATTTACTCTTTGTAACGCCTATATTTATGTGGCAGGTTATTTTTGCACTGACACGTGTACACGGGGCATTAATCTCTTCTATATTGCGGACATGAGAGGATTATGTGCAAACGTGAGTGATGGAAAGTGACGTAATTTTTGGGACAAAATAAATAACCCTTGGAGAATTATTTTTTTTTAAATACTGATTAAAAAAAATGTGTAATAAATCTTGTGAATTCAAAACAGTTCCAGTCCAATCTGCATAAAATTTGGTGGGCTAAATTATTTTCGTACAAGTATTTTCGCCATATCTATATGTACAAATAATAACACTTGAAGAAACATAACACATAACATACAATCACGCTTTTTTCTCGAAGGGGTCGGCAGAGGTGTACCCAGGACTCAGACCCATAGTAGGCACACCCACATTTTGCCAGTATGTTTATTGGTCCCATGTAACAGAGGGCGCCGTTTCTTTACAAAAGAAATAAAGCAAAAATAATTTTTCAATAACAAGGCTCCGAAAATATCAGAATAGCCTGACAACAAACCTATACTATTCAATAAATTGTGTGCATTCACACCATTCCAGCGGCGCTACGTCATGATGTTTATTTGACAGTTACTCGGTCGTTTACTCGCCTGTGTGAACGGTTTACGATCCGGTTTGTTTCATGTTTATACTGTAACTTATCGTCGTTAGTTTTGTTTGTACTACACTTTGCTATTTTTGAAAGTTAGGGAGGGATGTTGGGAAATTTTCAGTGTGAATGAACACTTCATGTGTTGTTGACCATACAAGTCAAAAGACTTGTATGGTCAACAACACAAATGAAAAAAAAAAAATTGTATTTAATATTGCAACGACAGTAGTAAAAATACTCGCATATTAAATACTACAGAATTTATTGAAATCTCTATTTTATTGCGGCCAGTTAACAGAACAGGCTGAAATAACAGGAAAATTGAGAGTTTAATCAACTCGACACATTTGCGTCTAATTTACTCACGTTTTCAATTTGAAGTTAATTAGAAAACTTTCCAGGTCAAAAGCTCCACTATAATACTTTGCTGACAAAGGTTAAAACTATTCTAGGCAGAACTATTCTTAATCTTGCAGACTCTCTAGACCAGAAATCAGTACTATAAACCTAAGTTGCTCTCAATGGACCCGGTTGCAATCAGAATCTGGCAATGAAAAACCCAGATCAGCGGATTTCCCTTCCCTTCTCCGGAAAATTACATTCTCACTCAATCAAGATCCCGGAATTCCGGAAAACCAGGACTGAACGGGACAAGTTAGGAAATATTGGATTTAAAGGTAGATATTTACAATACTTTTGTGAAATAATGGAATGATGATGTTGAAGAGATTAGTTTTGATTGCAATCGTTATAATGGTAAATAGTAATGTCATATTATGTAATTCTTAGTCTTAAAAAATACATATATTTAGCTTTCATTAAAGCCAGTTATGAATTCCTTAAAGTTTTCATATAATTTATTGGATATTTTCAATCAATATTTTCAATATCATTTTAATAGGTTATGATTTATGATGTGGATCGTTTAATGTGAACAAATAAATATTATAATTATTCTATCAGATGGTTAGGCGGTATGTTAGATAAGAACACATATTTTTATATTTTATACTCAAATTTACATGGAGCTATGTCGACCAAAAATATTATTTTTTGTATAACTTTTGTTAGGTGGAGCGCAGTGGAATCAATGTGTGGAAATTTGCTCATTTGAAAACAATAGACATGGAGCGGAGTGGCATAACCCGTGTTTACAATGGTTCAATACGTATCAACGCACACATGCACGCGCCTCACGCTTCATTACGAGGAAAATCGGTGGTCAGCTAGTTAGTCCCGAGCCGCGTTTTTATGAGTACCCAACAGACTGACAAAAAGGCAGACAGACAAAGTTACACATTTACCTTTTCTATACTGCAAGTAAAATAATAGCTCATGAATGACGTTAAAAGAAAATAATTCTGCAGCGCACTACTCGTATTTATCCACGTCTCTAACACAATAACAGTTATCCTGTATTCATAACCCAGGTCGTGCAATGGATTTATACCCGCAATTTCCTTTGCCTTGGGGTTGTTTTACCTGTGAGGTCTCTATCTGTTGCACTGTTCTATAAATGATTAGAAAATTTACATAACAGTTTCCAACGAAGGTTTGAAATCTTTTCCATTTGAAAGCGTAGAAAACGTGTTATTTATACCTGACTTAAACTGATCTGGTGAATTGTATTGTCGCGTTACGCTTATAATGTAGTAGTTGATCTCCTGGGTGGTTCCGGACTCGGCAACTTTGGACTTTAAAGGGATCCGGCTACGACCGATCGATCAACCGCGAGGCACTATACCTAAATAATGCCCAGGCGTTGCATCAGATGTGGAGAAGTCACTTGACTCTTTTATCACGTGCCCTATCATATTATTATGAGTTAGCGCTACTTGGATAATCTTTTAACTTGTTGCTGTAGCAGTTACAAGCGCTACTCCTGAGGTCTTGGGTTCCATTCCCTGGTCAGGCTCACTTGGTATAAATTATGCCTCTTTCAGTTCCTCTCAAAGTCAAAAAGATTTATTCAAATAGGTCACAATCTGACACTTTTGTACGTCAGTGAAGATAAGGTGAGTCTACCGTGCGTTCGAAAAGATACCTCTACAAGAAGAACGCACAAGAAACTTGTAGGGCTTAATTTCTTCTACAACTTTTTGTAACAATCTAATGGGCATATATGAACTTTTTGTCCACAAACACCCATTGATGGGGTAAGTCAATGGGGATCCTGAGTGTACCTCTCCCCAACCCTTTAGAGAAAAAGGCGTGAAGTTTGTTATGTTATGAATCATCTTTAATGGAAGTAGAGGGCCACTGATAATGCTTGTTGGTGTGATGGACATGCTGTACGAAAACCAGGGTAAAGATTAACCGCTGAGAGCCGCGAGTAGTGAAATTCTTATAGCGCCTGTAGCACTGGCGTTAAATCAACTTAGCGCTGCGCTCGAGATTTATATTCCTTCCCTTGCCTTGCCTTCGTATAGAACATTTAAGATTCTTGGGCCTGTATTTAAAATGTTAATTGTTTTGGATAACGCAGATATATTAAGTCAAGATAGAGCACATATCATAAGCACAGTATGCAAAGTGATTGGCAAGTGGCACAAACGAGCGGAAAGTCGTGGTAAGTATATAACATAATAATATGTAGTAGTATGTTTTTTGTAGTGGTAGGCCTCTTTTGCAGGGGGCCACCGGGGAAAGTACCACACCTGCCAGTTATTCATTCGCCAAGCAGTAATGTGCAAACATTACTGTGTTCCGATCTGAAGGGCGCTGGTAAAATTTAACAGCGAAATTACTGGGCATGACGAGTTTCAACAACAAATATTTCTGGATGACAGGCGCAGTGCTGTACCGCAAACAATTTTTAAATTTAAAACACTGGGTGGCACTGTGTCTGATTTGGGCAATCATGATGCTTACTACCAGGCACCTGATTAGCTCGTCTACTCACTATCATAGAAAAAAATTATAACATCACACCTTTTCCTCGTAGGCACAGGTGTGCCCCAGTAATCCCATTACCATAGAAGACACACCAATACTTCACAAGTTATATTTTTAAATCCCATAGAACAGAAATAATCTTTATCGTTCCCAGTAAAACTTAACTAGGTTTATAAAATCCCACTCCATCCCCTGTAATAGGAGGTGACCCTTTTGCCATCAACCGAGCACAAATACAGACTCCAGGCTACTAAGAAGATTCCTACCTAAAAGTAAATTTCAATAAAATGTTTATTGGCATTTTTGATTGGTGGGATAAACGAACGATCGTGCTTAGTCTGTTTTATTACTTATAAATAATTTAGTTTAGTTGCCAGTTCAATTTATGTTGTTTTTCACTAATATCTAACCCTATGTGTATGATCTCTTAAGTATAAGATAAACAAATGTACATGAAATATTATGTGGCTGCAAAAGTGAGTCGAATTATATTACCATTTCAAGATTTAGGCAATTTCTGTATGTCCCATACTACGCAGTGTAAGTAAAAAATTAAAAATATGTGATTTCTTTATTTATGATACATTATAATAATATGTATCTCATTTGACTACCTAACTATCAGTCTTAATAATAGTATCTTGAAGCGAAAATCCGACCACCTGCTTTCAACCAAGCCAGCTTTAAGCCATAACCTCCCTGCCATTACACAGTAAGTTTAATATCTCACATGAAATCTACAATCATACTCGGTACTCCTTACTCCTGGTAAATAAAGGAGAGACGTCATAAATTCTCATCCAAGAGTTTAATAGCCACTAGAATCAGGAATGCAGGCGTCTTCAGCTCTGCTGTTCAGCTACTGAATAAATGATTTTATTGCTCAGCGCTTGAGAGTGTAATCCATTGCTTGCTGCTTTATAGACATTTAACCTTTGTTTTATTTGAAAAAAATTGTCTATATTTTAGGGGGAATCATATTATATTCTGTAGGAATGGTGCATTTTGCAGTATTAAAAGCTTTGTAGCGTTGAGATCAAGAGTTGGAATGTCTCTTAGTGTTTTAATCGATTTTAAAACGGGGAGTGTTCCCATGAACACTTCAGCCTGATACCGGCGTCACGGTTCTATCACCGTACTAGCCGCCACCGCCTGAGAGTCCATCCGCACATAATCGACACGTGGAGCTCGCACACTGCGCGATTTAACCGTTATTTTCTACCGCATACGAGCAAACTATGGAATGATCACTTTGCTGCGGTCTTCCCGTTGAACTACAACATGGGGCTCTTCAAAAGGAGAGTGAATAGAGTGTTGAAAAGTCGGCAACATACTGGCAATATCCCTGATATTGCAGGTATCCATAGGTGGTGGCAAGTGCTTCAAAAACGCCACGTTGTACAACTCATTACATACGACAATGTTTGCGCGTGACATGACATTATGAGCTATGGGATGCATGAAGTCAGCTATAAGCGATCCTGATAAAACCAGCTGCTGCCGACCTCCCCCGCATCCCGCATATGTTCCCTGGACGATGATGTCGCGAGTAGCTAGTCTTTTATCAGTGAGCGGCAAAGCGTCGATCCCCACAACGCCGCGCCGCACAACGGTGAGTCTCCTAGTGGTGAGCTATGTATCGTCGAGTCTTATGTATTATTTTTTCAATAAGTACTGTCAGGCACATAATATTTTACTAAACCAAATCCAGTTTACCACAATATTTATTCCGCTCTGAGCACTTGACAAAAATAGTGATAGGTGCTCAGAGTGGAATACCTCCATAATATGCCCTATATAAGCGATTTTGTTTTCATATTACAAAATTCATGAGAGCGTTGTGCACACTATTGAAGATGTGAGTGAAGATAATTTAAATTATATAGGTATTGTGCCCGAATTGTCTGATAATAATTTACTCACCTAGCTACTGTTGTGTATAGTTACTTAGGCGTACCTTTATTATGTTAACATATTACCTAACCTTGTCTCAACATTATGGCAAACTCAATTTACTTCAGTGAGGTAACAATATTAGCATGACCTAAACGTTATTATCCAGTTTTCAGTATATTACTCAACAATTACCCTCTATGGAGAGCTATCGTTGCAAACCACGGAAGCATGTTCAATCTAAGTAACTATTTACATGGATAACATGCAGCTGAAATATACAGAGTGTATTAAAATACAAACATTTTGGTTTGATTAGTTAATTATTGAATATTGAATAAACATTCTATCAATTATTATTATTATTGAAGTTAACTCTATGATTATGAATTTTTTACAAAATAATTGTTTTACCAACTATTTGGAATTCGACGATATTCTAAATGAAAAATGTAATCAATCGTGAAATGAAATATCGTGTTTTGTATTCCTCTGTTTTTCCGATTTTTTTATTTTATTGAATGACATGTCTAGAATGTAATGTCATCTTACTACAATCTAGCCTTTTGGAGGCTAATAAGTTATTTATAACAAATCTTGCAATCATATTGTTTGATTCAATTTAGGATGTGATTATGAAACCTAGAGTACAAAATAATATTTTACAGAGACTTTTCACTATTAGAATGAATGAGATGAGTCACAATATTTTAGACCAAAATTTTTGAGTTAACTTGATAAAATTGGCATTAGAAGGTGACGTGTAAATCATACTTACTATCGTTTCGTACATAATTAGTATCGTTAGCAATCATGATGCTTACCATCAGGCACTTGATATGCTCGTCTTGTCACTTACTACCATAAAAATAAAATCGACCACTAGAAAGTCTTTCAGTTTGATTGTTATAATATTAAAATATAATTATGGCTATCAAACTCAAACTCAAACTCAAACAGATTTATTCAAATAGGTCATAATCTGACACTTTTGTACGTCAATGAAGATACAGTACTGAATCTACCGTGCGTTCGGAAAGATACCTCTACAAGAAGAACGCACAAGAAACTTGTAGGGCTTAATTTTTTCAACAGATAGTTTCACAATATTTGGTTTGGTTACATTCGTTTTCTTTGAAGGTGCCGCGAGGCGGCTATGCAGAAGTTTCCAGGCATCTTTGTCCTCTATGTACTGGTTGACTTTATAATAAGCCTTCTTAAGTAAAGTAGATTTTATATAGGTTTTGAATTTACCCTCTGAGAGCCCAGTTATCTCTTTTGGGATTTTATTATAGAAACGTACACTATTTCCTAAGAATGTCTTTTTATTTGTTTTAGATAATCTAAAGCTAGGTACAGCTATTTTGTCTTTATTCCTAGTATTAAAATTATGAAGGTCACTATATTCAGGTCGCTATATTTTAAAAGATATATTATGTGTAACAAGAGGCATAGTAAATAGTTATATATAGTTATGTAAACAGATAATAATACTACCATGACAGTGTAGTATCTGTTCTGTGCTAATACAATACGTTGATTTTCACAGGATTGTGTCAAATTCTGAAAAGGTCTATCCTATAAAAACTTTTCATAAAAATATAATGGTATCTATCTAATATAGACCACTATAATAAGTAGCTTATGACACACCCTGTATTAGCTTACGGCAATACTTGCGCTGTATATAAGTACGTAATATAATCCAAGTCTTGTACAGAAAACACCCGAAGCAGCTAACATGAAAATACAGAGGAAAGTAGTTGCAAAGTTGTTCAGTTCAAAGGCTTCATGCCGCTCCAACAATGGTGGAGTTACTTGGAGATTTGTACAGCTCACATACAACTTTCAAGTTATGAAAAATACTTTTGATATAGTTTTTTAAGGCAGCTAAACTCGAATGGGATTGGGCGGGTGACGTCAACCACATGCACCCCGACCACTGGGCAAAGATCTACATACAATAAGAAAAGACAGCGCTGTCGAGGCCGGCCCTGGAAAAGGTGGCGCGATGACTCGAACGCATACCTTCGCGCAACGCGGGGGAAATTTTGTCCAACAGTGTGACGGAATAAACTAAATAAAAAAATGGTTTTAAAATACTAATTAATTAGTAACTCAAACAAAAAAAGTGAGACTCTTTTGCACGGTAATGGTGCAAGTCTTAGTTCGAATAACAATAAGAACAAGATGAACGCATAAGAAAATTGGGATTTGTTTCATCTGTCAGTTTTTAAAATACAATATTTTAAATTTCATTCTAGATAAAATTATAATAAAATAGAAAAAGAATAATATTTGTAAATCCTATCGAGTAATGTTCAGTCTATTGGTACATAGTAGATGTGAGTAAGGAATCAGTGTGCAGTACGAGTATTTGCACGACTCACCCGATCTAATTCCGTTTGACCACTCCCTCGACATCGGTAATGGATTTAACTTGCACGGTCCTCAGCTCTCAGGGGATTTTATAACTAGTTACCTAAACTTGGAACACGATAAAATATATATGTCGCAGCCATCTGGTTAAATAAACAGTTCATTGAAGTTCATTATAGTCTCATTAAAATCCAATAAGATGCCTAACCTAAAATCACTCGATGTTTTAAAACTTGACGTATTGGCTCAGGCAAGATTCAAATGTAACCTAACCTACTCCATTTGGTCTACCAGCGGAGAGCTGGGAGCCTACGCGGCTCCCACACTTTAAAAAAACACTCTAAGGTGTGTGTCGGTTTTGTTTAGGTCGGTCTGCTCAACATAACCGATCAAAAGTTTTTCTTTAATAAATAATTCATCAATACCCAATTTAATTAAATGACTACACGAAATTCTGCCGTCTGGTTAAACGTTTTGATCAGTGACTTGGCTAGTTGTTTTTCAGTGAACAACCTAGGTACAATTAACTGGCTAATTCGACCAGATGGCTCGATGGTGGATGGGCGGATGGATGGATGGATTCTACATAGTATTATGCATCGGGAGTCAATAACGTGTATTAAAACTTCAATCAGTGTATCTTCCTGTCAAACTGAACACCTTTCAAAAGCATGAGTTACGAAATTAGCAAAAAATATTCTACTTTTTTTTTTTTTTTATGGTAGTGAGTAACAAGACGAGCTAATCAGGTGCCTGATGGTAAGCATCATGATTGCCCATATCAGACACAGTGACACCCAGTGTTTTAAAATTCAAAATTCTGCGCGGCACTGCACTGCGCCTGTCACCCTGAGATATGAGTTGTTGAATCTCATCATGCCCAGTAATTTCGCTGGTAACATTGCCTTAACTGGCAAAGGTGTGGTACTTCCCCAGGCGGCCCCCTGCAAAAGAGGCCTACCACTACAAACTACTACTCGACAAACTACTCCGACAAAATGGAATTATTTTGTCGGTAGATGGACCCTCTATTTACTATGCCTCTTGTTACACATATATCTTTTAAAATATAGCCATAATAATATTTGAATATTATCAAACTCAAACTCAACAAAAAAACAGATTTATTCAAATAAATCATAATCTGACACTTATGCACGTCAATAAAGATAAACAGTACTAAGTCTACCGTGCGTTCGAAAAGGATTATAACAATCAAACTGAAAGACTTTCTAGTGGTAGATTTTATTTTTATGGTAGTAATTGACAAGACGAGCATATCAAGTGCCTGATGGTAAGCATCATGATTGCTAACGATACTAATTATGTACGAAACCATAGTAAGTATGATTTACACGTCACCTTCTAATGCCAATTTTATCAAGTTAACTCAAAAAATTTTGGTCAATAATATTGGGACTCATCTCATTCATTCTACTATAATGAAAAATCTCTGTAAAATATTATTTTGTACTCTGGGTTTCATATTCATAACACATCCTAAATTGAATCAAACAATATGATTGCAAGACTTGTTATCGTGATTCATCCCCAATAAAGCAAGATCGTAACGTGATAACAATATATTATTCTGCAAAGACCCATATAGAAACAAATCAATATAAAACATTCATACATCACCGAGCCATGATTCAATTGGCGTGTGATTTAGCACAATTCTGACCATCCAAGTGAATAACACAATTGGATTCCGATGAACGTCCGACGAACAATATTAAATGAAAGCTTTGAATAAATTGCGCGATTTACTTTAATTTATCCAACCGTTTTGGCGTAGAAGTGTTTTATGATGTTACTTTTCTTTTCTTTTATTCAATAGAAGACGATACAATTGGAGAACTATTGGATTGGAGAACCTACAATAGGTTCATTTAATATATTTTTTTTATGATAGTGAGTGATAAGACGAGTAAATCAGGTGCCTGATGGTAAGCATCATGATTGCCCATATCAGACACAGTGCCACCCAGAGTTTTAAAATTCAAAATTCTGCGCGGCACTGTACTGCACCTGTCACCCTGAGATTTTAGTTGTTGAAACTCGTCATGCCCAGTAATTTCGCTGGTAACATTGCCCTTCAGACCGGAACACAGTAATGTCTGCACATTATTGCTTGGCGGATGAATAACTGGCAAAGGTGTGGTACTTCCCCAGGCGGCCCCCTGCAAAAGAGGCCTACCACTACAAAAGAATACTCTTCGGTCACTATATAAGAAAAGTAATAACCAACTTCTTTTAAATTTTAATATTTTTATGCCTCTTATAACTATTATTGCCTTATTAGTATTCTGTGCTATTATCTCCGTTTTCAAGTATTCCAACTACCGATCACCAAGATCACCAAGCCTCTTTCTTGCCAAGCGTGGTGCTTTCGGCAAAATCCCCACATATGAATAGTTTATGGTGTTATGTGGGGGAGGCCTATGTTCAGCAGTGGACGTCTTCCGGCTGATGATGCGAAGTGTGATGTCATGTTTTTAATCTGGTCTCACACCAAAAATTAACATGGCTGCATATTCAACACAATGACAGCGTAACAACTTTAGGTGCAGCAATGTTAGTTTGTCTATATTCATTACTAGCCGATGCTGTTATCCACGACTTCGTCTGCGTTGAATTTGATTAAGAAATCTTTATTCACATTAATATGTAGTTAAAATGTTAGTGTTATTTTTTTTACAGAACCCTAATCTTTTAAAAAACCTTGAGCTTATAAAATCAACTTTCTACTTGTAAAATTCCTATCAAAATCGGACCAGTCACAACATTTTTATATATAAAAAAGGTAAATGAATACTTAAGGAGTACTTATTAAACTAAACAACTACAAAAGAAAAAATTGCAAAATTCGCAAATAAATAATATTCGACTCTCCAAAAGCGATTCAACGGCATTGCTTTCCACACAAAAATATATTTTTTTAATAATTTCGCGATTTTTTCTTTTGAAACTTGTTTAGGTTGGCGGGTAGTCGCACCCCACTTTGTATTACTGCACACTCATAACACGTTGTATATAATATGTTATTAGCATCGTCCGTTATATGTTATTAGTAGTAGTAGTTTTGTAGTGGTAGGCCTCTTTTGCAGGAGGCCACCTGGGGAAGTACCACACCTTTGCCAGTTATTCATCCGCCAAGCAGTAATGTCCAAACATTACTGTGTTCCGGTATGAAGGGTAATGTTACCAGCGAAATTACTGGGCATGATGAGATTCAACAACTCATATCTCAGGGTGATAGGCGTATAGTGTATAAGTACTAACCCTATTACATAAGTATACTAATATATAGTTCATAAGCTTATACTGTATTGATCAGAATAAAACCTACTTTTATCCGAAGCTGTCGTCCATCATTTGTTCTCGCCCTATATGGCGACCGTGACAGGACTTTTTTTGCCAAAATTACAATACCACTTAACAAACTTTGCCGAAAAGGAAATATTTTTGAATGGTCAAAAGAATGTGAAGATTCATTTACGAAACTTAAACAGTCATTAATAAAACCACCAATTCTTCAATATCCTGATTTTTCTAAAGAGAATGAATTTGTATTGCATACGGATGCTTCTGGTATGGCTATTGGTGCAATGTTATGTAACAAAAATGATTTACCAATTGCATATGCCAGTCGTTCATTAAATAAAGCGGAAATAAATTATCCAACCATAGAAAAAGAACTACTTGCAATAGTTTGGTCAGTGAAATATTTTAGGCCATATTTATTTGGAAAGAAATTTACAATAATGACAGACCATAAGCCATTAGTTTATTTATTCAGTATGAACAACCCCTCTAGCAGACTGATGAAGTTTAGACTTGTTATGGAAGAGTATGATTATAAAATTGAGTTTGTAAAAGGAGCGAATAATGCACCAGCGGATGCATTAAGTCGTTTAGTGATAACATCAGATGATTTGAAAGATATGAACTGCAAAGTGATGAATGTGATGACAAGAAGTATGACAAGAAAAGAGAAAGAAGCTGTCGACAACAATAATTTGGTCGATAATATTTCCACAGATCAAAGGACTGATCACCCTAAGATCGTAGAAATACTTAAAAAACCAAAGAATTGTGTCGATATTGTAGTATTTAACGGTAAAAATATTGTGAAAGACAAAGAAACAGTGTAATCTGATAGTTTTGCATATATACCTACTAAGTCAACAATTTATATTAATCCAAATTCTCGATCATGCTCAGCGCGATACGCTTTCGTGAGGGATTTTGAATTATTTTGTAAACAAGTATGTGTAGATGAAGTATTTATAATGAGAAACGATGAAAGTAAAAAGTATATTGAATGGATATCCAATGAAGTAGTAAATAATGATAAATGGACCGGCCCACGCGTTAATATAATAAAAGATATTAAGAGAATAGATAACGAAGATGACAAAAAAGTTATTTTAAATGATTTCCACTTACTTCCAAGTAGTGGACATGCCGGTATGAAACGAATGCTAAATAATATGAAGAAGTATTATTTTTGGACAAATATGGACATAGACGTCAAAAATTTTGTAAATAAATGCGAGAAATGTCAGAAACAAAAGCATTCTTTGCATACTAAAGAACCGATGCAAATAACGACTACTGCAGAGTCGGCATTAGCAAAGGTATTTTTAGATATTGTAGGCCCATTAGATAAGGATTATTATAATCACTCATATATTCTCACTCTACAGTGTGAATTAAGTAAGTATGTAGAGGCATATCCTTTAGAATCTAAAGATAGTGTAAGTGTAGCTAGAGCTTTTGTAGATAATTTTATACTTAGGTTTGGTATTCCAGAGGCGATTGCGACAGACAGAGGAACGGAGTTTATCTCGACTACGATGAAAGAGGTCTGTAAGCTATTACATATTGATCAAATTTCTTCTACAGCTTATCACCATCAATCAATTGGCGCTTTGGAAAATTCTCACAAATCTTTAAATGCTTTTCTTAGAATACAATGTGACAATGATCCCAGATATTGGAGCAAATAACTTCCATATTGGTGTTTCTCTTATAACACTTCAGTCCACACCAAAACAATGTATACACCCTACGAACTTGTTTTTGGAAAAAAATGTAATATACCATCTAATTTGAAATCTGATTATGTAGAACCTTTGTATAATTTTGATAATTATCCTTTAGAGTTAAAATACCGATTGCAAAAGGCTCAACTTGATGCCAGAAACAATTTGTTAAAAAGTAAAGAGAAAAGAAAATTAAATTATGACACATATTTAAAACCAGTTATGTACAAGAAAGGTGATTTATTATTAGTAAAAAATGTAACAGGAAACAAATTCGATTCAATTTATTTAGGACCTTTTCAAGTTTTATGCGACTTATCACCTAATGTAAAAATCTTAAAGAATGGAAAGGAGGAAATTGTTCATAAGAATAGAACTAAGAAGTATAATACTTAAAAAAAAAAAAGTTATTGTAAAAACTTTTTTTTCTCTTTTTAAGAGGAAGATATAGTGTATAAGTACTAACCCTATTACATAAGTATACTAATATATAGTTCATAAGCTTATACTGTATTGATCAGAATAAAACCTACTTTTATCCGAAGCTGTCGTCCATCATTTGTTCTCGCCCTATAGGCGCAGTGCAGTGTCGCGCATAATTTTGAATTTTAAAATACTGGGTGGCACTGTGTCTGATATGGGCAATCATGATGCTTACCATCAGGCATCTGATGAGCTCGTCTTGTCACTAACTAACATAAAAAAAAAAAAAATAATAATAAAAAAATATTATTATACTCTCATAAACATTTAGTAAAACTCTTTAATTATTATATTACTAAGAGAAACTTAATTTTTATTTGAAATACCATTGACGAAAATACTAATTTAAACTAGTCAAATTTTCAAAGCAAGATTTGTTTGAAAACCCTCGGTAAATATTATTTTCTACATTTTATCTACAGCAAAAATCAAACCCAATCAACAGCAAAATACCGTTCAATCATAACCTTACAATACCGTTTTCCAATAGTTGGCGTTCAAAGAGGTATTCAAATCATCTCGAGTGGCCGAGGGTTAAGCGGTTCAACCCTCGCCTGCAACAGGTGGTATGTTGGACCCGCGCTGAGTTAAAATTCATTCATCTGTCCTTTACCCTATGCGGATGAATTGTATTAGAATTAGACTGATTGTGTAATTGGCTGTGAAGTTGAATTTAGGGTTGGATGGGTTTGATGAAAAATGAAATAGTGTAATAATAGAAGAATAATAAAATTAACGAGTAGGTCAGCCGATCCTGCGGGATAAGTTCATAGAGGCCTCGGTTGACGTAAGAGCCGTAATAAATATTATGATCTTCTAGTAAAGTTTTATATTGTAGAATCTTTAGGTTTCTTATATAAGTAATATTATAACCATAAATATTATTACTGCCTCGGTGGCGTAAAGACTGCCTCGGTGGCGTAGAGGGCGCATGCATCCCCAGGTCAGGCAGTGTTAAATATTGGATTTTTCCATTAGGAATTATCTCAATAACTGCCTGGAGTCTGGAACTGTGCCCGGTAGATGACAATAGGCTCTCCCTTGTTTGTTATGATCTGAGCTCGCCCCCTATTACATGGGACCAATAACATACTGGCAAAATATGGGTGTATCTACTATGGGACTGAGTCCTGGGTACACCTCTGCCTACCCCTTCGGGAAAAAGGCGTGAATGTATGTATGTAATATTATTACTCATTGGCGTGTGGATATGAAGCTTTAATTAATTTAAAAAAATATTATAATACATCGTATTGATATTATAGAGCAGAGAGATTATAGTAAAGGAAATAATATCTTGCATTTTTTTGTATCAGCACACAATTGTTTGTTTATAAAATTCGGTAGGTCATTAAACTTAATCTCCGTGTATTTAAAGTAACTCGACAAAAAGCCCAGCTACACCACAAATCTAATGATTCATAACAACCACCCGTTAAACTCTAAACGCCTTAACAGGATAACGTCACCTTCGAACTGTTGATGACAAATGGCATACCCTTTGACCGTCGCCTAATCACTAATCGGCAATAGGCTAATTCCACGGGCCCAATCTCGGCTCGACCACCTGCTCCGCAATTTATCGTTAACTTTACAACGGTCTGGCTCCCTGCCACCCCCTCACTACAGGGGGTATAAATGCTATATAAATGCTACTATTTACCCTCCGATGACCTTACCCCGAATATACAACGTATGAGGTTTCCACTATACAGCTTATTATGCAGATGTGAGCACGGAACGTGAACAAATCTTGATAACTTTTAGGGCGCTAATTGGATGAAAACAAACCAAATCTCGACCTTAAGTGAAAAGAGACACAATATCTGCCTGTTTCATGCATTCTCTAGTTGTTTGAAACCATCATATCTTTAAAAACTGTTCATATTTAACGCTAACGATTTCATCTAAACTCGGGTAAGATTGTAACTCAACATAAGGCATTGCGAACGTTTCATCCAACTATTTCAACTCTACAAAGTAATAAAAACATAGCTTTGCTTCTCTTGTATGGATGAGAATATCAATTTCAGTCCACAGACTTATCCCAAGACTTATTTTAGGATCCTATCCGGTAACCGAATGAAAATATATCCGAAACTCCAAAAGTCCATAAAAAGCGTAAGTCTCGAAACTCGTAAGTAAAGAAAGTTAGGAAAACCTTCACGTTTCCTCAAAAGTACACTTTGCTCTTTACCCGTCTGATGGTACAATAGTGTACCATACTTGGCCATAAAATAAAAAGGTACAGAAAGCCGTCCCTGCAGACTCTTTCGTATTATAAGAACCTCCGAATCGCTTAGATTGACACAGCAGCAGCAGTAAGTGGGTCGAGAAATTATGTTTTACTTTAAAATGGAGCGTCAACTTAGATTGGTAATGATTTCCTCTGAAGACTTCGACGCAGGATATGCAATGGCTAATGCCCTGTCGATGCCGTCAGCTTACGATTTGTATACAGCTGCTTTTACTTTGAGCAATTATTTAAGTCCCAACTGACTGACTCACTGACACACTCACTCATCAATGCTCAGCCCCTGGAACCTTCATACCTAGGAAGCTGATATTTTTGTACATAGTTTTTCATGGTGTAGACAAGAAATAAGAAAAAGTTCTCGAAATTCTCACGGAAACGAAGTAGGGGAATTCAGCTTGTATAAAATATTTTCGTGTTTCCCATTAGTAGTCTACCTTCTGTGCCAATACATAATATGGTTCGGTTTCAGTCAGCGCTCGCGACGATAAACCACACATCGATGGCCGTATTTTCGGAAACCGTCGCGGAGAACCATTCGTCCGGGAAGAGTTACGTGGGTTATCACTGAACATATGGGGATTCTCACTCAATTTATGACGGGTCACTACCTAGCAAAAAATCCTTCACGTGCATTCACCCTTACGCCTTTACAAGATAAGGTTGAAAGTCCTATAGAGGTTGGAAGCAATAAAGCGGTCAGGTAAAAAAGAAAAAGTTGGAGTTTTTGCCGAATTTGTGTCAGATATTGAGCGTAAATTTGTGTACGCAGCAGCCGTGATGCTGACGACTGACGGGACGTAACCAGAAAGTGAATGATGCTGTCTTTATTTGATTTGTATTAGGATGTCACCAGAAATCTATTTTAGATAAAAGTAATAGCGTACATACTTCACTATTTTTGCCAAAGCCTTTTGCAGATATTATATTTATTTGATATTGATATTTGTTGTCTACTCACAAAACATCAATGAATTATTACATAGCTGGGGTTTGCAGTTTTACTTGCTGAAAAGTATCCACCCTATGCGTTACTTATCGAACAGCCCAAGTAGTAGTTTTAGGAAGAGAATACAAACATCGACACACAACTATGATTTTTGTTGTAGGCCTCTATTGCAGGGGGCAACCTGGGGAAGTACCACACCTTTGCCAGTTAATCATCCGCCAAGCAGTAATGAGCAAACATTGCTGTATTCCGGTCTGAAGGGCAATGTTACCAGCGAAATTACTGGGCGTGACGAGTTTCAACTAATATCTCAGGGTGACAGGCGCAATGTAGTGCCGCGCAGAATTTAGAATTTTAAAGCACTGGGTGGCACTGTGTCTGATATGGGCAATAATGATGCTTACCATCAGGTACCTGATATGCTCGTCTTGTCACCACTATCGTAAAAAAATATATTCACCAAAGATACTTCTTATCGCTTAAGGCAATCTCTTCCAGGCATTCTCAAGCAATAGGTAATACCTAATTCTAGCGGTAATCTTAGATAAGTAGATGTATATTTATCAATTTTTAACTGGCCTCAACTGAGTGTACCTATTCTAGATAGGTTTATTTTATTAATATTTTCTATTTAAGTACCTACTAACAACTGAGTACCGAATGCTACAACGAATATTAAGTGTAGTTGAAATGTTCCGAAAGATGATTAGGATGCTTTGATTACGTGGAAGTGGTTAACTATATTAATACACCCACACATTTAAGGCGATGTCATTTAAAGATCCAGCTTTGCATACCACTTTGCTTTTATAAAATCCCTTATAAAAATACAGCGGTTGGTTTTAATCATAGATAGGAGAGCAATGACCCCTTGAATTTTTTAGTACCAAACATATTTTTGCATTGCACAAATAATAGCACCTCACCGATCATACGACATGATTTTTATAGCGCACACATAGGTTAATATTTACATAAGCAAAGCCCTGTATTATTCATTGGTCAAAACGTCAGTAAAAAAACGTCAGTAGAAACACGTATCACAATTAGGCATAATCTCTTCGTTTACAATTGATAAAGTAAGTCAGTCTCAATCTAGGGAAATTACTATACTAGCTACTTTTCCGTCAATTTTCGTCTAAAACGCCACCATGTTATAAATGTACATTAATCAGAGATCCCTTGATAGAGTGCCACTATAATTATGTATAATAATAGTCAGAACACGCGGCTCGAACAACACACGAGCTCGCGTGTTGATCGACAGTTTCTAGAAGCCTAAAACTTCCAACTCCACTACTGAATGCAAGCAAAATACTCGAACCACTTGAATAATTTATGACATTGAATATGCATGCTTGTATAAACGGCTTTATTAGCTAGTTACACAATGAATTTTAAATTCCCAAATAACCCCTGTCACCTGGATGTTGAAAAACTAACAGTTGAAACATTAGATTTTGTATTGTTATTTTTTTTTTATAATTTTTGATACACACCCTTAACAGGCTACCAACACGATTACATATTAAAATATTCTAGGACTTCATTGTAATTAGATAAAACCACAGAATCAATTCAGAACAAAGGGCAAAGGAAAAAGAAACAGAAACAAAGGGCCGAGGAGTTACCGGCTTTAGAATAGCGCTCCACCCGTGGTTGCCGTAAGAGCCGGCTAAGGGTTAACAGATCCAGAGGACGGGCAGCAGCGTCCACTGCAAAAAAAACATCGAACTGCGCTCGACAACCCGTCTGCCAAGCGTGTTGAGTATATATATACTACTGAACGTAGGCTACGTTCAGTAGTGGATTACCAACGGCTGAGATGATAATGATGATGACGATTACAGAATCAGTTGCCTCCATGGAATAATGGTCGCAGGCTCTACTGCCATCATGAGGTCTCGGGTTCAATTCCCAGTTCAGGCAGTGTTATTGGAATTTTTCATTAGAAAATTAGAAAAATTTTCTCAGTGGCAGTCTAGAATTACTGTGCCCGGTAGATGACAATAGGCTATTCTATTACATGGAAAAAAAAAAAACATAATTTCCGATTAGTGGGTGTACCTGCTATGGGACTTTGTCCTGGGTACACCCTTTACCCTTTGGGAAAAAGGCGGGATGTTATATTATGTAAAAGAATCGAGTCCCAATTAATACATTCAGTATTTAATTAAAACGTTAAATGCATTCAACTTGCGCGTGAAATAACCGCATAAGTGATTAAACATCGAGCACAAAACGAAATATAAATAGTGATCCGGATGAAATTCATTCATTCATTCCCAACAAAAAGGATCCTCGTAAGCGAATCATTTATTAATTAAAACTCGAAGCTTACTGCAACTAACAGCTTTTACAACTACCTCAAGCTACTGTGAAATTCCTTCTACTGCCTCAAAATTTATTGACCTTTTTTAACTTTAGCTACTCCAGGTACAACATTATTCTTCTTCTTGTAGAGGTCACTTTCAGAATTAAATGTAGATTCATTGGTTATTATTAGCTTCATTAACTTGCCAAAGATTATAAAGGTAATATTTTCTTAATAATAATCAAACTCTCAAACTCAAACAGATTTATTCAAATAGGTCATAATCTGACACTTTTGTACGTCAATGAAGATACAGTACTGAGTCTACCGTGCGTTCGGAAAGATACCTCTACAAGAAGAACGCACAAGAAACTTGTAGGGCTTAATTTTTTCAACAGATAGTTTCACAATATTTGGTTTGCTTACATTCATTTTCTTTGAAGGTGCCGCGAGGCGACTATGCAGAAGTTTCCAGGCATCTTTGTCCTCTATGTACTGGTTGACTTTATAGTATGCCTTCTTTAGTAAAGTAGATTTTATATAGGTTTTGAATTTACCCTCTGAGAGCCCAGTTATCTCTTTTGGGATTTTATTATAGAAACGTACACTATTTCCTAAGAATGTCTTTTTATTTGTTTTAGATAATCTAAAGCTAGGTACAGCTATTTTGTCTTTATTCCTAGTATTAAAATTATGAAGGTCACTATTTAATTTTAATTTATGTAAATTTTTATGCACATACATGATGTTCTCATAAATGTATAAGGATGGTAGGGTTTATTTCTGATGGGATGTTTATTTCTTTAAATAATTCCCTCAGGGATTCGCGTGGACGCATCTCATAGATGGCACGAATCGCACGTTTTTGTAGTATAAAGATAGTTTCTATATCTGCAGCTGACCCCCACAACAGAATCCCATAAGACATCAAGCTATGGAAATATGCAAAGTACACTAATCTCGCCGTGGCTACATCTGTTAGTTGCCTAATTTTATAAACCGCGTAAGCTGCAGAGCTTAGTTTCCCTGAGAGCTCGGTGATATGAGTGCTCCATTGCAGTTTAGAGTCTATATTTATGCCAAGGAACAAAGTTGCATTGTCAATATTGAGTCTTTCACCGTCAAGAACTATGATTGGTTCTATACTTCTGACGTTAGGCAACGAAAATTTCAAACATTTAGTCTTTTTCGCATTCAATAACAGATTGTTTGCTGTGAACCATCTGGATATACTTGCTAAAGTATTATTAACATGTACTAGTGAAGTATCCTTCCTATCAACTTTAAAAATCAATGACGTATCATCGGCAAATAGAACTATATCTGCTAGACCGTGGACCATGTAAGGCAAATCGTTAATATATGCCAAAAACAGGAAAGGACCCAAAATTGATCCCTGTGGGACTCCCATCTTGACAGGAGAACTAGCAGATGTGATACCATTGACGCTAACCTTCTGCTGCCTACTAGACAAGTATGATTCCACCAGGTTCAGGGCATTCCCATGAATTCCATATACTTCTAACTTGCGCAGTAACGTGCAGTGTTCTACACAGTCGAATGCTTTGGAAAGGTCACAAAACACTCCAATGGCATCCTGTGAACTCTCCCAAGCCTCCAAGACAAGAGTCATGAGATGACAGCCTGCATCGGTTGTTGATCTGCATTTGGTGAAACCATACTGGTTTGAATGCAATATTCTATTTCTATTGAAATGTGACAGCAGTTGGTTTAGCATCAATTTCTCAAAGATTTTACTTAATACTGGCAAAACAGAGATTGGCCTATAGTTTGAGGGATCTGTCTTACTTCCCGATTTAAAGATAGGAGTGATTTTACTTATTTTCATTAGTTCTGGAAACGTGCCTTTATCTATGCATAGGTTAAATAAGTCTGCTAAGTAAGGAGCAATTGTGTTTATTATAGAATCTAGCATTTTTACAGATAGACCCCATAGATCTTCAGTAGCTTTAACATTTAAACTCTTGTACGTCTTTTTGGATATCAATTAATGAGATGTGTTCAAACGAAAATTCAGGTATGGTGCGTTGGAAGTTTTCTTTAAGAAAAGCCTCCGCCAAGTCTGGGGATGAATCAAGTGACTTGGTCGCGTTCAGGGCTATGTTAGAGAAGAAATCGACAAAAATATTAGCGACTTCCTCAACATTTGTAATGTGTTCATTATTAATTAATATTTTATATTCAGAATCTCTACATTTATCTTTACCTGTTTCTACGTTTATTGTTTTCCAAACCGTCTTAATTTTATTACTTGATTTGCGAATTTTGTCTCTAATATTTATGGCTTTTGCTTGGATGCAAACAGCTTTAAAAATTTTTGAATAACATTTAACATACTCATGAAATGATTCTGAATTGGAATGGGCTTTATCCCTATATAACTCATACATATTATCTCTACTTTTCCTGATACCCTTGGTAGCCCAATCACTAAATTCTAGTTTCCCATTCGTGTGTAATTTCTTTTTGGGACATATCTCATTGAACTCCTTACTTATTACAGAAAATATGTTTTCATAATTGAAATTAGGGTCTTCCTCAGAGACAGCGACATTTTCCAGTTTTGATTCTATATTATTCCTAAGCTTTTCGAGTTTATATGTTGTTAGGGGCCTATGTTCAATTGTTGGTTTTTCTTTTGATTTTTCACTTATAAATTCTAGTGAGAGACCCTTGTGGTCAGACCTAACTCCACCCGTTATTGATAACTTCCTACTTTCGAAATTGGTAAAGATATTATCAATACAGGTCGATGAGGTAACTGTAACTCTTGTGGGCTCAGAGAATAGGTAACTCAAACCGAAGGACTTAAATAAACTAGTCAAATTAGTTTTATCTGGAGAATCTGACAAAATATCAATGTTAAAATCACCGCATACAAGTACTATAATAATATTAATTTCATTTCATATTTAATGAATTACCGGCAAAAGCATCGAATTACAAGCATTATTATGTACACAGATTCTAATCAAGGGAATAAGATTAAGTAGTGTTGTATTATGTGTCTGATAGAGGCGGTTATTTTTATTTTGAATATTTGAGAGTAGATCTCTTGCCTTGTATTTTAATCGGGAATTGCTGCTGCAACAAAGGGAGTATCAAAGAGAAGGATGCTTTCTGATTTCATTGTTGCATTCAAATAATAAAAGGGATACAAAGAGAACCAGCTTTACTCTTATTACAATAAAGTCATCAAAATGGCATTTGTATTTTATAGGCCCCTTCTTTAAATTACGACATAATATCTCTGGAGGTCTCCTCTCAAGATTAGAATTATCTTTTATTTTATAAGACGTCAATCATACGCGCGAATGTTGTGGCTACCTATAATTGGATAAGCATCTTGAATTTGTTTAATTATGTTACTATTTTTGTATATGTGATAGTTGCTAATTTGTTGGTTACCCTTAATAATAAAATTAATTAATTAATTACAGCGGTATTTTTACGATGCAATATATTGCGCTTGCTCGCTAAGCCGTTGACGTTGCAACCAAACTAGACACGCCAAAACAAACGTTTACTATCCATGTTACAGAATTCATTAAACCTGCTATTAAACCTTTAATATTTTACACTCGGCTGCTCTCTTACCAATAGACCCTCGTAATAAACTGCTTCGCGAAAAATTTGGTACCAACCACACTCTGCTGCGTTTATTAAAAAAATAATAATAAGTCTGTAAATCACGCATATACATAAAATACTTACAAGTAGACATATTATTTTTTATTTTTATTATTAATTTGAATTTCGCTATTGTTTCTAATTTTATTTGCATTTTTTTTTCGCTATTATATTTTATTTCTTGTGTGATAATTGTAATTGATTTCGTGTCGTTTTTATCACAATAAACAATTTCATTTCATTTCATTTCATTTCATTTCAAGTAGGTCTTCAGAAAAAAAATGGCCTAAGCTCATAAATTATACATAGTAGGTATATCCACATTTCAGAAAAGGCGTGGAGAGCACAAAAACTTATCAAATATTTGGTAACCAGGTCTCTGAGCTCTCGGAGCGTACCCTCGAGGAGGATTGCCTCGCCAGCACCCAACACCCAGTAATTTATTGCCAACTGTTAGAGAATCATAAATTACTACGTTCTTGCTGATAATTCATCGTATAGGAGCTGAATAAAAGTGGTGTAATAGCAGTTATAGTGCTTTGTTCGGCGCCGCGTTTTGTTTATGGGTATGTATGATTGTTCATGTTATGTATTTTGATCTGAACGCTTTTAAAAGTGGTAGACTTGAAAGAGTAGGCTTTCATATTATATTTTTGTAGTTTATTTATGTTAATCTCATTAGCTACCATTGGGTTTAACGTTGTTTTGATTTTGACAAGGTGTCATTTGATTGGTTGGAGTTTTGCAGAAGTACTGTACAAAATATAATAAGAATAATATTAAATCTAATGTCAAGTTTAACCAATTAAATGTTTCATAAACTCTACATACCTAATGAGTGTATGTATTAGGATAAAAAGCAGTCATAAAATAACATTCGTTTTACAGAATTTGGTACTATTCGTGTTAAATTGAAAGTTAATTCAATTGATCCGGTGTAGCGAGTAATCAGCGTCAATTCTTGACGTCATCGACAACAAACGCGTTGAATCCGGATGAGAAATAAATCCTCTTTTACGACTTTATAATGTGATTTTATGTGTCAGTGATTAACTTAATTAATCCTCTTCACATTATACATATTCATTTTGTCAGCATAAAATAAAAAGCAACAGAAAGCTGTCAAATTACTTCTCTCTGGAGCAGTGGTTCTCAACCTAGTTATGAGGGACCATTTTACAAAGTTGCTGTCATGCAATGGATCATTACTTCATTTATAAATCCTTGGTTCAGTGAAACTCATAGCCATATTTTATGCACGTCGGATTAGGCATCTAACTGGTTTTTGATTGCATTTTTTATGCCTGTATTAGATCGCCAAGAAAATGCGAACAGGGCTCGCATTAATAGTTGTACTTATGTATATCACTGGTAAAGAACCAATGCTTTAGAATCGCGTATATTATAATTTGATTATGTTAAATATTAAATGTCATCTATATCAATCTATATTGTGTATCAGCCTCGGTGCCTCGTTGGCATAGCGGACGCAAGCTGGACTGCCGTCAGGAGGTTCGATCTCCAAGTCAGGCAAGGTGTTAAAACTTGGATTATTCCATTAGGAATTATCTCAATAACTGCCTGGAGCTTGGAACTGTGCCCGGTAGATGGTAATGGGCTCGCCCTCTATTATATGGGACCATACTGGCGAAATGTGGGTGTATCTACTATGGGACTGTCCTGGATACACCTCTGCCTACCCCTTCGGGAAAAAGGCTTGAATGTATGATGTTTAATAACATACTGGAGAAATGTGGGTTTACCTACTATGGGTCCTGAATACACCTCTAAACTCTTCTGAAAAAAGGCATGATTGTATGTTGCGTATCAGTTTTATGTGTACCTTCAGCTTTTAACTATCGCGTGTGAGATAATGAGACAAACAATACACAAAACTTGCACAGCTCCCGGAGAGAGCTCGAACCCTTACATGGTTGAGATTCCGTTGACTCGTACAAAGCGGTTGAAGTCAACATTTATTGTTCGAACTGCCAAGGAATGGAACACCTTGCCAGAGTCATTGTTTCCCGAAAAGTACAATTTGGGGTCTTCAAGTCAAGAGTGAATAGGTATCTTCTAGGCAAGCACGCACCAACGTCGACCGCGTCGTCACTTACCATCAGGTGAGACTGCGGTCAAGTGCTTGGCTATTCAGTAATAAAAAAAAAAATAATAATAATTCCCGAAGGGGTAGGCAGAGGTGTACGCAGGACCCAGTCCCATAGTAGGTACACTCATATTTCGCCAGTTATGTTTTGATCCGCTTTAACAGGGAGCAAGCCTATTTCAATCAACCGGACACAAATCCAGAATCAGCCTGTCATTGAGGAAATTTCTGGAACAATTCATTTGCCTGACCTGGGAATCGAGCTCAAGACATTTTGCTCAGCAATCGTGATTGTGGCCGTAACGAGGCAAATTTATAGTGATAATTTTAAACTGGGAACTACTTCTAGTTTAAAACAAACACGATTTTTTGTGATGGCGCCCACTGTTTGTCCCCCGGAATAAAAGTTGTAGATTCGGCCCTTATATAGGTGCCCATTGGTCCCCCAGTAGGCGACCAGTCATTAATTAATTCATTTTAAGGTACCTTTTTCGTGTAAAATAGATACCTAATCCACTATTTATTAATCAAATAAACTATTAATAATATTATATAATAATGATAATATGGGACAACTTCCATGCACGCTCACCTGGTTCTTAAACTAGGCTAGCAGCCTGTACTATGGTATCTAGATGACTGATATACATACTTATATAAGCTTATAACACCCAGACACAAATCAAACAGACATGTTCATGCACACAAATGTTTCACCTGGCCGGTGATCGAACCCGGGGCCTGCAGCACAGAAAGCAGAGTTACTACCATCTGAGCCATCGAAGCTGTAATAACTATTAATTTAACTAATTATAGGGGTGAAAGCACTGCTATTATAGAATTTCCAAAATAATAGCAAACAATTTTCTAAGAATCATTTTACCAGTGCTAGTAAAATGTCTGATACCCGTTGTCGATCCAATCATGATTTTATAGCAAACCGAAGGATAAGTTTTAGTATCCCGACGAAAAAAATATGACTGAATTTTCTCAGAGTTGATAAATTTCTGGCATGAGAACAGTTTTACGAGGTGAAAACATCAATCCAACATTTTATTTTTCGGTTTTATATCTGTAGGTTTTATATGAGCCGATACGATATCAAGTAAGGCCGAAATCCCTATATCGTGCCTGACATTTTACTAACTTACCTTTTACTGTAACTTGTAATTAATATCGGCCTCGGTGGCAAATACCTTATCATTTTCCTCGACCCGCCCGCAACCAACGCGGCACTGCTCCCGCTGCGACTACAGTCATCCGAGTCGCAGAGCCCACGATGGCGATATATCTCTCCCGGTTTGATAAAACCACATCCGGTGAGGAGATCGCTGGCTACATCGACGAAAAGCGCACAGAACGAGCTCCGGGAAAGGACTTCTCCAAGATTTCGCTGTCGAGGCTGGAGGCTACGCGGACGCAGACTTTCAAGTCATACGTGCTCCGGTTTCCGGCGAAATACAAGGAGACGTTCCTGGACCCACAATTTTGGCCCGAAGGCATCGTTTTCCGTCGCTTCAGGGAGGCGAAACCGAACAATAATATCCCTAAGCCATAATTAAATTAAGTGTTTTATATTTTTTATGTATGTTAGTCTGTAAGGTATTTATTAATATGGGCCTCTGGTGCGTATAATTTATTATACGCACTATTGCCTGAAATAAATGAATTATTATTATTATTATTATTATTTTAAACCTAATAGGTAAACCCATTTGTATCTACGTCAGATCGTTGATTGTAACTTATAAAAACGAACGACACTTTATTTATTAACAAAATATTTCCTCCTCATTATAATTAAGTGAGTATTTCTGTGGCTTTCCCATTTCTCGTATTTTCTTTGAAGAATTTGTTTTTTCCTTACAATGTTCTTGGCACGAGTACAAGTGATAAATGTTACGAAGGCTTGAAAAATTAACGTTAGCTTCGAACCTTGAACTACTTGTGCTAATCTCAGCTAGTGAGATATTGGCAGGATTTGTTCGGATTTGTAGGGTGTTTCCACTCGCTTCACTCTGTTTTACAATGCTTTGTACTAATCAATTAGGATCACCTGCTAAACATTATTCACACCACATTCTTTTTTTTATTGAGGTAAAAGGAGTACTACTGCTGCAATCTTCTTATTTCTAGCTGAATACATGCACTGTTTATAGAACACTGAAGGTCCACAGGCCGACATGGCAATCTACAGAAAATCCATCTCCTTCAAACCACCGTCGGATAGCAGCGTACCCAAGATGATGGCGGCATTAAATATATACCTATTTAGTCTGCCTCGGTGGCGTAGAGGGCGCATGCTCGACTGCCAATCAAGAGGTCCCGGGTTCGATCCCCAGGTCAGGCAGCGTTAAATATTGGATTTTTCCATTAGGAATTATCTCAATAACTGCCTGGAGTCTGGAACTGTGCCCGGTAGATGGTAATAGGCTCGCCCCCTATTACATGGGACCAATAACATACTGGCGAAATGTGGGTGTATCTACAATGGGACTGAGTCCTGGGTACACCTCTGCCTACCCCTTCGGGAAAAAGGCGTGAATGTATGTTATGTTTATGTTATGTTCTATTTAGTCTGGCCATAAATACTGTTACAATTAAAAATAAACAAAATATTACATTGAATGAATTTGAAATGAGTATTCTCATTTTGGCGCCAATACATTGTACAATGTATTGCGATATTATAATGGAGTGGGGTGATAAAGAGAACCGAATCGCTGTGATTGTATTACACAAAGTAGGTATGGAGCCAAATGCAATTTTTAAAACTCCATACGCTTGGTATTAGTAAAATGTTTGTGTACCGGGCTATTAACCGTGACAGAAAAAGATCTGGCCGTCCACGTAGTGTTCGTACGAAAAAGGTGGTCAAAGCAGTAAGGGAAAGAATGCGAAAAAATCCTGTCCGAAAGCAAAAGATTTTATCTCGGGAGATGAAGATAGCACCTAGAACCATGTCGAGTTTTTTAAAAGATGTCTTTGGACTTAGCCTATGAGAGACGTACTGGTCATTTCTTAACTGATAATATAAAAAAGAATAGGGTAGTAAAATCGAAACAACTACTGAAGCGGTACGTAATGGGAGGTCACAGAAAAAAATGTTACGGGTGAGAATTTTTTTACAATTACAACATTTTAACAAACAAAATGACCGTATTTATGCTCAAAGCTCTAAAAACGCTTCCCAATTAGTCGACAGAGTGCAACGTGGGCTCTATCCGACTTCAGTGATGGTTTGGATTAGCTATGAAGGAGTGACTGAGCAATACTTTTGTGAAAAAGGTTTTTTTTTTTTTTTATGATAATGAGTGACAAGACGAGCTAATCAGGTGCCTGATGGTAAGCATCATGATTGCCCATATCAGACGCAGTGCCACCCAGTGTTTTAAAATTCAAAATTCTGCACGGCACTGCATTGCGCCTGTCACCCTGAGATATGAGTTGTTGAATCTCATCATGCCCAGTAATTTCGCTGGTAACATTGCCCTTCATACCGGAACACAGTAATGTTTGCACATTACTGCTTGGCGGATGAATAACTGGCAAAGGTGTGGTACTTCCCCAGGCGGTCTCCTGCAAAAGAGGCCTACCACTACAAAACATCAACAATTCAATAATTATGGTATCAAAACATCGGCACAAGTGTATCAAGATACCGTTCTTGAGAAGGTAATGAAGCCCCATAACAACACCATGTTCAATAACCAAGAATGGTCCTTCCAGTAAGACTCGGCGCCGGGTCATAAAGCTCGGTCTACGCAGTCTTGGTTGGAAACGAACGTTTCGGACTTCATCAGAGCTGAAGTCTGGCCGTCATCTAGTCCCGATCTTAATCCGCTGGATTATGATTTATGGTCAGTTTTAGAGATATGGCTTGTTCTTAACGCCATGATAATTTGGAGTCCCTAAAACAATCCGTACAATTGGCAGTGAAGAATTTTCCCATGGAAATAGTGCGTGCTTCTATTGATAACTGGCCTCAACGTTTAAAGGACTGTATTGTAGCCAATGGAGACCACTTCGAATAAGCTTTTTATATTTTAAATTGTTTTATATTTATGTATTAAACTAACACACTGTAAAAGTAATAAATGTTATTTGAAATAGATTTTTTTTTACTTTTATTTCAGTATTTATGGCCAGACTATATATAGATATTGGATTTCATATTCACAATTAATTGTATTGTAGGTTTGGAAATAATTGTCGCATTATATTATGGATTAATGTGGATTTATATGGACTTATTATGGCTTAAGTCTGAAATAAAGACTTTTGATTTTATTATTTTATTATTGCCGCGTTGGGTCACAGTATTCATTATGCGTTGGACCAGACAAATGCCAGCATTTCGATCATGCGTCACCACGAGCAAGCACTCTATCTATATAGATTTGAATCTTTTTTTACTTCTTTGCTAGCTGCAAAACTTTTCGAGGTCTGTGTACTAAATTTTGGTTCAATAAATACTTATTGGTTTTAATATTCGAAAACAGTTTAACATTACATTAAATTTGATCATCTACGACTTCACGATAAATAATTTCCCTCATGAAAATTAAGTCTATTTCTCAGAATTTGTTTGAGGTTTTCCGCGTATTTTAACAGGTAAATAACGTGAAAATATTAGCAATAGGGAAATAATAACGGAGACCCATAAAAACCATCTCCAAAATGTCGAAATGTTTGAGAAGCAAATATTTGTAGATATTCGAGATGAGTAAGCTTTGGCGCTGTTTATTTTGTTTCCATTTGTCAAGTGCAATATACAACGACCTCTACATAAGCTTTTCTTAAAGTAATACCACGCCTTTGCCAGTTATTCAACCGCCAAGCAGTAATGTGCAAACATTACTGTGTTCCGGTCTGAAGACAAATGTTACTAGCAAAATTACTGGGCATGACGAGTTTCAACAACTAATATTTCAGGGTGACAGGCAGTGCAGTGCCGCGCAGAATTTTGAATTTTAAAACACTGGGTGGCACTGTGTCTGATATGGGCAATCATGAGGCTTACCATCAGGCACCTGATTTGCTCGTCTTGTCACTAACAATTATAAAAAAAATAATTGGCGGCCTTAGCGCTCAGAGCGATCTCTTCCAGACAACCATGCTTATAGTTTTAAAAACGTGCTAGATCTAGATACATGGCAGTGTGTCCGATAAGTTCGCATAACACCGGGTACAAACTTACTAAAAGAGAACAAATGAGATTGTGCCATCATTTCAAAATACAAATAAAGGACAGAGTCAAAGTTTCATTTAGTCGACAAACCCTTATCAATTTACCTTTCACGGTGCAACCGGCCCTTATAGGACCCTTGTTATTTTATTTACGCGTTATCTTAAGGAACAAGTCTATTGGGCAGGTGCGATAAAATTATACTCGTCTTTTACAGATATCAACACGAAATGAGTACATTTTTTATAGATAAATAATATTTATTTTGTTGTAAGCTGCTTACCTACAGCTGATTATTACAGAAAAGGCCAAGACTGTGTCTACAAATTCATATTAAAGCATGAAATCTGGGCAACAAAGGGCTGAATTCGGTATGTAGATGAAGATAGAAGTGAACGGACACCTTCTAGGTAAACGTGTACCATCTTAGGCCTCATCTTCGCCTTCCATCGAGCGAGATTGATGTCAAACGTAAGCCTATTATATATTAAAAAAAAAGTTTAGACCCTGGAATAACATATAGGATTCTTTTTATCCCGATTTTACATAGTTTAGATAGTTTAGACCCTGGAATAACATATAGGATTCTTTTTATCCCGATTTTACATAGTTTAGATAGTTTAGACCCTGGAATAACATATAGGATTCTTTTTATCCCGATTTTACATAGTTTAGATAGTTTAGACCCTGGAATAACATATAGGATTCTTTTTATCCCGATTTTACATAGTTTAGATAGTTTAGACCCTGGAATAACATATAGGATTCTTTTTATCCCGATTTTCCCACGGGAACGAAGACTACGCGGGTGAAACGGTGAGGCACAGCTAGGTTGTTCATATACTTTAAGAAAATCTTTGATTTACCATAATCTCAAATATAGCAATTGCATTAAGGTAATGCCGGCTCTTTTTTTAAATATATTTTCTATTATTTTGTTATGACCTATAATTCCTCCTCCTTGAGTCGTGTTCCTCATGTCTGAGGGTCGTGACCACCTCCATCCATGAGTCTCGTCCTCACGATGGTACGCCATCTCTTCCTATCTCCGGCCACTCGGAGAGCATCGTAGACGGTAGAGTCCAGTGTGGTGCGAATCTGATCGGACCAACGCATCGGGCTGACCTATAATTAAAGTATGCTTAAAGTATAATTAAAGTTAATTGAAGTTTCTTTAAATTCTTTAAGAGAACGCCCCCTTATTACGAACAGCAGTAGAAGTGTGGAAAACGTTCAATTGCTTAATGTCTGCTGTCAAACAAAAAGCAAAATTTACTGCTGTTGTTACGCGATTGCATGTTCGTAATACCACCCAGTACACACACAGTAAATTGTCACAGTAAAGTGACAGTAAATTTTGCTGTCGAAAGTAATTTACGTATGCCGTTTGACAGCAGACATTAAGCAATTAAACGCTTTCCACACTTCTACTGCTGTTCGTAATAAGGGGATGGGTCACCCAAATTACTCTGCTTGAGCCAAACCCTAATTATTAGTCAACCCATACCCCAAATATCAGAGTTTTATGTCGTAAAGATTTATAATATACAATGCCTGCGACATAACCTAATGACTGTCCATTACAAATCTTATAGGAGGAACCGAGACCCACGGTTAACGAGCCATCCGAAACACGGTAGCGCCGCGCAGTCAACATGTCAATTAGATTTGAAACCAAGACTCCGTAATGAAGCCAGATATATAACAACTGGCCCACGGACGCAACATTTAAGTATTGGCTAATTTTATAATAAGCTAAAACTCATTCTGTGTTAAAATTTTGCGTCGGCAACTATATTCTTGTTACCTTCATGCAAAATTGAATAAGCAAAATAAAGCGAAAATTCGCAGTTTCGTAATTTGATTTAGTAAACATTAATTTAATTTATATTTTACGCGGTCAGTTTGTTTTACATTCGGTGAAGTTCATATTTGAGGCAAATTAAAAATAATTACTGTTTTCTGCCAATTTTAATGCTGAAACATAATTACGTATATGGTTTTCCATTTGTGAACGAAATTTTAAGGTTATTTATAAGGGTCATTTGATATTAAAGTAAAGTATGTACTTATACAGGGTTATTAGTTATCAGTTAGCATCTTTATAAAGGGTACCCACGTTGAACTATTTTCACTATGGAACCAAATCTGAAATTTTCGGTCAGGGTTCAAGTTTCAAGTTCAAAATTAAAATATATTATGTAAACAATATGAATATTAGAAGAAAAATGTCAACCACGACCGGGATTTAAACCCGCACCAATCCGCGTATAAATTAACAAAATAAAATAGCTTAAAAATGTAATGCTAGACTAAAGCTTGCATAACAATAACATCTAGACAATTTATTCTTGTAATGAAAACGTTACACGCTATTTAAATACTTAGATCTATTAAAATTTGAATTATTTATTGTGTATGTTTTATATAAGTAATATGCTTGTGAAACAAAGTAAAGAATGGTATGTACTGCTAGGATTTAATCTACACTAGTTTAATGTGCTAATTGTAAATGTTATTTGAATAAAGATCTTATAAAACAAACAAACAATCCGCGTAGTGGGCACTCCTGGTGGGTACTGAGTACCTCCACGTTAGCTCAATCGGTAGAGTGCCACCACGCGGGTCGGTGCGGAAGGTGCGGGTTCGAGTCCCGCTCGTGCGTGATATTTTTCTTCCCATATTCATATTTCAAGCGAACAAACCGCTTAGTCTACAAAATATATTATGTATACCTATATAATTTCACCATTGACCGAAAAAGAAAGGGGTGTAGTTCAACATCGTAGCTCTTAAACGAATGTACCAATCACGAAGAGATGCCGCGATGGAATTGACCAATTTTGATGTAGTTTTTGGTTTAAAAGCTGGCCTGACACAATATTATATTGTTTTGAATTTTTTAAATATCATAATATTATTTGTTGTAAAATGTTGAGAACCTCTCACCACAACCACAAGGTAGACTCTTGGTAGAGGGTAGAGCACAGAGTTTCCTATTAAGAGCTAATGAAACGTAGAGCCGGTGCTCTACCGATCACCTCTACGTTCTAATTATCTCCTAACGCTTCCACTCTATTACGTTTCTTAATTAAAAAATACTATCAGACTCTAGATATACCTTGATACCATCGACTCTACACTCGTTGGAATGTAATTGAACTAGTAATTGTAGAGTTTATTTTTTTGTACATGTTTCTTAATACTTCATTAAAGAAATAGTAGGAGTTTATTCAATTGAGACATTGAGTTCTCCGTTGTTAGACAATTAGTTAATCATATTTTTATCGATTTGCCTTCCATGAAGGTTTAGTGGTGGCAAGCGCTGTCGATCACGAGGCCCCGAATTCGATTATCAGTTCAGACAATTTTTTCTTATTTTTGGATTATATTTGTACCTACACATTGAAATTTCTAATTATATTTTATTTAAATAAATAAATAAATTGTTTATTGACAGAAAACGTAAACAGAGTAACTAAACATAAAGTAAAATAAAAATTTCCAATTTTTTATTTCAATTTTATAGTTAAAAAATTCAATTTCAATCAAATTTTTATTGGTCTGACATTAATTTTGTAATAGACCCGCTAGCAAATGAAATGTATTAAAGAAATAGAAACCGAATCACATTTTGACTAACACTTGAATTAAGACATTTTGTTTTACTAACACAAGATGGTCAAGTGACTGATTAAATTAATTTAAAATATAAATAAATATGTATATGGATTTTTTTTAATGACAGTATGGAGTCTAAACCTGCGCACAGTTGATGGCAATAGGCACGCCCCCTATTATATGGGAACTAAAAACATAATAAGTGAAGTTTTGGTGCACCTTTTTACTACGGGTCTAGGTCCTGAGTACACCTATGCCTACTCTTTTGATATAAAGCATAGTGTTATGTGTCTATTTACATTAATAAGATAGCTAACAATAAAATAATTTTTAATACAATTATGTGACCTAGATAAACACGACGATAGCCTAATTAAGTGCAATATCTAACACTTCCAAGGGAAGTTTTGAAACTAAACTGTTTAATCCCATTTTTATCCCCTGACTGAAAAATAGAAAGGTTCTAAAGGGATGATCTATTGGCGATATAAACCTTTGGTTCATTAACGAGCCGACGAGTCAAAAGTATAAACCGTTAATATAAATCCGCGGTCTTGTAGGTGCTCCATTAACAGTTTATACCTTTGGCTCGCCGACTCGTTGACGAACCCAAGGTTTTACTCGTCAATGGATTACCCCCTTTATAAGTTTGACATTTGTTTATGTATGTCTGTGTGTCTGTCTGTAATTGTAGCTCTTAAATAAACATAACCGATATGAAGCAGTTGTTTTGTTTGAAAGTTAAATTATATTTTTATTGTTACCTAAGTCCTACTCGTATCTTCCTGAATTCATATCGCTACTCGTTCGCTTTCATAAATATATATTATTTCAAAGTCCAATATCACACTGACCGATCTCATACATTGATCTCTATTTATGGATGTTGTGAATTTGGTAATGTTTTATATAATATCAGAATTTGTTTCCAAAGGTTATCCTTTAATTTAAAATTTAATGATTTAATTTTTTTATGGATTAATTTAAATATTACCTAAAAATAATAAACCTACTTTATAGTAGGTTTATTATTTTTAGGTAATATTATAATAAAGATTCATTACCATCACAAAAAGTACCTATATTATAAGTATATTAAAGATAGATAAAAACTTTATTGGTTGACAAAGCTATAAATCTTAACCAAAACAGTATGTTAAATAATGCAACAATTGGCGGTCTTATCGCTAAGAGCGATCTCTGCCAGACAACCGAGCAGGGAGAAGAGAGCACCGTAAATCACATTTGGTCAGTGGTGTGACAAAAAAATAAATATGACTTAAATTTACTAAATTAATACTAATAAACACAAACTACAACAATGACTAGGCACGCTGAATAGTAAAGTATAGTGTAATGTTAAAGTAAGGCCCCATTCTGATTTGCGGCTATATCAGTTAATTAGTTATTACGACAAAAGATAAAAAAAACTTCCACTATCGAAAATTAATAGTCGCATTTGCGGAACCTCGATAGCATCTGTGTGTTCTTATGCAATTTGACTTATTTTTATATCAAAATAATCATCAGATCAGAGCATGACATATCCTCTTAGTAGACATCAATGGTATTATCTCAGAGAAGCCGTTAGAAATAACAAGCGCCATATTCGGAATTCAATTTCAGTTTTCATAAGTGATTCCGTAATCCCGCGGGCCTTGATTCGGACGGACCATTTGAATAATCAATGTGGACCACCCTTCACCGGGTTCAGTTGACCTGCGTACTTTGTATTGAATTGATATTTATATTTCTTGTGTCATGATTTTGTAATTTTGTATTTTTAATTTAAAATCTCTATGCTATTTTCTAAATTTTAAATAATGTGTTAAATAATTTTAAACTTTCGTCTGATTAAAATAGCCGCCGGAAACGTGACAACTCGCCTAGTCTTTAACGGTAGTGCCAACCATCCAATAATATGATTAAAAATATCTGCCGGAAATGTGACGACTCGCGTAGTTTTTACAGTAGTGCCAACCGTCGAAGTGTTTTGTGGTGAAGGGTTGGCAAGTAGGGATTAGTTCGTGTTCAACTTTCAAACAGAGAAGTCGTGTGACAGATAATATAATTGTTATATTAGATATTCAATTAATATAATTATAAAAGGTTAATTGTTGGAGTTTCATTTTACTTGGAACAAATAATAAACTGGTTATTATTAAATGACTTTGTTTTAAATATAGCTGAGAAATTCAGAATTGGCGTAACACCAAACAATTTTTATTTGCTTTGGATGGGTTACATGTCGTTATTATTGCACACAATGTATACACAATATTTGAATTGGCAGCTTTCTTTGCTTATTTTTGTATAGTATAATATTTTTTATGTGTTTAATATACTGTTCAATAAGCTATAGGGAGAGCTGGAGCTGTACCCTGGCAACAAAACAATTTGCTGATTAGTGAATTTCTATAGGAAGTAGGAAGTTGACTTATTTTCGTGATACTTGCAAATCTTTTTATATATTTATGGAATTACTTTAAAATAAAACATACACGACTTCAATACTATAACAAACATAATTTTATATTTGTGTACAAACTTACAAATACTTAAAGTTTTAATGTTGATCATAATAATATTAATCATTCAATTTTCAAAAAAATGTATAATTAAATATGACCTGACAAGCTTAAAATAAACAAAAAAAATATTTTTTACTGGCGATGAAATGCTAAAAAATTTCTTTGGATAAAATTGATAATACCTAAACCAAATCGGGGGAGAACGGACCGGGTGACAACGGGACCGGGTGAGAACGGTGCGGAGCCTTAAAAGTCGTTGCTCCTGTTTATCGTATAAGACGATAGTCACGACTTGAAGACTATAATATAGACGTTTAATATCGGTGTCAGAACAACGTTGTGAAAAGTACCTATCCAATCCTTTTTCATATACTATGGAAAAAAGTGGAGCGGAAAAATCGCCGTTTTGCAATAAATAAAGACGCGGGCGAGGCGAGGCGGCGGCCCACTTCCCAAATTGCAGCTATTATGTAAATGCACTTATGTCGGTAGCTCCAGGCATCGGATGAGGCAAGGGGTTCTACCACCACAGCGGCTCGTCAATCAGAAGTCTTACTTTAAACCACATAACATGATACTGCGCCTTGGTTCTCCGAAGTTTTACAGCAGAGGCGTATCTATTCTCATAGCAGATTATACGCCGACATTTTGCTCGTTATGTTTCAAGTCCTTAGTAATAGGGGGTAAGCTTACAAGACCTCACGAGATATCCACTTGTTATGGGTATTTAACTCATTTTTTTATTGTTTTATATGAAGTCTGAAACTGTTTAATAACATTAAGTGAGCCAGCTTTTTGCACTGAAAATGTAACTTATTTCCTGATCTGAAAATCGAATCCAGGACCTCATGTTCAACAGTAGTAATGGCGCCCAATAGGCAATCAATACTCCTGTGCTTGCAAGTAGTATCCTACTAATATTATAATTCTCAATTCTCGGCACAATGTAAAAAGTTACCTTTGTAACAGGTAAACAAAACGCTGGCCTGTTCTTACTTGACTTCAGCGCCATCTAGCGCTGTTTTTGTTTGTGTATGTTTATTCCCTTTCCACGTTAAAACTAATGAACCGATTGAGCTGAAATTTGATATGTTATACCCCGGAATAACACATAGGGTACTTTTTATCCTGATAATCCGATGGCAACGAAGACTACGTGAGTGAAATCGCGGGGAATAGCTAGTTTTATATCATCATCATCATATCAGCCGTTGGTAATCCACTACTGAACATAAGCCTCCCCCAATAAAGTGGGGGTTTTGCCAATACTCGACACGCTTGGCAGGCGGGTTGTAGAGCACAGTTCGATGGTTTGTTGCAGAGGACGCTGCTGCCCGTCCTCTGGATCTGTTAACACTTAGCCGGCTCTTACGGCAACCACGGGGAGAGAGGGTGAAGCACTATTCTAAAGCCGGTAACTCCACGGCACTCCACGGCAGTTTTATTTAATTCTTTATAATAACGACTTCTTCAATACCTTAAAAATAAAATAAATAAGTAAAAAGTAAGCAAGTTGCTCGTCTGTCCATCAACAGACTGTACTGTACCTCCCCACTTCATCGTGACTTATGTCAAGTTTCTTGTTGCGGAAAAAATATATTTGTGGCATATTTCACAGCTAGGCGTAGGGTAATGTGACGTCACTGTTACATAAACAATTTGTTGCGACATAGACCTGTCTTACTCGATACCACTCCGATATGGAACTCTGCCGCTGAACACTTTTATACCATCGAAATGAGATGTTCTTTTGCTTAGATAGAAATAATTTTGCAGATATTTGACAAAAAAGAAAACAAAATGCCATTTATTTGTGCCCGGTTAATGGTTATAGGCTCGCCCTCTATTACATGCAACTTAAATCATAGCTAGTGAAATGTGGATGTACATGTACGCACTAAGGAACTGGGATGCTTCGGAGTAAAAGGCGTGATGTTATGTATTGTTTATTGATATGAAACGAGGATAAGGTATTCGTTCTCTATTTTTTTCGCTTTCGCTCCCAGACAGAATCTGTTTCTTTTACACTTTTATTATATCTTACTGGTGCCCATACGAACCAGCAAGTGACGGTGGACAGGCAATAATGGGGTCTTTTTGGATCGGAGGGCAAAACCCAGTTCGGATCGCTGAGCCTGAATAGGATCAAATAATAGAGTGACTATAATGGCCTTGGTTACCTTCAGTTTATCAAAGTAGCAAAATACAGTAGTATTACAAACTTGTTAACATTTACTGGCCAGATACACTTTTTACCGCACTCTACTAAGTTTCCGACAAACATTTCGAACTACTGCGTTTGAAGCTCTACGTTGAGCCACGTTATTGATAGCTACAGAAAGCTGGATCTAGAATATTCAGCCAGGTCCAGGTCTCAGTAATCATGAAATTAGCGAATTATATTAAAAATCGTAAACTATCTTTTGATATTATACTGGCGACTTCGCTTCTTGTAAAGTTGCGTGTCTTACTATAGCATGCGCACAAGCTATGTGACATCTTCCTCTGTGTTATTTTATACTAGCTGTGCTCCGTGGTTTCACCCGCGCAGTCATTGTTTGGAAAAAGTACCCTGTGTGTTCCGGTGTCTAAGCTACCTACATGCCAAATTTTAACACAATCCATTCCTACTGAATGGATTGTGTTAAAATTTGGCGTGAAAGAGTTACAAACATCCACACAACCATCCATATAAACTTTTAGCATTTATTATATTAGCGGGATCTTCTTTATTACATAAAAATATATTGAATATATTTTTATGCTGAAAAAAACTTTTATAAGTGAATAAAGAAAAATAAAGTTGAGTAAGAAGATATTATATAAAATTAAATATCACAAGACCGATGACACACAGGTTGCGCGCGGACTATTTATAGTGCATGTACCTATGATACTATGTAATTTTAGTTTTCTCCAGTACTGACTACGAAGCTGAAACGGAGCTAAAACGTGGACATTCAGGGTGGGACTAGTTCACAGGATGAAAGTCGCTCAGCGAGCTATGGAAAGCGCTATGCTCGGAGTTTCTCTGAAAGATAGGATTCGTAACGAGGTTATCCGACAGAGAACCAGAGTTACCGACATAGCTCAAAGAATAAGCAAGCTGAAGTGGCAGTGGGCTGGTCACATTGTGCGCAGAACTGATAATCGCTGGGGTAGACGAGTTCTGGAGTGGAGACCGCGAGTAGGCAGGCGTAGCGTAGTACGTCCTGCTACCAGGTGGAGTGACGACTTGCGAAGGATAGCCGATAGCAACTTCATTTTTTTTATTTATTTATTCATTAACAATCTTCGATCGTATTCGTAACTGGATGAGTAGAGCTGAGGACCGAGCTCAGTGGAGCAAATTAGGAGAGGCCTATGTTCAGCAGTGGACTAACACAGGTTGATGATGATGATGATAATAACTACGAAGCCTTCCTTCTACACGTATATATTAAGTGGTTTAGCTCACAAAGTAACTTCTGTTTTAAACCGATGGAAACTGTCCACAACATTTCCGTCCGTTAGTTATTGCGTCATTCGATACAGATGCCACCACGAAAGATGACCAATGACACAATTATTCTTAAGCTTCTAGAAGACGCTCAAGAAACATCGTGGTACCATTCTGAACGAACGGTAGATTCACTACGTACAATATTATAATATTAGCTTTACGTATATAGTTTCAAATTGAAAAAAATATTAATAAGTAAAGTACTTACCTAGTATCCATATTTATTTCATGGAATATAATCCTACTTTAGGAAGAAGGACTTTATTCCAAAAATTGTAAAATATATATTAAATAATATTACGGTAAACAACTGGCATTTTTATTAAGCAATTTCTTACAGACTAAATTATTTTTTGTTGTGTTTAGGACTCGTGGCCATAACTAAAACTTGCTGCTTAAGGTAAACTTTACAATGTTTCAATACACGTACAAAAATATTCTTATTGTAAATAAATGTGAAAGTTTATCTTTATTTAAATACTGAATCAAGCGTGATTAAATACACTGCACATGTAAGGTTAAACCGAAGGCAACAACATTCATTATTGTTATTAATATTAATAATATATTTTAAAAAATATCGCGTCTTTTTCCCGAAGGGGTAAGCAGAGGTGTACCCAGGACTCAGTCCCATTGTAGATACACCCACATTTCGCCAGTATGTTATTGGTCCCATGTAATAGGGGGCGAGCCTATTGGCATCTACCGGGCACAGTTACAGACTCCAGGCAGTTATTGAGATAATTCCTAATGGAAAAATCCAATATTTAACACTGACCTGGGGATCGAACCCGGGACCTCTTGATTGGCAGTCGAGCATGCGCCCTCTACGCCACCGAGGCAGTTATATTTATAATATAATATTATCAATTGTTAATTTTATTTATATTTATTAATATATAACTGACAAGAGACGTTAAATAAATTAAACAATAAATAAATCAACAAAATAAAATGCCATAGTTTTTGGCCGCTGTATTTGCAATAAATACAATAATTTTTCAAGACTTATACATAAAATACATACGCGCTGTAACAATGACGTAGTAACAAGTTTTCGTTTTTCAAAGTCCGTCTAAAAGATTCACGCATAAATAAACATCGTTATAAACCCCATTGTCAGTTTGTATAAAAACAATTTCGTTCCCCTCTCATTGAAGGGCCTTCAGTATTTCTCAGTGGTTCGTGATTTCCCGTCGGTTTTCATCGCAGCTATTCTCTATAAAAATCTCTGCCTGTACTCTCTGGTTTTAAAAAATAAAAATGTTTTTCCTCTACCGCTATAACGGCCAGTTTTATTTTTCCCTATCCTTTTGTCTTTGCTTAGATTTTAGAAAACTTTTTGCCGCACGATTGTTAGATTGTTATCTCTTGTTACATTGTTTTGTATGAGAGATAGAGAGATGTATAGATAGATAGATATTAACATAGTTAAACAGTTTACTGTACACCTTACACCGAACATTATATTATGAAAATAAAGTAGGTACAGTTAGACTTAGGCTAGTACAAGTGGCGGTCTTATCGCTTAAAGCGATTTCTTCCAGAAAACTGAACGGAAAGGAGTTGAATTATGAATATTTCCGGTTTATGAGTACACAGCTAGACGTTCTGTTAGTTGGTTTTACTCAAAGCTATGTAGATGACAAAAAATTAACTAAGAATTTGTTTTCATTATTTCATAATGAACAGTAAGCAACCACAAGCGACGCTAAAGAATTGTGTGCAAAACTTAGTGTTAAGTATCCTCGTCTTGTATTATTGTTAAATGGAAAATGTTTGACTTTATTAATTTTCCCAATTAAATACACTTTCTTAGAACATCCTTAAAAAGGAGTATTTAATTACTCTTCCGCGGCTGTGGAAAATTTCTTCAAAAATACAGAGTTAAAAGCTTCAAAGAAACCTTATGGTCCCGAAAACAAAATTAAAAACTTTAAATTTAGGTACCTCATCACACGCCGCTGGAAGTTCACAAGTAAAATTGTTTAAAAGAAAATAACATCTTAACTCCCAAAGGGCCGTTATCGGTCTGATGAAAACAATTTTGGGATTAAAACACAATTTGTTTCGAGTTATAAAGTTATTTTTGTTTTCGAGTGTCGGTCTAATAAAAATAACTTGAAAATTTTTCAATAAACAAACTTACAATATAAAAGCAAAAGTAATTTATTTCTACGAAACGAATAATGAACCACTTAGAACTTCAGTCTAAATTTAATTTACTGTTATTATATAAAACACAATCCCTATTGAACTAAGTTGTCATTATATTTAAATGGAGTATTTGAACCAATCTTAGGATTCGCAATAATAAAATACTACGCCGACTTTTTTGTGTAAAATTTATTCAATAAATAAATTAAGCGACATCCATTACAATAAAATGTTATTTCACGCCCCTTACGAGGGATTCCATAAATCTCCTCCATAGCCCTCTAGTTGTTTATAATAACCGTGAAATGGACAAATAGAACGAGAGGGTGAAACTAGGGGGCTAGGAGAGCGGAGTCGCTGGACTACTTGCGCATGGTTAACTTACGTTGGTACTATATTTTGTATTGTTGGTTGGTGGTTGGCTCCTAGCGATAAGACCGCCTTTATATTGTTTTCTTTAATTTTTAAGATTTATTGTTTTGTGGTGTACCAATAAAGTGTTTATCTATCTATGTATCTATAAGGAGTACAATATACTATCTCCCACTGAAAATTGTTTTTAAACTTTTGCGATTCTAACACATTATAGTTCACGACAAAACGCGTTTTCAGCGCGTTTTGTTATCTCATGTAAATCCCATTTTACCGTAAAATATTCCCTACATAGTAATATAAATGCAAGAGAATGGGAAAACACAGTCTACTCGTACTGGGTTTTGTTACCTTTTTACGAGAAAACTACTGAACCGATTAGATAATATTAAACCGGTAATAGAATATGGATTTACTGTAAGCTAGAGTCGTGCTGCTATTTTATTGGAAAACTTTAAAGCTTTTGTATTGTTACTTTTGTTGAAACTATCACTTACCTAAAGAATAAACCTTCAAGAATTGAGCTACAACTGTTATTGTGCCAGCAAAAAAAATAGAATTATTAACAGTTAGTTTTCACAGCTCAACAAGTAACGAACACAAAGAGAGTGCAGTGAATGGACCGTTTTCAATAACCGACGGTTTGTCGGTCTGTTTGTCTGTCAGTGACGGAAGCGACGCGATGCTGTGCTTCTTACTTGTGTGGCCTGAGACATGAGAGATAACGGGAGCAACTACCAGTATTAACAATAATCAAGAGCAGAATTTGTTTCAAAGATAAAAAAATATAAATGATGGAGATGAGTAAAATTATTATTAAAAGCTTATTATTATTTAAAAGCAAACATTTTATTATATAAACAAAAGATTATCACGAACAATTAATAAATAGAAAAAAAGATAAAAGGTACCTATGTATTGAAACATAATTTAACAGTGTAAACTATTATGAACTCAAAAATAAAGTAATTATCTAACTCTATTCTGTAGTTCAATTACTTATATATTTTTATATCAAGTACCCCGCCGTGTCTGGATCTTCGTTTAGTTTTCATTCATAAATGGGGAGATTTAAAATAAGATTGGAGTGTATAACATACATACATTTACGCCTTTTTCCCGAAGGGGTAGGCAGAGGTGTACCCAGGACTCAGTTCCACAGTAGACACACCCACATTTCGCCAGTATGTTATTGGTCCCATGTAATAGGGGGCAAACCTTTTGCCATCTACCGGGCACAGTTCCAGACTCTAGGCAGCTATTGAGATAAATCCTAATGGAAAAATTCAATATTTAACACTGCCTGACCTGGGGATCGAACCCGGGACCTCTTGATTGGCAGTCGAGCACGTGGCGAGTATAGGAGTGTATCATTGAGCTAATGCGTAAATTGGCTGATATGTTAAAAATTCAATGATTGTTGAATATGTCTGAATCATGTCGACTCGGTAAACCCATAGTCACGACATAAAAACAATGTATATAACAGAATAACTTTATTCTTTTACATCTCTCATATTCGGTAAGTAGGTCCTTATTACCCCCAAATGGGGCTTGTAAGTGACCAATTAGCGCTCTAGGGTAATAATGTAGCTAGAAAAGCCCTAGAGCGGTAAGTAATTAAAAAAAAACTTCACTCTTTCAAAAAGTTTGCGTACATCTAACCATCATACTGGCAATAGACATCATGCATTCAGGCCAATGACAAAAGAGGTCGCTTCGCTATTCCTTGTCTTCGTATGAGTATAATAGTCATCAATTTTAAATATCGAACTACGAAGCTCAATTTCGTTCTTGAAAAAAAATAATTTAAAAAAAGAGATGACAAAAGGCGGGAATAGAAAACTTTTACTTTAAAATGTTTTATTCTTGTAATGCCGGTGTTTTTCTACATACCTCACAATCGAGATGTAAAGCAGAGTAGTTAGCTCGGGTGTAAGCATCAATTGCACCCTCGAAGTATAGGCGCCCTCGCTGCGCTCGTGCGCCTAAATATCTCGGGCTGCAATTGATGCCTTACAGCCCTTGGCTACTAATCTACTATTTCATCAAACAGTGCTCAGCTATCCCCCAACCACCCGTGTAGAGATTGCTAGTTCCATCATATTCTTATTTTATTATTATGACCATTCCCAGCCCGTGAGCACCGTGAGTATAACCCACTAAGTCTTGAGTACCATGAGTACCGTGAGCACGGTAGATCCATTTAATAAAAGTAAAATCAAACCTATGTCCAGCTGTGGTCAAAGTATGACCACTGCTGGACATAGGCCTCCCGTAGTTGTTGCCATTTTTGAGTTGGTCTTTCGCCTCTCTGGGCACATTAGTCTCGCTGTCCTGGTTACATCGTCACTCCATCATGCCACTGGTATTCCGGCACTGTGTTCTGTTCATGTTGTCTCTTAACTCCTGTAAATTCGACCACCTCCTAAGGACTAGTTAGCGTCGTGTGGCATCCTCCACATTGTGACCACGCCGCCTTTGTTCCAGAGTCACAGCGCGCAGCTCCCGCTAGCTGACAATATCCAACGGCCAGGTATGTTCTATGTACTGGTGGAATTAACGATTCAACTTTATTTTGTATACCTTTTTATTAAAATGCTTTGAACAGACGCTTACTATATAATTACGAATACAAATATTAATTACCTCCTTATAATTTTATTATGTTCACCTGATTTTCATTTTTTAATATTTTTTTGTGTAGTTTCAGTGCATATTGCAAGTACGTTTGTAGTATGTATAGAAAAAAAACACAATTGCAACCTTTGCAGATGATACCGCAATTATGGAAACAGGGTTCACCCATGAGGAAGCAGTTAAAAAGGTTCAAACAGCAGCAAACATCAGCAATAAACTTTGATTGGACCAAAAAATTAAAAATTAAGTTTAATGAATCTAAGTCTAGTCACATAAATTTTACTAACAAAAAGACAAGTTATCATCCGGTTTTTATCAACAACATGGCCACACCATATGAAAATACCGCAAAATACTTGAATATAACTGCTGAATGAACTGAATGCAAAGCTCCGCTGGAAGGCACACGTTAAGAAAAACGTGTGCCTTTTCTATAGTTTCGCTATAGGTCAATGAACTGTCTCATCGGAAGATATTCCAGGTTATCAGTTCACAATAAGCTGATATTGTACAAACAAGTCCTTACACCTATTTGGACTTATGGCGTTTAATTATGGGGATGTGCTAAAAATAATACTGTGGAAATTATTCAACGGTTCCAAAATAAAATATTAAGGGGTATAGTTGACGCCCCCTGGATCTATGTAAGAAACGAAAACCACCATGATCTCAAAGTGGCCCTCAAAGTTCGCGGAAGCCCATAAGCGTCGGCTCCACCATCACGTGAACGTCGAGGCCATCCAGCTCCTCGACACCACGGGACTAGTGAGAAGACCAAAAAGGAAAAAACCTTTTGAGTGAGTTACAGTGTAGTGAACAAACAGCGTAATGTAGTGTTAGTGCCCCGTATAAAGAACATATGACAACGTGTCTATCGCCAAAAGTCGAAATAGAAACAATAAGAACTAAAGTGTTACTGGACACATTATTAAGACACACAAGTTTATCTTGAGACTGCCTCGGTGGCGTAGAGGGCGCATGCTCGACTGCCGATCTAGAGGTCCTGGGTTCGATCCCCAGGTTAGGCAAAGTGTTAAAATATTGGATTTTTCCGTTGGGAATTATTATCTCAATAACTGCCTGGAGTCTGGAACTGTGCCCGGTAGATGGCAATAGGCTCGCCCCCTATTACATGGTACCAATAACATACTGGCGAAATGTGGGTGTATCTACTATGGGCCTTAGTCCTGGGTACACCTCTGCCTACCCCTTCGGGAAAAAGGCGTGAATGTATGTTAAGTTTATGCAGAAGTTTAAATTAGAGAAAATTACTTTTGAGCCTCTAACTAGGATAGATTGTACCATAACGACATTATCAGTCCACCGTATGTACTCGTATACCTGTAGAAATCACGTCTCATTTTTTATTACTATTTATTATTATAGCTATTATATTGTTAGTTCCCGTAATTAACTACGAGCAAAAACACGTTGCTTGTATGGAGAGTACCTTTAATTATAAACTTGTTTTTTTAATTTTATTATTTGTCGTTGTAGCGGCATTTGGGATACATGTTTTGTGTAAATTACAAGTACCTAGCTATTACCGTTTATGAGATAGAGCCCTGTGACAGACGGACAGACGGACGGACAGCGGAGGCTTAGTAATAGGGCTCCTTCAGCAACCCGTTGGGATTCGGAGCCCTAAAAAACTAACATCATAATCACAAAAGACACATCAATAGGAGTAGAAATACGAAAGTAGAAAATAAATTCCCAGCGGGTCGTCAACTACACTAAACGTCTGAGCAGTTTGTCAAATAACCACTTACTCGTACTGTAGGTACCTACCCATTTACCAACTAAATGCTACACAAGTAATAGCAATACACTTATTGCAAAGCGAAGAAAGTCATTAAGAAAAAGATCTTAACAGGTTTACCTACTTCTTACAATCTTTTCAGTGAGAAATGGAAGTATTTTATTGTTAAGTTGATTATTCAGTCCTTTTTATGAGCACTTTTTTGACTAAATATAATTTTTTTTTTAATATAAGTGGTATCCCCACTTTTTACTTACCCATAAAATAGTTAAATACGTTGATGGTTCGAGAATGCGTATCCTGTTTTTTTTAAATCCCATTAGGTACATAAGCGTTCATAAAAGCTGCACTTTTGCCGAAAGACCCAAAATTCATCACAGAAGTGGGCGGTCGCCCCAAAACCTCTATTATAAAGAACTCGTTAACCTTTTTCGGGGACATAAAGGGAATTTATGATTTTAATATTAGTCGGCCGCGATTGTGCCAAGATTGCCTTATTATGAATCACGTCGGCACTCAAACACAGCATTATATTTGCTTAGACATTCATTATAAGGGCGTAAATGTGACGTTTTATGACTTAATTATATGATCTGTATCTACATATCTGGGTTTTGAGTTGGTTGTGAGGGTGGTAATGTATGAAAGCTATTTTCAGTCATAATTTGGTTAGATAATTATACCTAAAGAATGGTTTATTATTATATGAATTATTAATGAGAGTGCTTTCGTGTTCGGTACAAATAAAATTTCAGGTTACAGGTCACCTATTAAATAAGTTTCAGTAATCAAATATTTTTTATGTTTATAGACCTCACTATGATTATGTGAGAATAGTAGACGTGGCAAGCCTTTATAACCAATAGCCCATTCGAGTTTGACGATAGAAGGCCTCCACATTCAAGTTGGTAGGCCTCTTTTGCAGGGGGCCGCCTGGGGAAGTACCACACCTTTGCCAGTTATTCATCCGCCAAGCAGTAATGTGCAAACATTACTGTGTTCCGGTCTGAAGGGCAATGTTACCAGCGAAATTACTGGGCATGATGAGATTCAACAACTCATATCTCAGGGTGACAGGCGCAGTGCAGTGCTGCGCAGAATTTTGAATTATAAAACACTGGGTGGCACTGTGTCTGATATGGGCAATCATAATGCTTACCATCAGGCACCTGATTTGCTCGTCTTGTCAGTCATTATCATAAAAAAAAAAATCACAAACTTGTCAAATGCGCAATTCGCAATGAAGGGTTATTGTTTATATACCCATCGATTGTACCCGTATAATATACCTCTCTACCTGTAGATATCACCTCTCCTCACCTACTTAATGTACCTAACGCAGCAAATTGTAGAAAAATATTGAAGAAACAATTTATTTGTCGGCCAAGTAAGTCAAATAAATTCTTTTCGAATGTCATTCCAAAGCAAGTTACACGAAAATAACTTACATTGGGTCTACCACTATTATTGAATACAGATGCCACTTGCCGGTTTGAATAGGTACTCCACTTGTCCTTTGCAACAAAAAACATAAAGGACGGACAAATAACAAAAAAACTGTAAGTCTCGTGGTCTAATCAACTTACGAGGATCGTAGTAAGTGGTGCGTAATTTTGATTAATGCTTATATACATAATATATGAAATTTTAGCAGTATTATCACATTTATATTATGATAAATAACTTTAGTGGTATATAGGCCTTTATTGGTTTCTTTAAGGTATATTAGGCCCATTGAAGACCTTAGTAGATTAACTCTTGTTATTATGTCATTGAAAATAATACGATGTTAAGTACTTGTGTTCCCCGATAAAAACCAAATTTATAAAAAAAATTATAATAAGTAGGTCCCGATAAAAATAATAGTCCCAGGGTCCCAAATATTTGATTTGAATTTATGTTGGTGCAAAAGAATTGTTCAAAATATATTACTTTTGTTCATAACATAATGGCTTGAAATTACTTTGTCACGTCGCTTCAACATGCATGTGAGAGAAACAACTAGCGGCGAAAAAGTAACCAACTAAAAGTGTGGCGCTTAGGAATTTGATATACAATTCTATAACAAAATACAAAGGCGATGTCTCCTGGTCCCTTTTTTCCTACAGATATTATATTTTGTTAAAACCCATTCGATAATCCTGATATTTTATTATGAAGTAAACTAGTAAACGTTTGGAAAAAATTGAGATTTTGAGATGTTAAATGGAATATATAAAGTTTCTAAAAGAAAATAAAACCATAGGGACATCATTTACTTTATCTTAAAAATAAAGGAATGTGTCAAATTCCTTATAGACCCAATTCTGATATATTATATCCCACGCGCACCGCATTATATTTATGTAAATAGATGTCACTTTCCGTTTTCCTTTCCAAATCAGAGACACGTCACTCTCAAAACAGCCGTGAAATTGTGTTCAAAACATCTTTATTAGACGAAACAAGAGAAATATCTGACAAAGGCCCTTATGTACTCTTTATATTACATCTTTAAGGTACCTTCGGGCACTTTGTGAGACTTTTGTAGGGACAATTTTGTGATAAACAGGATAAGGGGACGTTTGTCAGATTATGTCGAGTTTAAGTGGGCGAATGAGGTTTATTATCTTTCACTTAATTTATTTCTTAGCTAATATTATTTTTGGTGTTGACATTTGATTGACTCGAGCAATGTATTTTATATAAAATTATTATGAAAATAATAATTTTATATAAGAAAGGAATCACTCGAAAATACAACTTTTTTTAAGTCCAGCATGCAGAGGCCCTTTTGAGCTTTTAATCTAAAGGTAATGGATAGCACACATTGGGGTCCATCTCTGAAACCATCTACGGAAGATGAACTCAAAGACAGCCTCCTTAGGTACAAGGACTATTGTGAAGGGATGGAAACTACTTGATTTGGCTATTTGGCTAGAGATTCGACATATACGATATATTACGACCCCAAAAAGGCCCCCTCCCTCCATATCCATACTTCTCTCCACAGAGGAATAAAGGCGACGAGAGGCAATGTAGGTGTGAGCGGCTAAGGGTAAGAGAGGTTGTTCCTGGACTTTAAGCGGCGATCACTTGCGCTACTCTCGGGTCGCATCACGCTTGCCAACTCGCCACTTATGCTTCATATCCTCATGAAGCTCGAGCACGAGGCTGCGCTTGTTGCCACTTCAACTTGCTAATTCGCTAGGCTTGCTCATCATCATCATCATCATCTCAGCCATAAGACGTACACTGCAGAACATAGGCCTCCCCCATAGATTTCCATCTAGACCGGTTGTAGGCGGCCTGCATCCAGCGTGATTCTGCTGTCTTTGTCAGATCGTCTGTTCACCTTGTGGGTGGACGTCCTATGCTGCGCTTGCCAGTCCGTGGTCTCCATTCTAGAATTTTACAGGCCCATCGGAGATCAGGTCTAAGTGCTATGTTGCCACTTCAACTTGTTAATCTTCTGCGCTATGTCGGTAAATTTCGTTCATCTACGGATCTCCTCATTTCTGATTCGATCTCGCAGAGCAATCCCGAGCATAGCCCTCTCCATACTTGCTCACTAATAATTCTGATATTTATTTTTGCATTATGTCACTAATTAATCAAAATATATCTATGCGATGGTTGTACCTATCTACAGGTATTTGTGAGTGTTTCTTACTTCTACATGCCAAATCTATTAAACATCAAAATTGCTATCGGGCTATCTTAAATGCAGCAAGCTAAGACACTCATATTACTTGAAGTTACTTTTAAACCACCATTCGCGTTTAGTTCATATAATCTAAGTGAGGAAGTTAGTCCAAAATCGATAGGTTGTATAGAGTATCTAATACCACCTTTCCGACCAATTTCTACAGGTTTCCTAATCCCCTACATTTCCAATAAGCTCTCCATCCGTTCCATCCTTAATTGCAGCAGTGGGCTACGTGTAGTATAAAAACATCAGTAGTCAAACTTTAATATCACCATTTAAACCTGCTGTTTTTATGTTAAACCGTCCGATCTATTTAACTAATCATCCATAGCGTTCTATGCAAAAGTTGCTGTATGTATGAGGTATCATTATCTCATTTAGTTCCTTTTTCAACCTGTAAAATGGTCTCTGTAACGATTTTCCCACCATTATAATTTGTAAAAATTTATGTCTATACAATGATTTTCAGTGTGAGTGATTTGCACTCCACCAGGTGTCACAAAAAAGGTGTAGTGTAATACAATACGGCCGCCGTAACTTGGCAAGTCTGATCTGAACATATTATTCTGTTGTAAATGTAATCTTCAATGTTCAATTCAGTTCAATCATAATCGTCATTGATGTAAACGTGGTAAAGTAGATGTGATATTATACATCGTTTAGGCTTAAGTCTTTTAGTAAAGTTTTCACGTTTCTACTAAGAACTGAGGGTATGACCTAGACTGACGAGCTGTAAAGTTTGATAAGCTTAATTCGAAAAGTAAAACTGACACTGGCAATACACTAATGTGTGGCTCCGTATGAAATCTATTAAAGCGTTAACGTTCAAGTGTGCCTACTGTTTTCCTTGTTCTATGTAAACGGTGCATTCCACAGAATATGCAGTGGTTAGTACGGTCTCAAGTGCAAGTCTCAGTTTTATGGCATCGTCTAATGTGCCACTTGGGTTTATATATCGCCATTCGCTATTGGCTCATTGCAGTTTTATTACTCGTGAAATGACGTTTATTTCATGGTGTTGTACGGCTTTTAAAAATTTGATGAAATCCATTAAATATTACTTTTTATTGTTCGGTCAGTCGTCTGCCGGCCCATTGTATCAATATCATCTAATTAGATATTGTTATGATAATATTGATCATTGAAAGAATTTAATGGTCATGAAATATTTCACTTCACCTTTTAATCAGAATTAGAAACGTTAGTAATTTCATCGGTTCTTTATTTTTTAAGCCAAAGTTGGCCGCACAACCAGACACGCCTGCAACACCAGAGGCATATTATCAGTATGTTGCCGACCTTTCAGCACTCTATTCACCCTCCTTTGAAGAGCCCCCATGTTGTAGGTCAGTGGGAAGACCGCAGCAGGGAGATCATTCCATAATTTGCACGTATGCAGAAAAGACGTTCACGTATTGAGTCCATTTTTTTGCGAATTGGGTATATAATACGAGGTAAGTTCAAAATATATCTACGTTTCAAGGCAGTGCAAGGTTCAGACACAGAGTTATGTCACACAAAGATAAATTGTTAAGGCATATGTATGTATGCAAACAGCGCCATCTATTAGTTCCTTGTGCAAAGTATGGAAATATGCAGTAAAATGGTCATAAATTTTGATTGCGTTAACTTAGAAGTACGATTTTTTACAGCCCCAAGGTACAGCAGATCTGAGGAGATGATATCAACTTCAACTTGATAGCTCCACGCGTTCCCGTTAAAAAGTGTCTTGACAGACTAAAGGACAGACAGACGGACAAAGTGATCCTATAAGAGATCCTTTTTTTCCTGTTAAGGTGCGGAACCCTAATAATAGGGATCTCTTGATTTATAGGCACAACATTAGTGGATTTTTATAGATTTTTTTAAAATGTCTATGTATTTTTATAGGCGTCCCGCATACAGGGCCACTTCAGTCGATGCAACCATCAACTTATTTGAGAAACAATCGACATTTTGAAATTCTTTGTGAAAAGTTGCCAGTTGTTGCAAATGAAATTCCTTGTTTACGATTGCCGCTATTCATAATAAAGTATCACATTTTTATAAAGACTGGTGCTGCAAGGGACGGGGAGGGAGTCAAATGTTTTGAAACGTTGAGAAGTTTGAACTATAGTACCGGACAGCTGTGGGAAATCAAAATTGATTTAGTTGTCGATGGAAACAACTGAAAACTGTTGTCAATTACTAAAACTACGCAGTTCCTTTATGTTATAGGTAAATAGCTAGTTGCGAGTTGCCCGTTGCCGCAACACGAAACTTATAGTTGCTCTGTCTGCGGAGCACCATAATGACACCATGTGGTAAACAATGTATGTATACATAACCCCATGAATGTTAACAGAAACTTGTACAATAAGACGTATACATACAGTAGGTACCAGGAAGTGTTTACCTTCGCTGACTAACTCGGAAGTGGTCTAAGAGTTGGTTGCGATGGCGGATGGCACTTGCCAAATGAGCTACCAACTTGTAATTGTCTTAGTAACATTCTGTTTACAAACGCTGTTGAGTTATGAGTTTTGTTTTGGAGTACTACCTACTTTAGAAGATTTACTCCCGTCTTGAAACGGTGATTATACAACATTATAATATTACTAGTTGTTCCTCGCGGTTCCACCCGCTCGTAGACATCGTTCCCGTGGGAATATCGGAAAAAAAGTACCCTATGTGTTATTCCAGGGTTTAAGCTACTTGAATACCAAATTTCAGCCCAATCAGTTCAGTAGTTTTGGCGTGAAAGAGTAACAAACATCCATCAATCTAACCGAAACCGCGCTAGATGGCGCTGGAGGTATCGGAAGCGTTTTATTCACCTGTTAAAAACGAAAGTTTTTACATTTTACTGAAATGTGAGATTAATAATAATAGTAGGTTTTTTTTTTTTATAATAGTGAGTGACAAGACGAGCAAATCAGGTGCCTGATGGTAAGCATCATGATTGACCATATCAGACACATCGCCACCCAGTGTTTTAAAATTCTGCGCGTCACTGCACTGCGCCTGTCACCCTGAGATATGAGTTGTTGAATCTCATCATGCCCAGTAATTTCGATGGTAACATTGCCCTTCATACCGGAACACAGTAATGTACTTAGATGTAGTTTAGATAGTGTTGCATCTTTTGAAAGATTGTAAGCGTACTATTTTTGGGTTTTGAGGATCTTAAAAATAGTAATTGTGCTGTGTTCTTTGTGAGTCTTGTGATTATTTGTCACTTTTGACTCAACACTAAGAATGCCCAGATAAAGGTCTATACTAATTTTGTGTGCCTTATCTCTCTTTCATTCTAAGGAGAAATCTTAAGATGGCTGGGTTAAAAGTTTATTATATAATTAGCCAATGCTACGATAACGTGTCTGGAAACTTCTTCACAACCACCAATATTAGTTAGATAAGAAATTCTAATCTCCGGTGTCCGGTAGATGGTAATAGGTTTACCCTCTATTACATGGGGCGTAAAACATGCTGGCGAAATTTAAGTGTACTTAATATGGGACTGAGTCCTAGTTACACCTTTGCCCACCCGGGAAAAAGGCGTGATGGTATGTTGGTATGATGTTATGTTATTACGAAACAAAAAAATATAACAATTGCAACAAACCACATATGAGACATTCGATATGTTTAGTTTCTCCAGCTCGTAGTTGACATCAAACACGGGGTAAAAAAAAAACGTTAGCTTAAAAGTATTTAAAGTGGAAAGTTTGGTAGAAATTCTGTTTTCTCGTCTTAGCATTGCGATTGCAAACTTCTTACACTGTTGAAATAACGAATCTTTTCTTCGAAGCATTTTGAAAAGTAGTTCCTTTAAAGAGCTGGGACCTCATCAATTATTGATTGCTTTATATTTTGGTATCTGTATTCAATAGGTACCTATACAGTTATAAGCTATCTGCGTTCCATGGTTTCATTTGCTGACAAGTATATTGGAAACTCACATACCAAATTATACATTATGTCAAAACTTTCGCATTTCACGTACATACCTCATCATACATTGGTTGTACATTTTAGTAGTACCACAGAATACTAAGTAGTACTAAACCTAACCTAATGCATGAATACCTATTTTTTTATGCTGTAGGTGGCCGTACAAGCAGGCGGTGTGTGGTGATGGCTCGCAGTTCCCGCCGCCTATAGAGAATGTTGCCGATCCGACCAACACACTGATCACTCTCCTTTTGATGAGCTGATAATGCTGATAGCACAGAATAAATAATAGTACTAACACTGATAGTCTAACACTGAATAGTTAATGTTATTTTTTACTCCCATAGGTATAGTATTTTACAGTATACAACTACCTTCCTATCTTAAATTCCTTAATTACTTTACATAATTACTATTGTATCTAAAATTAAAAAAAAAAAACAAACGTATATTATTTGTAACAAACAACAGCAGTGGTTCAACAATGTTTTAACAACTGACAAGTAGTTTCGTTTGAAACTACCCGCAACGTAATGACAACATACTACGGTGTTGGTTTATTTAGTTTCAACTACTTTCCAAATTAAATTGTTACTTCCAAGTTTCTAACGAATGAGCTTCTTGAGTTTCTTGTTAATTTTAAAGTTGGATTTAAGAGGTCTGTATGGAAGAGTTTACTTATTGAAGCGAGTGATATGTTACTATAGAGCTGTATTTGTATGTGTATTTGTATTAGAAACTGTGTTTAACGGCAATGCTCTATGTACACAAGTTAAAACTGATGAAGGTTTTATTTTTATATAATTTAGCTACAATAAACAAAAAATTAAATGAAAATACAGATATTTATTATAATATACATAGCTGGGAGTCAGCACGCAACTGGTTAGCTACCAGACATATATAGAGTCTTCTTTCATCCGGCAAGAACGGGTTAAGTATGTCCGGTATATCCCTGCCTCGGTGGCGTAGTGGGCGCATGCTCGACTGCCAATCAAGAGGTCCCGGGTTCGATCCCCAGGTCAGGCAAAGTGTTAAATATTGGATTTTTCCATTAGGAATTATCTCAATAACTGCCTGGAGTCTGGAACTGTGCCCGGTAGATGGCAATAGGCTCACCCCCTATTACATGAGACCAATAACATACTGGCGAAATGTGGGTGTATCTACTATGGGACTGAGTCCTGGGTACACCTCTGCCTACCCCTCCGGGAAAAAAGGCGTGAATGTATGTTATGTTTATGTTACGTTTTTTTATTTATTTACTTCGGTCATCATAATCTTTTTTTTTTACACCAGCGTACTGTACTGTACCCCTTCATGTCTTATAGTTTCCTATAAGATATGAAGGGGGGCAGTCGTTAGGTCGGAGGCCTTGTAGGAATCTAGGCGACCTGAAACTGACAATATGGGTTGTCCTCGTAACTCGTATGAATTGACTCGAGCAATGTAATTGGGGTAGCCCGTTCTGTTGGAGTATTAATTCAAATTATTACATATTTGATAAAATAATAATTCGTCTACAAAAATATAAAATACCATACATTAAAATATATATTTATTCACGGCCATACAATGCTTTCGACCCACGGCAAATAGTGTATGACGCGCGTGTACATGCCGGCCTGGCCCGGGTGGGCGCACGCTCGGCCGTATGACGTGACACCGGTCACGTCATACATGCACCCGCTCTTCGTCACTAGTGGACCGCCACTGTCTCCCTGAAATGTAACACAGTGATGAGATTAACTACCGTTCCATTCGGTTGTCTAGAAGATATCGCTTTAAGCGATAAGACTGCCACCTGTACTACCCTAAGACTAACTGTACCTACTTTATTTTCATACCCACACGGTGGACAGACGATCTGATAAAAACGGCAGTAACACGCTGGAGGCGGGCCGCTTACAACCGGACTGAATGGAAATCTACGGGGGAGGCCTATATTCAACAGTGGACGTCCTATGGCTGAGATGATGATGATGAAATATATGGACATAACATTATTGTTAGTTATTTCTTACCTGACAAGTATCTCTAACTTGAGTGTTGTCGCCGAAGCACATCTGTGTAGTGTGATCGTATCCAAGCAACAGATGTCGGTGCGGTGGGTACAGACTGGAACATTGCTCTGGGGCGAACCTTGTTAATATTACCTGAAAATAAATAAATTACATTTAGTGGATTTTTTTTTTATGTTAGTAAGTGACAAGACGAGCAAATCAGGTGCCTGATAGTAAGCATCATGTTTGCCCATATCAGACACCACCAGTGCCACCCAGTGTTTTAAAATTCAAAATTCTGCATGGCACTGCACTGCGCCTGTTACCCTGAGATATAAGCTGTTGAATCTCATCATGCCCAGTAATTTCGCTGGTAACATTGCCCTTCATACCGGCACACAGTAATGTTTGCACATTACTACTTGGCGGATAAATAACTGGCAAAGGTGTGGTACTTCCCCAGGCGGCCCCCTGCAAAAGAGGCCTACCACTACAAATCTATACTACAAAACGATACTGTAAAATAAATTTGATTTTTTTATCACAGTGCGCATAGAGAGAAAATTTAGTTGCAATGAAATTCAAAGTAATCGAATATCCTAATAAAGAAGGAATATAATACCATCAGCCAACCGTTTACACTACTGCACGTGGAATCTTATTGCACGTTTCATGAGAAAGAAAGTCGCACTTACTCGGCGAGTAAATCAAAGCTGCTTCTGATTCTGGCTTGTTCAATATATATAGTTTTGATAAAATAATGGTTTCCCACCTTTTGTAAAGTATCAGCAAGCGGTGCCCTGTCCCCTAGCGCTCCCCATCCCATGGCGTATGCCCAGTCTCTTGTGCTGTCTTCAGTGACGCGGGAGTTGACACACGCTGGTAGGACATCTTGGGAAAATTTCACCCTGGATCACAGAATACAGACATAAAATACATTACTAAAGTAACTAACCCAAAAAAAGATCCACAAAATCATGTAAATAACTCTGTTAAAAAAAATGCTATTTATATTGCACACATCTAATTAACTACATTCTCGTACCCATATAAGCTGCTTCTTTTTTTTATCGCGTATATATCGTTCTCGTTCGTAAAGTAACTTGTAAAATAGCGGTAAATAGTTATAAGTTGAAATATATGTAATAATTAGGGGATAGAAAATAAAGAGGCTTTATTATTATTATTATATATCGTTCTAGAGCTCATTTTCTTTTTCTAGCCAATTGAACCCATGTAGCTGGTAGCCGTGTAGCCGTGTAGCCGATGACTCAGGATTTGTAGCTTCATGCATAAAATGCAACGTGCGCTTGCCTGACTACTGATAATATAGATATTGTAGGGAAGTAGAATCACCGAAGTTCTTTTACCTACTTTATAACAGAAGGTATAACATAATGTATAGTATTACAGAAGTGATGATATAATTATCTCCATTTATTATGCGTAAGCAAGTGTGTCTTTTTTTTGCCGTGTGGCAACACTGAGAACAGCTGTTAAAATATGTGTTAAGATAAATTTTATTAGTTTTAATTAGCGATAATAACTTTATATAGTAGAAAAATCGTGAAAAGTGACTCAAAACTACTGTTATCAACTAATAAATGCAAAAACACAGTGCAAAAAGTGATATAAGTACACTTTTGGGAAACTGAAACTGGCGGTGTTGTCAAAGGACTAACGGGTGGATATTCAAAAACACTGGATGCTACTACATAATCCCGGGGAGTATTGATTGTGTTTATCTAATAACTAACCACTAGTCACCATATCCCGTTAACAATTACAACACTGCTCACTGCAGTGAGCGACGTCAAAACCCACACACTGACGCCGTTTGTTATCACTTTGCTTGACAAAAAGTGGAAGCAGAACTGATAACAAAACATAGTTTCAGACAGGCGCCTACTACATAAACACTGTGCATAAACACTGTTAATATAAAGGACAAGATCACTCTCAAAGTATAAGTACTTAGTACATTTAATTCAATTTTGTGCATAATAGCATTACCCACTTACAATTAATATTGTTCTAGTAGGTATTATTGTCCATTCTGTTATATAAATCATTGTTATTTTATTGAATAAGTATAAACATCATAAAACAATTGTGTAGTTTGCACGGATTTTAGTGAAATACTTACTATCATCTGTCTATACTATTCTATCACTGTCTAACTGTCTAACCCCTAACTATAAACTTATATTTCAAATAATTTCCAGTTTTCAAGCTGTTTACCTCTCGTTCTCGCTGGTCTCTGTGTTTTCTGCAGAATTAGTAAATTGTGGACAGATATATACTTTGAGGTGACTTGTCTTTGTCAATGCACAAAGGTGACTAGTACCCACCTGTTTCTTATCCATTTACTTAAGTTTTTCAACATAATTTTTCAGAAACTCCACCATGATGACTCGCAGAGCTACTGTTAAAGAGATGGAACAGCAACTGAGAACCACACTACAGGAACTGAAGACCTATAAGGATCTAAATGAACAACTCCTTAGAGAGAGGGATGACAGTGAGGTTGAAGTTCAGCGGATTATCTCCATAAACAGCGACCTCAAGAATGAACTGGCTGAACTGGACATTAGATACCAAGATGTCTTACATAAATGTGATCACCTACAGACCATTGTATTGTCATTTGATGAGTGTGGCTTGACCTATGTTAAGGCCTTAAGCCGTATTGGAGACCTCGAGCGTGAACTAGACACGGCTCAATCAACAATATTAGAGTTGCAATCAAAGTTAACCGCTCAACAAGTAGCCGACACTCAGTGCCTATACAATGAGTTAGTAGTTAGTAAAGTGAAGTGTTCTCAGCCCCTAGACATTATTGACCTCACTGGTGAGACTCCCTCAAAACCCATTCTCCATAGAAAGCCTAAAAAATATATAAAAATCAAAAAACTTGTTCGGAAATGTCAAAAAAAACTCAAGTGTAATAAGAAGTACTTCACAAAAAATGTCCAACTTATAAAAAGTAGACTTTTATTAGATCAACAACTCCAAAATTGTATAGAGGAGTTAGAAATAACAAGAAAATTATATGATGATGACATACTGCAACTACGCTCTGAGCTTCTACGCAGAGAACAAACACTGCAGGATATTTTCAACAGTTATACTGCCTTACAAACTCAGTTAGCAGAACACTATAATACTGCTATAGATCTGGCCCAGTTGGTTACAAGTAATGTAGATTTCATTAACTCAGAATTGCAAACAAAATCAACTGAGCCTCAGGTGACCTCACAATCACCATGTGCTGTTCCTGTGCGAGTGGCTCGGAGGGAGAAGCAATGTATTGCTGGACATAGTAGGACTAAGGTACTTGTTTTCTCAGACCGGATTGGTGTAGATTTTGGTTCTCTGTTGTGCAATGAGAGTAATCATATAATATATAATCATTGCATGCCCGGTGCATCTTACACACAAATATGTGATAAGATTAGGAGTAGTGCTCATACTATAGATAGTAATACAGTTATTGTCATCTTAATAGGACAAAGTATAGGTATAGACAAAAGGGAGGTTATTAATAACATAACCTCTCTCCTTGAAATAAATTGTTTTAAGATTATGCTGTGTGCCTTACCATATTGTTCATTGTTAACTTCAACTCAAAATAAACACACACATATGATAAACAATTTATTTCATAATCTGACATCTCGTCATAGTGACAAATTAATGTTTTTTGACATGAATAAGTTTATTAAAAACTTTCAACTGACCCCGGACAATATTATGTACTGTTCGAAGAAATGCATTTCGATGCTTGCTACATTGGTAGCTTATAATATTAATTCAGTTATAGGTAATATAACGGTGTTAAATAATGACTCCACAGTGATTAGTATAATATGTACTAAAAATAACACTGTGGAAAATAATTTAAACTAATTTCTAAGACAACAGAGAGTGGTACTTGTACATTATCTTTATTCTATCAAAATATAAACCGCTTCTCTGGCAAAATTAACGACATTGAATTACTTGTAGATAAATATAATTATGATATTTTATGTTTCTGTGAAACTTGGTTAAAAAATGATAAAATGTCATTTAATGTTAATAATTTTCAGGTGGCCAGTAAGTTCAACAGAACATCTGCTGAAGGAGGTGGCTCGATTATACTTTTAAGAAAATCAATTAAATATAAAGAGCGAAATGATATTGTCAGCTGTTCTATGGAACGAACTTGCGAGGTGGCTTGTGTAGAAGTGAAAAGGCATATAATCTTATGTGTATATAGGCCGCCGAACTCGAATCTCACTTCTTTTATGTCCTCTATGGAAATAATTCTAAACAAAATTTGTAAAAGTAATAAACATGTACTTGTATGCGGTGACTTTAACATTGATATTTTGTCAGATTCTCCAGATAAAACTAATTTGACTAGTTTATTTAAGTCCTTCGGTTTGAGTTACCTATTCTCTGAGCCCACAAGAGTTACAGTTACCTCATCGACCTGTATTGATAATATCTTTAACAATTTCGAAAGTAGGAAGTTATCAATAACGGGTGGAGTTAGGTCTGACCACAAGGGTCTCTCACTAGAATTTATAAGTGAAAAATCAAAAGAAAAACCAACAATTGAACATAGGCCCCTAACAACATATAAACTCGAAAAGCTTAGGAATAATATAGAATCAAAACTGGAAAATGTCGCTGTCTCTGAGGAAGACCCTAATTTCAATTATGAAAACATATTTTCTGTAATAAGTAAGGAGTTCAATGAGATATGTCCCAAAAAGAAATTACACTCGAATGGGAAACTAGAATTTAGTGATTGGGCTACCAAGGGTATCAGGAAAAGTAGAGATAATATGTATGAGTTATATAGGGATAAAGCCCATTCCAATTCAGAATCATTTCATGAGTATGTTAAATGTTATTCAAAAATTTTTAAAGCTGTGTGCATCCAAGCAAAAGCCATAAATATTAGAGACAAAATTCGCAAATCAAGTAATAAAATTAAGACGGTTTGGAAAACAATAAACGTAGAAACAGGTAAAGATAAATGTAGAGATTCTGAATATAAATTATTAATTAATAATGAACACATTACAAATGTTGAGGAAGTCGCTAATATTTTTGTCGATTTCTTCTCTAACATAGCCCTGAACGCGACCAAGTCACTTGATTCATCCCCAGACTTGGCGGAGGCTTTTCTTAAAGAAAACTTCCAACGCACCATACCTGAATTTTCGTTTGAACACATCTCATTAATTGATATCAAAAAGACGTACAAGAGTTTAAATGTTAAAGCTACTGAAGATCTATGGGGTCTATCTGTAAAAATGCTAGATTCTATAATAAACACAATTGCTCCTTACTTAGCAGACTTATTTAACCTATGCATAGATAAAGGCACGTTTCCAGAACTAATGAAAATAAGTAAAATCACTCCTATCTTTAAATCGGGAAGTAAGACAGATCCCTCAAACTATAGGCCAATCTCTGTTTTGCCAGTATTAAGTAAAATCTTTGAGAAATTGATGCTAAACCAACTGCTGTCACATTTCAATAGAAATAGAATATTGCATTCAAACCAGTATGGTTTCACCAAATGCAGATCAACAACCGATGCAGGCTGTCATCTCATGACTCTTGTCTTGGAGGCTTGGGAGAGTTCACAGGATGCCATTGGAGTGTTTTGTGACCTTTCCAAAGCATTCGACTGTGTAGAACACTGCACGTTACTGCGCAAGTTAGAAGTATATGGAATTCATGGGAATGCCCTGAACCTGGTGGAATCATACTTGTCTAGTAGGCAGCAGAAGGTTAGCGTCAATGGTATCACATCTGCTAGTTCTCCTGTCAAGATGGGAGTCCCACAGGGATCAATTTTGGGTCCTTTCCTATTTTTGGCATATATTAACGATTTGCCTTACATGGTCCACGGTCTAGCAGATATAGTTCTATTTGCCGATGATACGTCATTGATTTTTAAAGTTGATAGGAAGGATACTTCACTAGTACATGTTAATAATACTTTAGCAAGTATATCCAGATGGTTCACAGCA